>CM072519.1:43234338-43296838 GCA_036898135.1 Oncomelania hupensis | reverse complement strand
TGTTATGTTATTACAATAGTTTTCGATTTTAGAAGGGTTTTGCCAGATGAAGGTGATATCGTGTTTGTTGTAAGCGTGTTTGACTGTTCTTTAATAATAATAATAATAATAATAATAATAATAATAATAATAATAATAATAATAATAATAATAATAATAATAATAATAATAATAATAATAATCAAAGCGCGGCGAACAAAAATACACATACACGCTCACGAGTAACATACACTCCACCATACACAACAAACACATTCATCACTCGAAGATGTGGTGCCGCTATTAGAAGACGGGAAGGAAATACAATGTTATTTTGGAAGTTTTTTTTAGATAGACTGCTATCAATACCATTATTGAAGGGAAGGAGGAAACCCGAGTACCCTGACAAAACCTTCAGGTTGTGAAAAGTCTCTTCCCTAAATCACTTCAATCGTCGCCTGTAGGAATCGAACACGCCACCTTCGGCATAAGAACGGGCGTCTAACCCCACTGCGCCATCAGTCAACCCATGCACTTCACTCCGGAGCATAACCAAACACAAGCTAGCACGGGCAATTGCGCAGTCTAGTAATATCGAATTGTAGCTTGTCGCCAAGTAACACACCAGGCTTCAAGAAAATTGTGTACAGACCTACGACTACTATCTGTCCACAAGCTCAAAGAAAAACTGCATTAAGAGAAGTGCGGATGTTCCAACGCTGAAATATTCCTGGTCTATGGTCTCCAATGCTGTGAGTCCACAGGTGCAGCGACGAATATTTTTTTACAGCGCAGAGTTCACGCATAGCATCATGCCGCTAAGCTGTGACTAGGTAGCCTAATGTGATGTGAGTAATGGGCCTCTAGTTTGCATGCGAGTGAGGTCTGTATGTTTTTCAGGTTTGTGGTGGATTGCTTGGACGTTTTATGTTCTATCTGGTACCAGTGTAACCGTGTTTGCTTTCCTGCATGCAGTGGTGTAGTTTGTGGATCTGTGCTGGACTTTGTCTTAAATCTTTCATTTTGATCCTTCATTTATCAAGACTTTGGATATTTTTATTGTTCAACTCTGGCATTTTAATTACATCGTCGATAGTGCGCTCCGCACCTTCAATGCCAGGTGGTCTCTACAGCTACAGAATTCTCTGTCTTAGTTAATGTGCAATCTTGCGGGAATAAGGCCTTCAAACTGTGTTACTTGGTCTCTGATAGCGACTACGATTTAGTTGTTTTTTTTTCCAGAGATACGGCTCAAGTCTTCAGTTGATGAAAGTATTATGGTCGAGTTGACACCTGCAGGCTTCACGCTGAAGTCAGTTCCCCGATAGTCTGGCTCTAGAGAGAAGGCCTTGCTGTTTTATTTAGACATATTTTAAAAGATTCTATAAGTGTTGTTAAGTGAAACAAGTGATCTCACATTTCGAACGTTTCAGGTTTGTGAGATACGCCTATGCATCCGTGGCCAAAAGTATAGTCTGCAGACCCCCCGCCGTACAGCGTAAAGAACAAGATGACAGATAAAATGTTTGTCGATGAATTTCCATGTGTGCTGGATGCTTTTCTTTCATGTGATAGGCTGTTTATTGTTGGGGACTTCAATTAGCGTTTTGATACGCCAAACGACACGTATGTTAAAGCTCTGGAACAGTTCGCCCGCGTGCCCACCTGTACGAGTAAACTCATCGTTGGCTGGATTGTGACCAACAGCGTCGCTAGTGTGGCCCATCTAGTCGTTGAAGATGTTTGTATGTTGTGTTTGTATGTAGATTATAGTCACACGACACTTTCGCATATAGGTGACTACTGGACCGATTTATACTGACACCAGCGGGCCAGTTGTTGGTAAAGGGGAAAATAATATGATCACACGTTGACCAATCCGGGATTCGAACCAGCGACCTTTCGGTTACTAGCAAGACGCTCTTACCAACTGAGCTACCCGGCCCCTCTCGTTGAAGATTTATTTAGTAAGTCTTATATAGCGCTTTTCCCCAGTTCAAAAGCTGCTCAAGGCGCCGGTCGGTCGCAAGGAAGCTTGGTAGCGTAAGAAATCCTAGCTGGTCATTTGCAGAAACTACAAAAGGATTGACGTTGCCACTATTAGGGAGAGAAAGAGAAAGCGAGAGAGAGAGAGAGACAGAGAGAGAGAGACAGAGAGAGAGACAGAGAGAGAGAGAGAGAGAGAGAAAAGCGAGAGAGAGAGAGAGAGAGAGAGAGAGAGAAAGAAAGAAAGAGAGAGAGAGAGAGAGAGAGAGAGAGAGAGAGAGAGAGAGAGAGAGAGAGAGAGAGAGAGAGAGATAAGAACTGCAGCTAAAGTCGACCAGTATTGAGCGATGTTTGGACGAGAGATAATCGCCCCGTGAATGTTTGACACTAAATGTAGCTAGCACCACGATATGGGATGACTGCAGATCGTTTGACCATTGCTATCAATCACAAGCAGCTGCCGAAATTGGAGTCATCATGTCTCACTTGGTACGCAAAGTGAGCCATTCCAGGTCTGACATATGCAGTCCTCTTTCCATAACCGATAGCTAAGAGATGGCACGTGGAAATGGGGAGAAGAGAGCGAAGGAGAGAGGGCAAATGAAAGAGAGAGAGAGAGTCAGACAGACATGGAGGTGAAAGAGACAGACAGACAGACCAGACTCAGACAGACACAGAGAGTATTCTTACGTCTAATCAGGAACCATTGTGAAACTAGGCACAGAATAAACTGTTTGCTATGTCCCCGCAATTCTGGGCCGTCAAATCTAGTTAATATTTGTCTTCTTGAAGTAGATATACGTGCATTCGTCAGTTAGTTATTTATTTATTTTATTGGTCAATTAGTCTAGCTAATCAAACGTCATTACTTACTTCATGCCTCGTTTACTTGAAATGACACAAAAGAACTCAGACCATGGAATTGTCAATCCTTATAATCAGCGAGCTAAAAGGCAAAAGTAATCAAACCTTCCCTCTCTTCACACACTGTTCGTCCGATTATATCTCTTTGTCTGCATGTCTCTGTCTTTAAAGTTTATCTGTCTGTTTGTCTGTTTTTGCGTCTCTGCCTCCATCGGTCTGCCTGTCTGTCTCTCGCTCTGTCTCTCTCTCTCTCTCTCTCTCTCTCTCTCTCTCTCTCTCTCTCTCTCTCTCTCTCTCTCTCTCTCTCTCTCTCATATCGACTTTACTCAAGTTCGCTTACTTAAAGTTCTCCCACACCTTCCCCCACCTTATAATTTTCAATCATCATCATCATCATCATCATCATCATCATCATCATCATCATCATCAT
This sequence comes from Oncomelania hupensis, assembly GCA_036898135.1. Taxonomy (NCBI): domain Eukaryota; kingdom Metazoa; phylum Mollusca; class Gastropoda; order Littorinimorpha; family Pomatiopsidae; genus Oncomelania; species Oncomelania hupensis. Next base: position 43,293,579 of record CM072519.1, on the reverse strand, counting down.
CATCATCATCATCATCATCATCATCATCATCATCATCATCATCATCATCATCATCATCATCATCGTCCTCTTCCTCCTCCTCTTCCTCCTCCTCCTCCTCCTCCTCCTCATCATCATCTTCTTCTTCTTCTTCTTCTTCTTCTTCTTCTTCTTCTTCTTCTTCTTCTTCTTCTTCTTCTTCTTCTTCTTCTTCTCATTCTCCTCCTCTTCTGTCTATCAGACATCAGTCCGAACTATCGTGCAACTTCTTCTTCTTCTTCTTCTTCTTCTTCTTCTTCTTCTTCTTCTTCTTCTTCTTCTTCTTCTTCTGCTTCATCCCTTCTCTATTTTCTCATTCTTTGTGTTTCCGTGCGCCTCATCCTGTTTAGAAAGCAACAACAAATGTTGATGGATAGATGGGAGACGTCTGAACTTTCGTGTTACTGGATACTGATAACCGTGCTTAGTTTTGGATAGAAAGTGAATTGCCAAGCAGATCCCTTTCAATACGAGAAATACATATGATTTGGTGTTTCATGCTCTTGTCTACCAGACCAACGTTCTCTGGTTTCAGCCCCCTGATCGTAGAGTCGCTTATGATGAGCCTGGTAGTGTCTTGACCAAACAAATATAATACATTGAGCAACACCCAAGATTTAGACTTAAAATCATTCGTAAAAATATCTAAAGCGTTGTTATATTCTTCAGTAGGTCATTTATTATAAGAATTTAAAGAAACAATACAATTCATAATGACGGAAGCATGCGCCTATATTGTCAAAAGGGCTCCAGTGCATGACGTCATTTTAATGATTTTGTTAAATTATTTCATTTATTTAATTTTTAGTTTTGATTTTTACTTATTTTTCCATAACAATACTAATACTAATACTAATACTAATACTACTAATAATAACAACAACAACAATATCAACAGCAATTCTACTGGACCTCTTCACAGCAAATAATGAAATAATTTAGCCTCTGCCGCATTGACTCATTGTGTGACGTGAATTTTGCAAAATAGGCCTATTCTATTTTTGTTTGATGTTTTGTGTGTGTGTGTTAATACACATGATCTTATTTTTGTGTGTGTTATTTTTAAAATAATAATAATATTAATTATTATTATAATTTTAAAATAATACTAATATGAATATTTTTAAATGTGTTTTGTTTATAATTTAATATGTGGTCTAATATCACAAATGTGAATGGACATTAAATAAAATAAAATAAATAAATAAATAAATAAATAAATAAATAAATAAATAAATAAATCACTTTAATGGAAAATCAATGGGTCGTTTGTAACAAAGAGACAACCGATACTTTGGAATCTGATAATCATTGTAAAGTAATGTATTTTAAAATGACGCTTTGATAGCAGCAGATTAAAGAAAAAACTTAACATATATTAAAAATAGAATGAGCTAAAATGAATAGATGCTTCTGAACTGCCCTGTATAGCCAGACGATACAATAGAGGACCATGAAAAGAATTGGACAAGTTGTGCCAGTTGAGGAACTGCTTTGACGTTGAACAAGCTGTGCCCGTTGACGCACTGCTTTGACGTTGCAGTGCCATTATTTATGCGCCATTAGCGCAAAGCGCTCTTCAAAAATGAGCTCGGTTAAAATGACAGGATAACACTGCAGAAAAATAGCAAATATCGAAACTGTAATAATTGTAAATGATGACGTGAAGACAAATGGAGGTGAATGAGGGCGCGTGGGAGTGTGGGTGAGAGAACAGCGCTAAAACAAAATCTAATTGCAACTATTACGAGATGTACTCAAACCCATGTCCAAAACCACACAAAAATATTAATGATTTTGCAAGAAATATTCACCTAAAAGCATCTTTTTACACAGGTCTCTCCCTCCCTCACCCCCCGCATCTTATTTTTTTGCTGAACGCGCGCGCTTGTGTGTGCGTGTGTGTGCTGCACTCTCTGTGTGTGAGTGAATGTGTGCGCGCACGTGCCCGCGTTTGATAATTATCTTTTATAAAAATACAAAAAACAAAGCAGGGCGAGATGTAAACAGCGCATGTATGTCACATCACAACATGAGACACACCGGAAAACCTGTCAAATTCCCAGCTTGCACAGTTGCAACGGATGAATAATATTACAAAATAAATGAACCATAAAAGAAACCTCAAAACCTAAACATCAGTCAAAACAACACGCAATTAAACATCAGTCAGAAGTGTTGACATCCGGGCTTTGGAGTGCACCTATGTGTAGAAAGAAAGATTTGAACACGACTCCTGGAAACATGGAAATTGAGTTAGAATGAACATGAATTCTGGCAGTTCGGACTTTAAAAATCAATGGGTCATTTGTACCAAAGAGACAACCGATACTTTAGATTGTAAATTAATGTATTTTAAAGTGACACTTTGATAGCAGCAGATTAAAAAAAAAGCCTAACATAGTCTATATTAAAATTGGATATAACTAAAATGCATAGATGCTTCTGAACTGCCCTGTATAGCAGACGATACAATAAAGGACCATGAAAAGTATTGGACAAGCTGTGCCAGTTGGCGCACTGCTTTAACGTTGCAATGCCATTATTTATGCGCCATTAGCTCAAGGCGCTCTCCAAAAATGGGCTCGGTTAAAATGACAGGATAACACTGCAGAAAAATAGCAAATATCGAAACTGTAATTGTAAATGATGATGCGAAGACGGACGGAGGTGAGTGAGGGCGCATGAGAGTGTGGGTGAGAGAACAGCGCTAAAACAAAATCTAATTCCAAATATTAGGAGATGTACTCAAACTCAAAGTAAGACTGCTGCGCTCCCTTGTCATCTCCATCTTCCTATATGCTTGCGAAGCATGGACCCTCACAGCAGATCTACAATGAAGAATACAAAGCATGGAGATGAGGTGCTACAGAAGACTTCTGGGCATTTCCTATACCCAACGACGAAGTCCGACAGACCATCACACAAGCCATTGGACAACACGATGACCTGTTCACAGTGGTGAAGAAACGGAAACTCCGATGGTATGGCCACGTCACCAGATCATCAGGCCTTGCAAAGACCATTCTGCAAGGCACAATGCAAGAGAGGGAGACCGAAAAAGAGGTGGGAGGACAACATTCGAGAATGGACTGGTTTGACACTGAGCGAAGCCATCAGGGCTGCTGAGGACAGAGAAAGATGGAGTATTCTGGTTAAACGATCATCTGTGGTGCCCCTACGACCTCCGGGTTACGGGACAGGATAGGATAGGACTCAAACCCATGTCCAAAACCACACACAAATATTAATGATTTTGCTACAAATATTCACCTATAAGCACCTTTAACACAAACCCTTCCCCACCCCCACCCCTCATCATATTCTCTCGCTGAACGCGCGCTTATGTGTGCGTCTGTGTTCTGCACTCTCACTGTGTGGGTGTGTGCGTTGATGTTTGTGTGTGTGTGTGCGCGCGTGTGTGCGCTTGCTCGCGCGGGAGTACGCGTTTGATAATTACCGTAAAAAACAAAACAGGGCGAGATGTAAACAGCGCGTGTATGTCACATCACAACACGAGAAACGCCGGAAAACATGTCAAATTCCCAGCTTGCACAGCTGCAGCAGATGATTAATATTAAAAAATAAATGAAACACAAAAGAACCTTCAATAAATCAACATTAATCAAAACAACACGCAATAAAACATCAGTAAGAAGTTTACAAATTCGGGTTTGGGAGTGCACCTGCGTGTAGAAAGTATAGATTTGAACACGAATCCTGGCTACTTGGAATTTGAATTAGAATGAAAATAAATCCTGGCAGCTTGAAATTTCAGTCCTGACAGCTTGAACTTTGAATCCTCAATCCTGGCAGCTTGGACTTTGAATCCTGGCAGCTTGGACTTTGAATCCTGGCAGCTTGGACTTTGAATCCTGGCAGCTTGGACTTGAGCTAGAATGAACACGAATCCACGAATATTATTATTATATTATATCTTGGATTTTGGGTTAAAATGACCATGGATCCCGACATCATCGACTTTGAATCTTGGCGTCTTGGAATCCGAATTAGAATGAAAGGGAACCAAATGTTGTTAAAATGAGCAAGTACCAGATGCTCAAGGCCTTAGCCAAAATGAGGATCTAACTCAAACGACTCAAGACACGTACTTGCAGCACAAGGCGCTTTGTCGAACGCCCAGACAACTGGGCGACCCTGGTTGATATATACATGTTTGGTCCCATGCGTGATAATTTCATAATACCTCCTAGATTGATTATAAAAAAAATAGCACCGCTGCAAAAATATTTATAGTAGGCAAGGAATAATATAACGTAATAGTAGTATTGGATGCAGTCAAACAAACACTTAAAAAATAAAAATTCGATTTCCTTTCCGTCTTCAAATAGCGATCTCCCTGCCTTTACATCCCATGTTTGAGTGATGAATGTGTGTTTCTTGTGTAAGTGAGAGCAGGTCAAACAGGTGTTCGAGTGTGTTGGTAGAGTCGCAGCGCTTTGAGCCTTATTTGTGATTTGCGGAAAAGCGCGTTTTTGTTATGATGATGATGATGATGACAACGACGACGACGATGATGATGACGATTATTATTATTATTATTATTATTATTATTATTATTATTATTATTATTATTATTATTATTATTATTAATTCCCGAGCAGTAAAGCTCTGGGAACTATTATTTTTGCCTTTGTCCGTCCGTCCGTCCGGCGTTAGTCGTCCATCCGGCGTTCGGGGGTGATATTTGCGCATTTTTCTCTGAAACGAATTGACCAATTTCTTTGAAACTTGGTATTTAATTAGAAAATAGTAAACCCTATCAGATTTTAAAAAAAAATATAATGACGCCATAATTTGATGTTGTTGTTTTTCTAATGCTATTTTCTCCCAAACTACTGGAGGGATTTGATTCAAGTTTGGTATGTACTTAGACTTAATCTGTGCCTCCAAGGTAAAACCAAACTTCAGCAAATCGAGTAAACATCGTGACGTCATTTTTAACAGACCATTTTAAGATAAGAAATTTGTTGTTTAAAACTTCCTATGTAATTACAGTGCACAAATGCCTTGAACCTAAACGAAACTATGGTATATTGGCTGACGTCATCAAGCTGTGTGGTTTTCTTTTTTTTAATAATTTTCCTCCCAAACTAATGAATGGATTTTGTTCAATTTTGGTCCATACATAGACTTTACCGCTTGCGTCCAACTGAAAACCAAATTCATGCAAATCGAGTGACGTAATCATGATGAAATAACTTTTTAAATGTTTAGTTTAAAGCATTTCCTTTAAACTTTGTATGTACTGGACCTTAGGCAAAACTTATGTATAGCGAGTGACCTCATAGTGGTGACGCAATAGTTTTATTTTCATTTAGTTATTTATTTTGTGCACTTTCTCTGAAACTAAAATACTGTGGGACATGTGTGTGAGTGTGTGTGTGTGTTTGTCTGAGAATGTTTGTTTTGTGTGTGTGAGAGAGAGCACGCGAGGGAACTCTGCACCCTTTAGGGTCCATCTCTTGGTGTTGTTGTTATTGTTGTTGTTGTTGTTGTTGCTAAGAGATGGCTATGTTTTACTGTGATGTATTAACTATCAATAAACCAACCGTTTCGTCTGTTCATCATTTTGTTTATTTGCCAATTAAAACTCCGTTCTTTTCCTGCTGCGAATGTTAACGCTACGTCAAATGTACAAACAACTTAGATGACTCATGATGTTTATTCCAAAATAACATCTGCGTTCTTTCACCTATTTATTATTATTATTATTATTTTTTTAAAAATATTTATTATCATCAATATTACGTAACAGTCATTACATTACATTACATTACTTTACATGATTATTGCTTTAGGAACAGCGGACTCTTCCGAGCCAAATCAGGACCAGTATAGTCGAATCAGGACCACAAAATCAAGACCATAACTTCGCTGAAAGAGGACTCGCCCCTGATCCGCATAAAAGATCTGCCGAAACAACCCTAGTGGTAACACTGAAGGCAATCTACCAGCCGGTCACTTTACAATAAAGAAATCCCACGCAGGGGACGCTGAGGCTATACTCTAATTTATCGAACCCACGTTTCCAAAAACAAAATAGAATATAAAAATCATTATAAAATATCAACAAAACATATATATAAAATGCCTACATTGCCAAATGATAACATCATAGGAAGCCCCAGGGACCACCTTGTAGAAAGCGTCCAATATTTCCAAGCTGATCCAACAGACCTCACACACAAATAAGGAGTTTTGTCCCGGAAGAGTTTTCAAGAAAAAAGGTGGGTGACTGGTCTAGCGAAGAAGAAGATAGTATTAGTAGATTGATAGAACAGAGTAGGAATGAGAAAGAACAAAGGAGAAAGACAGCGACAGTGGGAATTTAAAGCACTACATTTCCAGAAAGTGGGGATACTACGTAGCAGTCGGCGAAATAAGACGTGGGAGAATCTGTAGTGCTATGATGAAGTATATGTAGTGTTATGATGAAGTATATGTAGTGTTATGATGAAGTATATGTAATGTTATGATGAAGTATATGTAGTGTTATGATGAAGTATATGTAGTGTTATGATGAAGTATATGTAATGTTATGATGAAGTATATGTAGTGTTATGATGAAGTATATGTAGTGTTATGATGAAGTATATGTAATGTTATGATGAAGTATATGTAGTGTTATGATGAAGTATATGTAGTGTTATGATGAAGTATAAGTAGTGTTATGATGAAGTATATGTAATGTTATGATGAAGTTACAGTGGTGTTCCTAGGATTAGAGGGCAATAGGACAAAATGTCCTAAATCATAAAACTAATCGGACATCATGTACTGACTACATAAAAGCAATAGGACATTCAGATTGTGAAGCGAACCGATTAATGGTGCTTCTTTAGAAGACAGTGACTGAGAATAAATATAAATAAAGTAAAACAAAAACTCTGTTGTGTAAACAGTTTAAAAACGAGCTCAAAACAGACTGCCCTTTAGCAACACAAAGTTTTTTCTTCGGCGGCATTTTGAGCGTAGTAAGATCGTTGCAGAGGAAGTATGGTGTCGGTTATTTCCCTTTCAAAAGTGTCGAGAGTTGCGGCCCTTTTGTTGTTCGACGGAATGTACTTAAGAGTGATAATAGTCTAGCATTGTCCACTATTCAAACTCGTTTTAACGGATTTGACACTCCAGTTTGTACCGATGTTTCTTGCAGTGACCGCTCTAGTCATAATACTATCGGACAATGACCGCTAATTTCGCAATAGAATCGGACATTAATTTTGACGGGACACAGGTGTTTGCATTCGGTCATTTTCCAAACGACTCGGACCATGACCGATGTCCGAGGCCTCGGGACATCACTGGAAGTATATGTAGTGTTATGATGAAGTATATGTAGTGTTATGATGAAGTATATGTAATGTTATGATGAAGTATATGTAGTGTTATGATGAAGTATATGTAGTGTTATGATGAAGTGTATGAAGTTGTGAAGTTATATTAAGATGAAGTTATACATTCCATCATAACGGACTTTAAAGATCCTGACGCTCATGTCCTAGACGGGTGAGTGCCGGTGACAAGAACACACCTAGCAGGCACCTAGTCCTTCTCCCCCATCCCTGACTGCCCAGGATTGTGCTCAGTTGCCTGGAGCGTTATTACGATGCGCCCAAAGGCTGCAAGTTGGCGCCTCGGGCAGCTTGAGTTAGATCCTGTATCGGCCAGCGCCTTGAGTCGCCAAGTGTGGCAAAATATGTGCGCTATACAAATCCTCGATAATAATAATAGTAATAATAATAATAATAATAATAATAATTATAATAATAATAATAATAATAATAATAATAATAATAATAATAATAATAATAATAATAATAATAATAATAATATGTAGTGTTTTGATGAAGTACTAGTATATTTGAGTTCTGTGAACAATTAACAATTAAAATATACTTATAAAATGCCATATTTGTCGTTTTTTCTCTATTACACCTGTGCCCTTATCACTTGCTTCTTGAAGAGAATGATCATTGAAGTTTAACGTCTACTACCCCATTATCGATTTTTCACACGGGGTCAACCTTCCCAGAGCAGAGTTTACGGACCAAAGACACACTTATTTACAGATTTTGTTTTTGGAAAGAGGATTTCTTGCCAAGTTCTAAAGTTGCCGTCTTGGTAGCTTTGAACAGAGCGTTAGCTTTTTACGTTTGCGAAACATGGACCCTCACCGCAGATCTACAACGAAGAATACAAAGCATGGAGATGAGGTGCTACAGAAGACTCCTGGGCATTTCCTATACCCAACACATCACCAACAACGAAGTCCGCAGACCATCACACAAGCCATTGGACAACACTATGACATGCTCACAGTGGTGAAGAAACTGAAACTCCGATGGTATGGCCACGTCACCAGAGCATCAGGCCTTGCAAAGACCATCCTGCAAGGCACGGTAGAGGGAGACCGAAAAAGAGGTGGGAGGACAACATTCGAGAATGGCCTGGTTTGACACTGAACGAAGTCATGATGGTTGCTGAGAACAGAGAAAGATGGAGTACGCTGGTTAAACGAGCATCTGTAGTGCCCCAACGACCTTTCTTTGTGTTACGGGATAGGATAGGATAGGATAGGTTTAGAAAGTAACTCCTGCCAACAGTAAAGTAAAGTGCCAACATCGCCTGCACTTCTTGAGGCAACTCAAGAAGTTCAGGTTGCCTGCAAAAGTCCTGACGCAGTTCTATCGCGCAGTGATCGAAAGCATCCTCTGCTTTGGCATCACTACCTGGTTTGGTGGTGCCACTGATGAGGAGAAAGTGCAACTTGAGCGCATTGTGAAACACGCGTCCAGAGTTATCGGGTGCAAACTTCCATCTGTCGCCTCGATCTACGACACGCGCTTGGTCCGTAGAGCTAGAAACATTACAGCTGACCCCTCACACCCAGCCGGCCATCTGTTCGAGCTCCTCCCGTCCGGCAGGCGCTTCAGAGCCTCAAAACCAGAACAAACCGTTTTAGATATTCTTTTTTTTCCCGAGGCTGCTCTCGCTTTAAATTCCTCATAATGTCAAATTCATAATGCTGTAATTGACGTCACGTGATAATCCACTGGCACCTAGTTGTTTAGTTTGATTATTTGTTGTTTGCGTGTGTATGTGTGCACTCTTGATAGGTATTTTATTAGCTGGTAAACGTGTGTTTGCATGTATGTTTTATGAATGTTACTGCCACATCGCAACATATTCCATGTGCATGTTTTATGTCAATTTGGCCAATACATTTCGTTGAATCGTTGAATCGTTGAATCCTGGCGTGTTGGGCAACGGAGACCAAAAGGTTGCGTTGAACACAAGTGATAAAAGGTGTCTGGCCTAGAACTGGGACTGGAATCTATTGATGCTGTCCTCCGTGGAATGAGGGCATGATAGGAAAGATGTATCTCCCCTTACCCTGCTGCCCATGGTTCTCCAATGCATCAGTTATAGACAGACGGAATTTGTTGTTTCTGTGGAGTTGTGACCAGCATCGACTTTAAAAAGAAATTGTTATAAGGATGTCATTCAAATAATTATTAGTGGATCAAACATCAATATCACTGAAGTAAACCTGAAGAATAGTTTCAATAGGTTGAATGTCGGACAGAAAAAAAATAGACAGACAGAAGAGGGATCGAGAGAGTGGGACAGACATACAGAGATTGGTTGAAATGTCGTTTTCACGAAAGGGTGTCGACTACAAAGACCTAGATGTGCTGGACCCTCAACTAGCGTTCTGTGTAAACGATGTTTCACCAGTCCTACTTTTAGTTTTCGGCTAGTTTTGACCTCTCCACTGCCGTCTGAAGTATGACTTAGCATCGACGGTGAAGGCCAGCAGTCAACTGTGTTAGGCCTAGTGAAACTACGATAGGATAGCTTACTGGAAGCGCAAAGAATGAAACTATAGTGACAGAGAACTGAGAAGTTGGGGGTTTGTGTCTGTAGTGTCTTAAGGTCCTTGGTCTGTACACACACTTGGGTAGTTAACTGCGATGAACTGCGGTGTGGTGGTTGTGCGTCAGTTGTCACAGAGTACGGTTTTCTCTGAACCACCCCGCTAGCTGTTGCTGCAACACATACAAGATCGTCGGTATGTGGCCACGCACCCCTCTTTGCCTCACTCCCCCAACCTCTCTGTCCCTCTAACAAACAAAAAAAAAAAGAAAGTGAAGAAAAGAAAAGATACCACTAAAGAAAAACAAAGAAAAAGTGAAGTGAGAAAGATCTTTTTTGAATTTGTGTACTCTTTAATTAAATTTGATATCTTAATAATTGTGTGTGTGTGTGTGTGTGTGGGTGTGTGTGTTACGTTGAAACGCCCACGATGGTTCGTGCGTGACGCGCACGATAGATGCGATCGTTTTGTTTTGCTAAGCATGCAATAATAGAGTGTATTTATCTTTGATTTGATCTTGAGTTGTTATTAGAAGAAGATTTGTATAACGTTTGTAATTTTAGTTGGTCGATATTATTTCAGAATTTTCTAGAGTTGGTTGTTTACTATCGATCGAAGCGTATGGATAAATCTAGTGGTAACTATAGAAGCTTCCATCCCAAATAAGGTTGTATGACGTGAGACAGTGATGACAAAGCTTGTTCTGATTGGTTGTGGTGTGTCACGTTGGGGGTATTCTCTCCCTTTCTGGAGTATGTAGAGACTATATGTTGTTCCGCACTGTTTGAGTAGAGAGAGCTGTTGTGTTAGAGTTGAGAAAGTTGTAAAAAGTGGAAAGTTGATAGTCGAGAATTGTAAAGTGAAAAGCGATTGAACGATTGTATGCAGTTGTTGATGTATGCTGAATAAAAGTGTAAAACTTCAAACGACGACTCCTGCCTTGTTGAGGATTGAACGGGTTGCGTGGATAAACGAATCTGAGTTACACCTATCAGGATTTCAAGCATCGGGGCTGAATCAACTACTGATAGAGAAAAAACAACATCGAGTGTAACAGTGTGTGGGTGTGTGTGTGTGTGTGTGTGTGTGTGTGTGTGTGTGTGAGAGAGAGAGAGAGAGCGTGCGATTTAATTTTTTTTTATCCCTATTGTAACCTCCCCCCCCCCCCTACCTAAACTGTATGTGCCGGAGGCCTAATACAACAGTGTCAAAAGTCAAGTCAAACTCTCTCTCTTTCTCTCTCTTAGCATATATGTATATATATGTATGTATGTATATATATATATATATATATATATATATATATATATATATATATATATATATATATATATATATATATATATGTGTGTGTGTGTGTATTTGTGTGTGTATATTTGTGTGTGTGCATATATGTACATGTATGTAAGCTTATATATCTATTAATACATATTGTGTATTCGCAGTGTTTCACTACGATGTTTTCCCACTTCGGTGGCCGACGCTCGGATTACGTGCGTGTGAGTGGGTGTGTGTCCGCGCATGTGACGCGTGCGTGTGGGCATACGGGCCTATGGCCAAAATGCTAATAAATTGTCAAAGTCAAAGTTTCTCCTAGCTGGTACCCACCCACCCCCCCCCTTTCTCTCTCTCTCTCTCTCTCTCTCTCTCTCTCTCTCTCTCGCTCTCTCTCTCTCTCTCTCTCTCTGAAGTATATACATATTTTCTGCATGGGCACCGGTGTTTACTGTGTTCGTGTTACAACACTAACAGCACTGTAAAGTTAATAATTATATTGTGGTCCAAAGCGATGCAAAGCAGCATTCTTTCTGGTGGCTAGAATTTGTGACAGATCTTTTCCCTCCGGCTCTGTATACGTTATATTATTTTTTTAAATGTAATTATAATAATAAAAATAAAAGAGAAGAAATTTTAAACTTAAATTTTTAAACCCTGTATTGACTTTATGCTTGCTCACGGCATTGAATGCTCCATGGCGCGCCTAGGTTACAGACTGCCGGATCAGGCTTATTCTCATTTGTGACACGCGGCAAGGCTTGTACGCGAGAGTGTTATGACTGCATATTTTGTAAGGTTTTGAGAAACTAGAATTATATTTGTTACTGAGTTTCAAGTGTCTGGTTATTTTTGTTATATATATATATTTGGTATGTGGCTACGCACTCCTCTTTTATATGATTTTCATTATAAAATCATATAAAAGAGGGGTGCGTAGCCACGTACCAAATATATATAACAAAAAATAACCAGATTTTTGAAACTCAGTAACAAATATAGTTCTAGTTTCTCAAAACCTTACAAAATATGCAGTCATGATCCTCTCGCGTACAATCCTTGCCGCGTAATAATTATAATTATAATTATTATAATTATATAATTAAAATCATATTTTTTACTAACACCACCACAAGAATCAATACATAATCCCATATTAAACAAAAATAGAACATTTTAATTAAATACACAGGCAAGTACAGAGGTATTTGGGTCCACAACAAACCCGCACCTACGCACTGTTGAACTTATTTGTCATGTTTCTTCACCTTTCTTCGTGAAAGTTGGAAACTGCAAATTAAAACCCAGATCTTCTGATCGCAGCGAAGTTCAGCATCTGCGTCGACGTCGTCATATCATCATCAGCAGCAGCAACAGGAGCAGCAGCAAACGCAGCAGCAGCAACAAAAGTAGCAGGAGTATCATCACCAAGGTTAGAACACTCGTCGTCGTCGTCATCGTAATCATCATCATCTTCACCGTCATCAACAACAATATCTGTGTCCTCCTCATTCTCATCCTCCTCCTCCCTCATCATCATCAATAAAAAAAATCCTTGTCCTCCTCCCTCTTCATCATCGTCATCGGCAGAATAATAATAATAATAATAATTTATTTTGTATAGCGCAATTCAAACATAAAATGCTTCACAAAGCGCTTGATCACACGCAGCCACACACAGATACACACGCATAATAAATCTATTCTGCATTTAAAAACAAAACAACATGTAAACCTAGTAAAGGTAACAAACCAACAAATAAAAGTATAAAATCGGTCAATCAATCAATAAACTTATATAAAATAAATGAATAATTTCACAGAAAAAAATTTAAGAGAGGGACGTTAATACCAAAAGAGGCAGATCAACAATGCCTCATCAGAACAGGAATGACCAATCATTAAGGACAAACAACCAATGACAACTTGTATTGTTTTATGATTTATTAGGGGCTGGAGAGAGAGAGAGAAGGAGAGAGACAGACAGACAGACAGACAGACGTAGACAAACACAGACTTCACTAATCATCCCAGGGCGCAGGTGTAATAGGGCGAGCGTGAGAGTGCGTTCTTGTTAGTTTATTGTGAGTGTGTCTGTTTATGGGTAAATGTTTATGTGCTGAATGGGCTTGGTCGGCGGCTGGTTTCGCGCAGTAAGCGTGTTGCTATCGCCCGGGATCGGTGGCGTTGCCCCGGTCTTTGGCGTTGCCTATCTGCGCGGAAATCATTTCATACTTTGCCAGTATAGCGGAACATATAGCTGATTCCGCGTGGTCGGTTGCGATGTCGTGGAATTAGCTGCCGACTGGGTGTGTTCGGCGGCATTTGGGTTGCTGCATGCGCACGCTTTTTGGAGAATTACTGCCCTTTGTGCAAAGAGTATAGTAGGCGGCCTTTTGCCCGTTCCATGTTGTTGACGGAGTTGCTGTGGTTTGCTCGTGCTCGGTGATTGCGAGGTGCGGTACGAAATTTGTCTTAATAATGTTTTAAGCGCTAAAATACAAAAATAAAAACAAAAATGTTGTGTCTTATTATCTCGAGGGAAAAGACATTAAAACCAAACCAATTTAAGCAACCCAAACCAACAAGCATACATGTGCTCTTGCGAATGCATATGAGTGCGTCCGTTTTTTTGTGTGTGTGTTTGCTTATGTACCAACGCACGGCTTTCTGTTTGAGCGATTCTTAATCTACTTCTTGAAGCTGATTTACGACGCAATAAGCATATAGATTACTTGTTTCCCCTCCTCCATCCTCATTAGTTTCAGCAAACTCTGAACTGACAGTCTAGAAGACCTCCAATGCATTCTTGTAAACTGTGATCAAAGCACACAGTCCATGACCTTACTCATAATTAAATGTTAACAGTTTAGTCTGATTTTGCACAGTTTTGCATGGTCCTGATTCGACCCTTGGCAGTCCGCTGGACCCTATAAACACTGAATATTTATCTATCTATTAATCACTCACAGTCAATCAGCAGCCATAGGTTATGAGGACGGCATTTTAAAAACTGCGAACTTAACTCCAAGACCAGTAATAGTCTACTACAAAGTGTAGTCATTAGCCATACTGCCGTGTGATTTGTGAAAAAAAAAAAAAAAAAGCAAATTCATACTTGTCAAATTTGAAATAGTTTTACATCCTCATCGAGGAGACGATGAAAAGGATCTATAGAGCGAAGTGTGAAAAGAATCTATCATCGGGTATCTTTTAGATTGCAAAATACACAAACAAAAGTTAGTCATCAAGACACAAATTCAAAGATAAAGAAGGTCTTGGTCCGAGACACAAAATGTATATATGCCCCAAAATAACGCGGTTGGCTTGTGTTGTGTTGGTCATCGCAAGACACCGTACTTTCTTTCACAAAAGTATTATGAGTTCACGAACATCTAAAACTTGTCCTCGTACCTCGGCACTTCAGCCACTTCAGGTGGACATAATTATAATAATAGGAAAACATTATATTATTATAATGTATACGATCTGTCAGATTCCAACTGGGATGATAGGAGGATGGGAAGTCTAGGTGATGATGATGAGAATTAGGAGTGTAGAGATAGGTGGGGGGGAGAAAAGGGTTGAAGTACATGACGGATTGGGTAAGGGGTAGGAGAGAAGGCCAAGGTCACTGGTACCCGCCTAAAGACGGTTCCGCCTAGGTGTTTTGAAGTGGCCATCATAATAAACTAGGAGAAGTACAAAGAATAAGAGGTCAAAGATTGCTCCTTTATTTATGTGGCGCATCAACGTCGATCTTAAAAGTCGATGTAACACACACACACACACAAAAAACACAAGTCAAATATTTATTAATTGTGCTCAATTCTTTCCCCTCTCCCCCTAGGAATCAAAGTTGGTTTGTTTGACAAAACATCGAAGGGCACGAGAAAGTTAATCTTACTGTTAATGTCATCTAAAGGTGGCAGTTGTTATTCAATATAATACATAGTCATCTTTTGCTTTTAGTTAGTCCATTAAGTAAGCGTTCACGTGGAGGTCAAGGAGATCTCAAGTTTAAAGTCAACGTGACTTTCGTCTTATAATAAGGTAATATTTTGTATTTAGTTTTGTTAAATACCGAATCCATGCGTGGGACACTCTCTTATTCACGTAGAATATTCACGATCGCATATGTCGCATGAGCTTTGCCCTTAATTTGCCCAGAAAAATAAGGGGTCTTTATTCAATGTCGCAGTAATAATACGATTAAAATAAAAGAAATAATTAGACATACCTAAAAAAAATAATTTGTGGCGATTTTGCCGTGGGCTACTTCCTTGTGTGGTCAGGTATGGGAAAAAATCGATTTCGTTATAAATGGATAAAGGGATCTATATAATTTGAACATGATTTTTTTAACACGTGGATTTTTTCCATTGTTTCATAATGAAGCCTAATTTTGGGACTTTTATCAAGTCAACACATCTTGTTTATCCACAATGGAAAATTCATAAACAACATTGCACCTCAGCAAATAAAGATGTTTGTTTGCGTGTTTTAAAAACAAACAAACAAACAAATAAAAGTACTAATAAAATCACAAAATTAACAACTCCTAAAGCTACATTTCCAAGACAGTTATACATTAAACTTTCAACTATATTCTCACAGCTGCACACACACACAAGCACTCACAATCACCCACCCACCCCCCCCCACACACACACACGCACACACACACATATCATTCAGTCTCTTCCAGTTCTTACCACAAATACATATACAAGATACAAGATATAACAAAACTTTATTATCTCACTCTGAGAAATTAAGACATGTTTTGCAGGCAGTTAAAGGAAGTCATCAATCAATAAAAAGAAAACATAACACCTGTCCATATATCCACATAATCCAAATGCATTTAAATAAAATAAAATCATTTAACTGTCGAATCGTTGATGTACACACACTAAAAACAACTTCACTATTTTATATAACAATTTTGTATTTAAAAAAAAAGAAAGAAATAAAATATTAACAGAGTATTAAATTCATGTTGGCTGCTTTGGCAAAATCCCAATCTTTTGGACCGCGTTGTAATGGCTTCGCGTCTTGTAGTTAGATAACAACGATTACAGTAGTAAGTATATACTTTGTCGGATCCAAACTATTTTTGCTCTAAAAGTAATAACGTTACGAGTAATAGATAGATAGATAGATAGATAGATAGATAGATAGACAGACAGACAGACAGACAGACAGACAGACAGACAGACAGACAGACAGACAGACAGACAGACAGACAGACAGACAGACAGATAGATAGATAGATAGATAGATAGATAGATAGATAGATAGATAGATAGATAGATAGATAGATAGATAGATAGATAGATAGATAGATAGATAGATAGATAGATAGATAGATAGATAGATAGATAGATAAATAGATAGATAGATAGATAGATAGATAGATAGCGACAGAGAGAGAAAGACAGAGAAGCAGAGAGAGTGAGGAATACGAATATTTATTGTCATAAAACCAAAACAAGGTTTACAAGACACAATATATGGTACATTGACGCATGCAATTCTTGTCATTGTGCCAAGAGAAAAGTCTTGACATTTATAGTGCAGAAAGTCTTATTTTGAAGCAGCGAAAAATATAGGATGAAAGATATATAGTTTGAACATATTCCCGTTGGAAAAATCATGCTCGGTTTCAATATTGCAAGGTTGTTTATAAATAATTCCCTATCATTAGAGTTGAGAACTTTTGTTTGAGAATCTGTGTGTGTGTGTTTGTGATGATAATGATAGTGATTATGAAGATGATGATGATGATGATGATGATGATGATGATGATGATGATGATGATGATGATTATGATGATGTCCACAATAAGGCGCCGCATTGTCCATGCTAGCACTATGCTCAGGGCGCACAGGAGAGAGATGGGGAAAAACTTAGATTTGGTGGTTTAACAGCACAAGTTGGTTGGGGGCTTTGTTTGGAGAGGAGGGGAGAGAGAGAGAGAGAGAGAGAGAGAGAGAAGAGAGTGAGTGAGAGGACGAGTGGCAGAGAGAGAGAGAGAGAGAGAGAGAGAGAGAGAGAGAGAGAGAGAGAGAGAGAGAGAGAGAGAGAGAGAGAGAGAGAGAGAGAGAGAGAGTGAGAGAGAGAGAGAGAGAGAGAGAGAGAGAGAGAGAGAGAGAGAGAGAGAGAGAGAGAGAGAGAGAGAGAGAGAGAGAGAGAGAGAGAGAGAGAGAGAAAGAAAGAAGGCAACCTAATACGTCTCTTGTCAAAGCTGAAACCGGAAAAGTGGCTATATAAGGGAGATAACCTGTCACAGGCGCAGTTTGAAGGCTTAGGGACGTTGCGTAGTTAACGCTTTTTTCAATACAACAAACACCAAACAACATGGCGCGATTGTGGTGATGATGGCGATAGCGTGGCGGGCCTTCGGGTTGTGGTAGTCGTTGTAATGGTGGAAACGGCTTTTCCTCTTTCAGTAAACAGGAGAGCCAAGGACAATGGCCCTTCAGCAGTCAGTTTTGTTTTCGTCTAGCGTAGTGACCCACTCTTTAATCTTACGACACAAAACAACTTTTTTTTTTCCTTCTGTGTATCGCGACATTAGATTATCTTTTGAAACCTTTAACAAATGTACCCAAACCGGTTTAACGTATAATTTGGTCAATTTTTTAATTTGATACCTCCGTTCATAATTTCGGATACTGGCCTGTCATTGCGATGCCAGCGAAGAACTCGTTTTCACCAAACGCACCGCACTCTATCTAAATATTATAGCTCTGGAAACTTTAAGGCTATAGAAATGGATATTTTCCAACGGTACTTCCAGCATTTTTATTTTGGGGGGGGGGGGGGGGGGGGGGGGGGGAGGAAAAGAATTATCTGAATGCTCACTCGTTCTTCGCGCACAATGACCTATGTCACAATTAACAATGTGTTGCTGTTTGGCACTTATAGTAAACTATGGCCTTTTTGTGGTAACTTATGGCTGAACTTAAATGGAACTATAAATTAAATTATCTGCCGTTTTCGGGTGGTTCAAAGTAAACGGTGTGAGGTCGTTGACATTCAATAGTTTACTATCAATCTGTATTTAAATGTATTGCCTATTCACACATTCAAATTATATTAGGTAATACAAAATATGAAATCACAATTAATAAACCTTATAACTACGTGGCAGGAAAGAGGAGTTGGGGTGGGAAGGTAATGATCACACAACGGCAATGATCTCAGATATAGATAGTGGTTGTCTCTCGGAAGAAGAAGAAGAAGAAGAAGAAGAAGAAGAAGAAGAAGAAGAAGAAGAAGAAGAAGAAGAAGAAGAAGAAGAAGAAGAAGGGATTTAACATCAATCTACGTACAGGAGACGTTGCAATAATTTTTGACGATTGCAGTTATCTGTGAATGATGTTATATATCAACTGATGAATGATCGTGTCGTTGGTTTTCATACATTAAAATTAAAACTGAAATTCAAATAAAATATGGTATATTGATATATTTTTGCAATGCATACACTATCTGCTGAATATTTAGTATTCCATGCAGTCATTCTTAATTTGTATATTAATTTTGACAACGGACTTGATAAATTCGGTACAGTAGCCTTTCCAATGTTAGCATCTTAACATACTGCTTTTCTAATAAAAGTAAACTATGTTCTAAATAAACTGATTGATTGGCTGGAGAGGAACAAGAACTTGAACAGCTGGTAGAGAGGCTTGACACCACCTCCAGAGCCTATGGAATGAAAATAAGTGTAGAGAAGACCAAAATGATGACCAACAACACCAATGGCATCAACACGGACATCAAAGTCCAAGGCCCGTCCCTCAACACAGTGCAAAGCTTCAAATATTAAGGAGCCATTGTATCAGACAATCGGTCCCGACAGGACGTCCTCTCCAGGATCGCACAAACAACTGCTGCACTGGCGAGGTTGAAGCCCATTAGGAAAGACAGGACCATCACTCCACATTCCAAGGTAAGGCTGCTGCGCTCCCTTTTCATCTCCATCTTCCTATATGCTTGCGAAACATGGACCATCACAGCAGATCTCCAACGAAGAATACAAAGCGTGGAGATAAGGTGCTACTGAGGACTTCTGGGCATTTCCTATACCCAGCACATCACCAACGACGAAGTCCGTCAGACCATCACACAAGCCATTGGACAACACGATGACCTGCTCACAGTGTTGAAAAAAACGGATACTCCGATGGTATAGCCACGTCACCAGATCATCAGGTCTTGCAAAGACCATCCTGCAAGGCACAGTGCAAGGAGGTAGAAGAAGAGGGAGACCGAAAAAGAGGTGGGAGAACAACATTCGAGAATGGACTTATTTGACATTGAGCAAAACAATCAGGGTTACTGAGGATAGGGAAAGATGGAGTACGCTGGATAAACGATCATCTGTGATGCCCCTACGACCTCCGGGTTATGGTATAGGATAGGATAAGATATGTTCTAAATAACTATGGTCGTTCAGAGTATACTAAACTATGGACATTCACAGTAAAATATGGACATTCTAACTAAATTATGGCCGTGCAAAGTAAACTACCGGTTGGTTTGACCGGAAAATGGAGATGAAGTGGACTGTCACTTGATATTTCAAGATTAGACGGACGAGCTGGAACCAAAGCGGCAATTTTCAAACTGATCCAGATAACATCCGCTCCATGGCATGCAATATCTAAATTATATACACACGAGTAGCATTTTATACCACCGTCCTCAAAAACAGACCTTCTCATCTCTGTCTGTCGGTATCAGTGTTCACATGTGTGTGAGAGAAATAATACCAATATAAAATCTGGATATTCAAATAAAGGTTCTCTCTCTCTCTCTCTCTCTCTCTCTCTCTCTCTCTCTCTCTCTCTCTCTCTCTCTGTTGGTAAATTAGGTTTAAACTTATGTCAGTTTTTTAACTGCAACACATTTTTTTACCCCATCACCTCCACACTGTATATTGACAAGGAATGTATGTCTATGTGTTTGTGTGTGTGTGTGTGTGTGTGTGTGAGGGTGTGTGTTTGTGTTGTGTATGTAGTGTGTATGTGTGTTTGTGTGTGTGTGTGTGTATGTATGTATGTAGTTTCGTCTGATAACCGGGAAGATATGGCGATTATTCCGCAGGCGCTCATTGCTTGTGTAGCAGATTTGCTGAACTGAAATCAGAATAATAAATAAGCCAGGTAAAATGTAGGTGAAATAAGAATTTATTCCGCCATTGAGAGATAATTATGTGTGTTTCAAACCACTCTTATTACTGCTGTCTCCCCCTCTCTCTCTTTCTCTCTCTCTCTCTCTCTCTCTCTCTCTCTCTCTCTCTCTCTCTCTCTCTCTCTCTCTTTCTCTCTCTCTCTCTCTCTCTCTCTTTCTCTCCTCACGTGCATGTACTGGGTGATTCGAAACAAATTACAATTCTCATATGTAATCTTTCAGAGGAAGAACACTGGAGACGAGATGGCGCTCTAGTTCTAGTGATCGTCGTTGCCACATACTTGTAACACGAGAGCTTTAAGAAACTAGTAATGGCCGACAATTTACATGCCAGCTTTATCGGTGGATGGGTGCCAGGAGAGGAAGAAGTGATGGATAAAGTTGGGAGGGGAGAGGGTGGACAGAAGTGTGTGTGTGTGTGTGTGTGTGTGTGTGTGCGTGTGTGTGTGTGTGTGTGTGCATGTGTGTGTGTGGATTGGGGCAATTATACCTGTCGTCCACGCGAGGTGGAATCGGGTCGTATCCGCAGGGAAAACACGCCAACCTCAATGCGGCGTTCAGCAGGACAAGGGGGAATAGCTTATAGGAGTCGAGTCACCAGCCCTTCCCAACAGAACCACAACTCAGCCACTACCTGCATTCAATTGAATTTACCACAAGAAGGAGAAGAAAGGAAAAGGATTCCAAGAAGAAGAAGAAGAAGAAGAAGAAGAAGAAGTAGCGCAAGAGAAATTGTGGAAAACACGGACGTATTACTAAAATTTACAAATTACTTTCCTAGGAGCTAAAACCGCACGCCAAATTGCTGCTAAATGGATTTTTTTAAATACGGTGGAATAGTTAAGCTTACAGTCTATCCTATCCTATCCCGTGACTCGAAAGTCGTCCATCAGTAACACACTTATCAGGCGCGGTCCTTGGTGACCCGGGTGTTGACCGATCCGGTATGGAGTGAGTGGATCTTGTTATCATTTTGGGTAAGAAAGACCTGGCGGGGCCCAATCCTCTCCAAGCTCACATTAATTGTAGAAATATGATTTTATCAGACGAAAGTAGGTTGGTTGAGTAGATTACCGTCCCCGGACACATAAGCGTATAGGGGACTTTGCGAAAGTAGCTCCAGGAAGGTACCTTATAACCTGGGCTTAAATTAAAAGATTATCTTGATTTATCTTGAAATACTACTACTACAACTACTCCTATTACTAAATTATTATTTTTTAAAATTATTATTTTTTAAAATTACCATATTGTTACACTCGGTTTGATGTTGGTATTTTCCTATCAGTATCTGATTCAGCCCCGATGCTTGAATTCCTGATAGTTGTGTAACTCAGATTCGTTTATCCACGCAACCCGTCCAAACAGCATACAAGTCACAAAGTCGACGTATGAAGTTTTCCACTTTTATTCAGCACACACCAACAACTGCATACAATTCTCAACTCAACTCAACAACTTTCACAGCAACTCTTTATCAACAACTTTACTATCAACAACAATCAACTTTAACAGTGCGGCGCTTATATAGTCTCTACATACACGGGAACAAACGAGAATAATCCTACATAAAACACCACAACCAATCAAAATTAATTTCATCATCACGTGACTCACGTCATCCAACCTCATTTGGAATGGAAGCTTCCATGGTAACCAACCGAATAATCCACACGCTTCGATCGATAGTAAACAACTAATTCCCGAAAATTCTCAAACAATATCGACCAACTAAAAACACTAACGTTACACAAAGCCTCTACTAATAACAACGCAAAATCAAATCAAAGATAAATACACTCTATTACTGCATGCGTTGCAAAAATAAAACGAACAGATCTATCGCGCGCGTCACACACAAGCCTACCATTGCACGCGCTTCACACATAACATCGTGCGCATTTCATACGCACCATTCGCGTTTCAACGTAACATAACCCCCCACTCAAGAAGAAATTTACCTAATTTCTTTCACCAACGTTGAGACGTAATGCACAAACAAAACCAGAAATTAAAACTTATTTCAGTCTTTCTGGATACTGTCATTGTTCTTTACTCACACACTCTGCTGAGGAAGTCCGCACCAACATTGTCTGATCCTTTGATAGATTCTACTCGCATGTTAAAGTTCTGCAAGTACATAGCCCATCTCATGATGCGACTGTTCACAAACTTGGCAGAGTTCAAGTAAGTTAGCGGCTTGTGATCAGTCTGTAACACGAACTTCACTCCTTGAAGGTACAGTTCGAACTTCCGGATTCCCCATATGATGGCAAGGCACTCCTTCTCCATGGTCGAGTAATTTTTCTCAGCCCTGGACAGCTTCTTGCTGGCGTAACTGACCGGAAATAGTTTCCCTTCGTGTTCTTGCATCAGTATGGCGCCGATGCCTTCGTCCGCTGCGTCTGTTCTTAAGACGAATTCTTTGGAAGTGTCAGGCAGTCGTAGCACCGGATCCTTCGAAAGGAGGTCGCGCACAGTCTGGTATGCCTTCTCCTGAGACGGTCCCCACTGCACTTGGTTTGGACAGCCTTTCCGCACCAGGTCCGACAAAGGTGCTGTGATGGCTGAGTAGTTCGGTACGAACTCCCTATAATACCCAGCCAATCCCAGGAAAGATCGTACTTGCTTCTTTGTTTGGGGACGTGGAGCGTTCAGAATTTTGGTGACGTTTTCTAGCAGAAGCCCCTTTTGTCCTTCTTTCAGCGAATGGCCGATAAAGTCGACGTTGTCAGTCCCCAGAATGCACTTACTGGGTCTCACGGTCAGGTTAGCTTCTGTTAGACGGTGAAACAGCTCCCTCAAGGTCTGCAGATGCTCTTCCCAGGTGCGGGTGTGGACTAGCTGGTCGTCCCAGTAACACACGACATTGTCCATCCCCTTGAGCATCTTCTTCATCCCTCTCTTCAGGGTCGCTCCGCTGTTGACCATGCCAAAGGGCATCCTTAGGCACTCGTACGTCCCATCAGGAGTTATAAAAGCAGTCTTTGGTATGTCCTGTTGACGCACGGGGACTTGCCAATAACCCTTGCTGAGGTCAATCTTTGAGAAGATTTTACTCCCCGATAATTGGCGGAAGAGGTCTGCTGCTGTAGGCATCGGCTCTGTCGCGTTAGGACTAGTTTTAACTCTGCTTGTTGACTATTTAGCATTGTGTAGTCTTTGTAATAGTAGAGAGTCAGTCTATTACACAGCAGCAATTAAATTACAGCACACGGCGAGCCTGAGCCACACACACAGCGCAGTGACGTCAGCACTTAAGTTTTGAATCGGACCGTTGGAACCAATGGGAGAGCTTAGGCAAAGTGGTTGGAGCCAGTTTGACTGGGTCCAAACCACGCACAGTTTTGGTCAGTTGGGAGGAATACACCGAAGTGTGAACAGCTAGATAGCTAGAGAAATCTCTACACACTTAGACCAGGAAGCAGGACTTAGAAGCATAGAATTCTATCAAGTCACAACGGGCCTGAACTTGTCAAACAGGTAAATGAACACCCTTCTGTTTCATCGTGATATATTTATATTATTGTTGAAATTATGTTTGTGGAATTTGCTATGCATAAATGTGAATTATTAATCCGAATTTGCGTGACCATGTGGAAGAGCCGACCACGAGGCGAAACACGACCGGTTACGCCGCCATGTTGTATCCCGTACGGAACCACTGTTGTTTAACTTATATGTATGTTTGCAGACCAGTGGCTGTACCACGGAATGTTTATAATATTATTAATTCTGTATGTGTATAGTTAGCCACGTTTGATATTTATATATGTATAGGAATTTAGAGTGAGATTCCAGTGGAACCCGGAAGTAGCAGAATGTTCGTCGCTTATGTATAGAGATGTGGAGCTATCACTGAGGGCTACTTTGGCTTTCAGTGAGACGCTCTGCACAAACCGATTATTCAGGGTTGTGCAGAATTTCGTCTCTTATATTACAGACGAGCAGGCGAGCTATCCCGAGCTATCCCGAGCTATCCTGTGCACCCCACTCCACAGAAACGACTAGTTGGTTGAGGAACCTCTACCGCACAAGACGGAACGAGCGACCCGGTAAAACACCCTGTCAGACCCCACAGCGTGGCAAGGGAACCCAACTACACAACGACAAAGGTGTACCAGAAGCTACCTCACAGAAGGACTTCGCACGCACCATCTAGCAGTTAAGTGAACACGCCAAGGTGCACTTAAACTGATCATAGCAGGACCACAGTAGTCCAACTCTCCAGAAACTGTAACACGGACCACAGTAGTCCAAATCTACATGAGATATACTAGCAAGTGCCCGATGAAGATAGAACAGCTGCATAGACTATCAGCGATCGAACTATTAGCAGTAACTGAGACATTTTAAGTTAGATTAGTACTTAGAGAATCTTGTATAGAGTAGAAGAAATAAATGTGTGATTTTAACTGTTATCAAGTGGCTGGACTACATATGATTCATAGCCGTGTGAAAGCTAGTGTGACAGTATTCTTTTACCATTTTTCTATCTATTTCTGTACCCCAACCTTAACACAGAACGAGCTAAACAAATAAATTTATTAAAGTAATTCATAGGGTGACGTACTAGCAGTTCCCACCGAATAAACGTGAGGGTCCATAATTCCATTGTGCAGAGCCCATAAACCCCACGTGACACACCCTATGAATTACTTTAATGAATTTATTTGTTTAGCTCGTTCTGTGTTAAGGTTGGGATACAGAAATAGATAGAAAAATGGTAAAAGATTACTGTCACACTAGCTTTCACACGGCTATGAATCATATGTAGTCCAGCCACTTGATAACAGTTAAAATCACACATTTATTTCTTCTACTCTATACAAGATTCTCTAAGTACTAATCTAACTTAAAAAGTCTCTTTCAATGCTAATAGTTCGATCGCTGATAGTCTATGCAGCTGTTATTTCTTCCTCGGGCACTTGCTCTTATATCTCATGTAGATTTGGACTACTGTGGTCCTTTTTACAGTTTATGAAGAGTTGGACTACTGTGGTCCTGCTATGATCAGTTTAAGTGCACTTGGGATAACACACTTAACTGGCGGGTGGTGCGGTCGAAGTCCTTCTGTGAGGTAGCTTCTGGTCCACCTGTGTCGTTGTGTAGTTGGGTTCCCTTGCCACGCTGTGGGGTCTGACAGGGTGTTTTACCGGGTAGCTCTTTCCGTCTTGTGCGGTAAAGTCTCCTCAACCAACTTGTTTCTGTGGAGTGGGGTTCACAGGATAGCTCGGGATAGCTCGGGATAGCTCGGGATAGCTCGCCTGCCCGTCTGTAATATAAGAGACGAAATTCTGCACAACCCTGAATAATCGGTTTGTGCAGAGCGTCTCACTGAAAGCCAAGTAGCCCTCAGTGATAGCTCCACATCTCTATACATAAGCGACGAACATTCTGCTACTTCCGGGTTCCACTGGAATCTCCCTCTAAATTCCTATACATACATAAATATCAAACGTGGCTAACTATACACATACAGAATTACTAATATTATAAACATTCAGTGGTACAGCCACTGGTCTGCAAACATACATATAAGTTAAACAACAGTGGTTCCGTACGGGATACAACATGGCGGCGCAACCGGTCGTGTTTCGCCTCGTGGTAGGCTCTTCCACGTGGTCACGCAAATTCGGATTAACAATTCACATTTCTGCATAGCAAATTCCACAAACATAATTTCAACAATAATATAAATATATCACGATGAAACAGAAGGGTGTTCATTTACCTGTTTGACAAGTTCAGGCCCGTGATGACTTGAGAGAATTCTAAGATCCTAAGTCCTGCTTCCTGGTCTAAGTGTGTAGAGATTTCTCTGCCAGCTTTCTAGCTGTTAACACTTCGGTGTATTCCTCCCAACTGACCAAAAATGTGCGGGGTTTGGACCTAGTCAAACTGGCTCCAACCGCTTTGCCTAAGCTCTCCCATTGGTTCCAACGGTCCGATTCAAAACTCAAGTGCTGACGTCACTGCGCTGTGTGTGTGGCTCAGGCTCGCAGTGTGCTGTAATTTACTGACTCTCTACTGGTACAAAGACTACACATGGCTAAATAGTCGATAGGCAGAGTTTAAACTAGCCAATTCGTGACAGGCTCCCTCAACTGAAAAAAGGCGATGACTACTGGATTCGACCTTTTTCTACTACAGAGCCTAGTTTAACACTGCGCTATCCTAGGGTCCTATGTACAAACTAAGTAAGTTGCTCTACCTGAGCTGCAATGCTGTGCCAGGTAGCTATGGACACTAGTGATAGGGTTTTACTGGGCGGGGACGAATTCTGGTGCTGTGGCCCTTAGTTGTGTTGGGTGGGCGACAGCTGCTGTGTCCTCCACGAGATGGCGACTGAGGTAGTCGGCTCCGTGGTTCTCTTTGCCGGGGATGTACTCGATTTGGCGAGAGTTCAAAGACTTGGAGGCTGCCAGGAACGATAGTGGTTGGTGGTCCACCTGAACTGTGAAGTGGGTCCCATACAGGTAGAGTTGGAATTTCTGTATGACCCAGACTAGTCCAAGACATTCTTTCTCCGACGTGGCGTAGTGGGTCTCGGCGGGTCTCAATTTTCTGCTGGCGTAGGCGACAGGGAATAGCGTCTCTGCATTCTTGGGGTCGCGCTGTAGCAGTACTGCTCCGAGGCCTAAGTCGCTTGCGTCGGTGCGAAGAACGAATGGCTGAGTCAAATCGGGTAGGTGGAGTACTGGCGCCGATGTCATTCTGTCCTTGAGTGTTTGGAATGCTGTCTCGCATTCGGCTGTCCATACGACTTTGTCCGGGGCGATTTTCCGGGTTCCATTTGTCAGTGGTACGGCGGTGCTGTTGAAGTTGGGGATGAACTTCTTCCGCGATGGCGATGGCCATCCATGTGTGTGTGCCGGGGGTCGCCGGTCGGTCCGTGTATTTCTTGAGGAGATTGATGTGGTGGTATCGGGCTCTCCCGTTCACCTCTACTTGGTAGACTGTCTTGGATTTCTTGGCAGTCACCCGGTACGGTCCTCTCCAAGCGATGTCCAGCTTGTTGGTTCCACTTGGAAGTAAGAGTAGCACTTGATCGCCGACTTGCAGTTCTCTGTCCTTCGCGTGGCGGTTGTAGTACTTCGCCTGACGGGCTCTTGCCTTCTTCAGTGCTTCACCAGCTTTCTTCCACGTTGCTTTGAGGGTTTCCTGCAGGTCTGCGACGTACTTGGTGGCACCTCTTGGTGTGTCGTCTATCTTTGCTTCCGTCCAACTTCTGCGTAGGGCTTCTAGCGGTCCTGCTAGAGGTCTGCCGAATAGCAATGTTGACGGGGTGTAGCCTGTGGCTGCATGTGGCGTTTCTCTGTATGCGAACAGTGCCGCATTCACGTAGGTGTCCCACGCTTCTGGATTGTCGTCGGCGACTTTCCTGAGTATAGTGAGAAGGGTTCCATTCAGTCTTTCTACTTGTCCGTTGCTGGCGGGGTGGTATGGTGGTGTGCGAATGTGATGAACTTGTATCAACTCGAACACGTCTTGCATCAGGCGGCCGGTGAACTGAGATCCGTTGTCCGTTCTAATGCTGTCCGGGAATCCGACTCTGGTAAAGATGGCGATGAGTGCATCTGCAATCTTCTTGGTGTCGATCGCTGGCAACGGGACTGCTTCGCACCACATCGTACATGCGTCGACGAGTGTGAGTAGAAATCTGTTCCGCTTCTTGGTCATGGGCAGTGGTCCGACGATGTCTACTGAGACTTGCTGGAATGGCACGCCGACTACTACTGATGGTCCTAAGGTAACTGGTACGGTGTGATGTCGCGGGGAATATCGTTGACATTGGTGGCAAGATTTCACGTAGCGCTTGACATCCTCCGTGATTCCTGGCCAATAGTAGTGTGCGCTGATTCTCTGCACTGTGGCTCCAATTCCCATGTGTCCGCTGAGTGGCATGCTGTGGCCTAGTTCTAGTACTTGGGCTCGAAGGGTGGCTGGTAGTACTAGTTGGGTGTGATCTCCATCTCCTTGTCGATGTAGAACTCCCTCTTCCATGTAGAAGTCTCCCTTGTGCGGGGGTGTGTGCGCCTTGGGTAGCTTCTGGAAGCACTTCGCTATCGAGGTGTCTTCTTTCTGTGCTGTTTTGATCTCTTCGAGTCCTGGATTCGGAGCGAACTCGGGCTGGGGTGGTTGGGTTTTAGCTTGGGCCCTGGTTTGCACTGCAGCTATCTCTACAGTTTTTGGGGGCGTGCCTAAGAACACATACCTACAACCTAGCACTAGATCATACAGGGGTTTCTGTAAAACAGCTGCTTGGATTCGTCCTGTGACGTACCTACTCTCTACTTCGATCCATGCTATTGGGCAAGTAGTCGTCGGTTTCGTCAAGTCTGCTCCTTGTAAGTCGACTGTCTTGTCCGTCAAGTCCGCGCGCGATACAAGAGATTCGCTAACTATCGCGTCGTATGATAGACCTGTGTCATACAGACAGTTCGCTTCTGTACCGTTGACCTTGACCGTGTCTGTCACCGATGGGTGATCTCCGATTGTGTGTGGCTTGTTACCGCTGCTTTGAGTTAGAACTCTGTGCGCTGGCCGGCTTTCGCGCTCTTCCCTACGTTGTGCGGCCAACTTGAAACATTCTGCGGTGGAGTGATTGTTTCTATTGCAGAACGAACAATACCGTCTCTGTTCTGCGGGACCTCTTTTCCCGAATTCCGCGTTGGGTCCTTTATTTTGCCCAGGTCTGGGGTTATTCGGCTTATTCGCGGTGCGCTCTTCCCGGTTAGGGCTTCGTTTCTGTGCCTCTTTCCCGTTAGGCTTTAGGTCTCGCCTGAAGCTCTTGGCTTCTCCGTGTGCGGCCACGTACCTATCAGCGACCTTGACCAGATCTTCTAGTCTTTCCGCGCCCTGCTCTACTGAGAATGTCCTCAGCTCGGGGGTCATGGTTTCCCGTAGCTGTTCCCATACTAACAGTTCTGTCAGTCCATCATACGTTTTAGCCGTGGCTGACTGGCTAATCCACTTATCCAGCATTGTGGACAACCGATCCGCGAACTGCGCATAGCTCTCTCCTTTCACTCTCCGATTGGTGCGGAACTTTTGCCGGTAGCATTCTCCTGTTAGTTCGAATCCCGTTAGGAGTGCCTCTTTTACTTTGTGATAGTCAGTCACTCTGTCAGTCGGTAGCTTACTGTAGATGTCATAAGCCTTTCCTCTAAGCCCTTGACTAAGCTTAAAAGACCAATGAGTGGGATCTAGTTTGTACTCTGTTGCTAGACGCTCAAACCTAGTCAGATAGAGATCTAGACCTTCTTCTCTCTCATTGAATGTTCCCAGTGGAAATGACATTCCTTGTACAGGGTTGGATGCTACCTCTAGCTGATCTGAGTGGGAAGGGGTTGAGGAAGAACTTGAAGCTCCTGATCCCAATCTTCTTAGCTCTAACTCATGCTGTCTTTCTTTTTCCTTTTCTGCCCTCTCTTTTTCTTTTTCTGCCCGCTCATACTCCATCTCCTAACTTCTGCTTCTCTCTCTGCTGCTAATGCTGCCTTCTTTTGTTTCTACTTCTAACTCTGCTTTCTTTTGCTCTGCTTCTAATTTCTTCTGCTCTGCTTCTAATGCTAGCTTCTTCTGTTCTGCTTCTAATTCTAATTTCTTTTGCTCTGCTTCTAAGGCTAGTTTCTTCGCCTCCCTTTCTGCTGCTCTCTCTGCCTTAGCCTCCTGTTTCTCTACCTCTGCATTGATATACGCAATTAGGTCTGCCCCTGCTAAGTGTAAAGCTTCTCCTAGTTCCTTGAAACGCAATCTCAAGGCCACTGGGTCCGACATTGTCAAACGTGTCTATGAACAACCTCTGAATCACGTGGAATACCAAAACACTAGCAATATTGCAAGTCACTAAAAACAATGCAAAGACCATACAATTCGGAATCAATAATAGAATAAAACAAGAGTCAAATGGCATACAACAGTTATTTAAGCAAAACCTGCAAAAGAACAATGCAACATACAGGCACAAAAATATTTGAAGCAAAAAAGTTTTTAACTAAAGAATAGTGCACCCAAACTGATTAGTCCTTGTTACCACTATTCTAAGTTATTCTACTTCTACTGTTATCTAATTTTATTGTACTTAGGTCCGGTTAAGCCCAATTCCTATTATCCACAGATCCTAGCTAGGCTCGCCAATTAAAGTGTCACGTGGGGTTTATGGGCTCTGCACAATGGAATTATGGACCCTCACGTTTATTCGGTGGGAACTGCTAGTACGTCACCCTATGAATTACTTTAATAAATTTATTTGTTTAGCTCGTTCTGTGTTAAGGTTGGGGTACAGAAATAGATAGAAAAATGGTAAAAGAATACTGTCACACTAGCTTTCACACGGCTATGAATCATATGTAGTCCAGCCACTTGATAACAGTTAAAATCACACATTTATTTCTTCTACTCTATACAAGATTCTCTAAGTACTAATCTAACTTAAAAAGTCTCTTTCAATGCTAATAGTTCGATCGCTGATAGTCTATGCAGCTGTTATTTCTTCCTCGGGCACTTGCTCTTATATCTCATGTAGATTTGGACTACTGTGGTCCTTTTTACAGTTTATGAAGAGTTGGACTACTGTGGTCCTGCTATGATCAGTTTAAGTGCACTTGGGATAACACACTTAACTGGCGGGTGGTGCGGTCGAAGTCCTTCTGTGAGGTAGCTTCTGGTCCACCTGTGTCGTTGTGTAGTTGGGTTCCCTTGCCACGCTGTGGGGTCTGACAGGGTGTTTTACCGGGTAGCTCTTTCCGTCTTGTGCGGTAAAGTCTCCTCAACCAACTTGTTTCTGTGGAGTGGGGTTCACAGGATAGCTCGGGATAGCTCGGGATAGCTCGGGATAGCTCGCCTGCCCGTCTGTAATATAAGAGACGAAATTCTGCACAACCCTGAATAATCGGTTTGTGCAGAGCGTCTCACTGAAAGCCAAGTAGCCCTCAGTGATAGCTCCACATCTCTATACATAAGCGACGAACATTCTGCTACTTCCGGGTTCCACTGGAATCTCCCTCTAAATTCCTATACATACATAAATATCAAACGTGGCTAACTATACACATACAGAATTACTAATATTATAAACATTCAGTGGTACAGCCACTGGTCTGCAAACATACATATAAGTTAAACAACAGTGGTTCCGTACGGGATACAACATGGCGGCGCAACCGGTCGTGTTTCGCCTCGTGGTAGGCTCTTCCACGTGGTCACGCAAATTCGGATTAACAATTCACATTTCTGCATAGCAAATTCCACAAACATAATTTCAACAATAATATAAATATATCACGATGAAACAGAAGGGTGTTCATTTACCTGTTTGACAAGTTCAGGCCCGTGATGACTTGAGAGAATTCTAAGATCCTAAGTCCTGCTTCCTGGTCTAAGTGTGTAGAGATTTCTCTGCCAGCTTTCTAGCTGTTAACACTTCGGTGTATTCCTCCCAACTGACCAAAAATGTGCGGGGTTTGGACCTAGTCAAACTGGCTCCAACCGCTTTGCCTAAGCTCTCCCATTGGTTCCAACGGTCCGATTCAAAACTCAAGTGCTGACGTCACTGCGCTGTGTGTGTGGCTCAGGCTCGCAGTGTGCTGTAATTTACTGACTCTCTACTGGTACAAAGACTACACATGGCTAAATAGTCGATAGGCAGAGTTTAAACTAGCCAATTCGTGACAGGGTGACTTACTAGCAGTTCCCACCGAATAAACGTGAGGGTCCATAATTCCATTGTGCAGAGCCCATAAACCCCACGTGACTCTTAAATTGGCGAGCCTAGCCAGGATCTGTGTATAATAGGAATTGGGTATAACCGGATCTAAGTACAATAAAATTAGATAACAGTAGGAGTAGTAGAATAACTTAGAATAGTGGTAACAAGGACTGATCAGTTGGGTGCACTATTCTTTAGTTAAAAACTTTTTTGCTTCAAATATTTTTGTGCCTGTATGTTGCATTGTTCTTTTGCAGGTTTTGCTTAAATAACTGTTGTATGCCATTTGACTCTTGTTTTATTCTATTATTGATTACGAATTTAATTGTCTTTGCATTGTTTTTTATTGAATTGCAATATTGCTAGTGTTTCGGTATTCCACGTGATTCAGAGGGTGTTCATAGACACGTTTGGCAATGTCGGACCCAGTGGCCTTGAGATTGCGTTTCAAGGAATTGGGAGAAGCTTTACACTTAGCAGGGGCAGACCTAATTGCGTATATCAATGCAGAGGTAGAGAAGCAGGAGGCTAAGGCAGAGAGAGCAGCAGAGAGAGAGGCTAAGAAACTCGAAGCAGCAGAGAGAGCAGCAGAGAGAGAACAGAAAAAAGCAGAATTAGAGGCAGAGAGAGAGGCCAAGAAATTAGAAGCAGAGCAAAAGAAATTAGCATTAGAGGCAGAACAGAAGAAACTAGAATTAGAAGTAGAACAGAAGAAGGCAGCATTAGCAGCAGAGAGAGAAGCAGAAGTTAGGAAATGGGAGTATGAAAGGGCAGAAAAAGAAAAAGAGAGGGAAGAAAAGGAAAAAGAAAGACAGCATGAGTTAGAGCTAAGAAGATTGGGATCAGGAGCTTCAAGTTCTTCCTCAACCCCTCCCCACTCAGATCAGCTAGAGGTAGCATCCAACCCTGTACAAGGAATGTCATTTCCACTGGGAACATTCAATGAGAGAGAGGAAGGTCTAGATCTCTATCTGACTAGGTTTGAGCGTCTAGCAACAGAGTACAAACTAGATCCCACTCATTGGTCTTTCAAGCTTAGTCAAGGGCTTAGAGGAAAGGCTTATGACATCTACAGTAAGCTACCGACTGACAGAGTGACTGACTATCACAAAGTAAAAGAGGCACTCCTAACGGGATTCGAACTAACAGGAGAATGCTACCGGCAAAAATTCCGCACCAACCGGAGAGTGAAAGGAGAGAGCTATGCGCAGTTCGCGGATCGGTTGTCCACAACGCTGGATAAGTGGATTAGCCAGTCAGCCACGGCTAAGACGTATGATGGACTGACAGAACTGTTAGTATGGGAACAGCTACGGGAAACCATGACCCCCGAGCTGAGAACATTCTCAGTAGAGCAGGGCGCGGAAAGACTGGAAGATCTGGTCAAGGTCGCAGATAGGTACGTGGCCGCCCACGGAGAAGCCAAGAGCTTCAGGCGAGACCTAAAGCCTAACGGGAAAGAGGCACAGAAACGAAGCCCTAACCGGGAAGAGCGCACCGCGAATAAGCCGAATAACCCCAGACCTGGGCAAAATAAAGGACCCAACACGGAATTCGGGAAAAGAGGTCCCGCAGAACAGAGACGGTATTGTTCGTTCTGCAACAGAAACAATCACTCCACCGCAGAATGTTTCAAGTTGGCCGCACAACGTAGGGAAGAGCGCGAAAGCCGGCCAGCGCACAGAGTTCTAACTCAAAGCAGCGGTAACAAGCCACACACGATCGGAGATCACCCATCGGTGACAGACACGGTCAAGGTCAACGGAAAAGAAGCGAACTGTCTGTATGACACAGGTCTATCATACGACGCGATAGTTAGCGAATCTCTTGTATCGCGCGCGGACTTGACAGACAAGACAGTCGACTTACAAGGAGCAGACTTGACGAAACCGACAACTACTTGCCCAATAGCATGGATAGAAGTAGAGAGTAGGTACGTCACAGGACGAATCCAAGCAGCTGTTTTACAGAAACCCCTGTATGATCTAGTGCTAGGTTGTAGGTATGTGTTCTTAGGCACGCCCCCTAAAACTGTAGAGATAGCTGCAGTGCAAACCAGGGCCCAAGCTAAAACCCAACCACCCCAGCCCGAGTTCGCTCCGAATCCAGGACTCGAAGAGATCAAAACAGCACAGAAAGAAGACACCTTGATAGCGAAGTGCTTCCAGAAGCTACCCAAGGCGCACACACCCCCGCACAAGGGAGACTTCTACATTGAAGAGGGAGTTCTACATCGACAAGGAGATGGAGATCACACCCAACTAGTACTACCAGCCACCCTTCGAGCCCAAGTACTAGAATTAGGCCACAGCATGCCACTCAGCGGACACATGGGAATTGGAGCCACAGTGCAGAGAATCAGCGCACACTACTATTGGCCAGGAATCACGGAGGATGTCAAGCGCTACGTGAAATCTTGCCACCAATGTCAACGATATTCCCCGCGACATCACACCGTACCAGTTACCTTAGGACCATCGGTTGTAGTCGGCGTGCCATTCCAGCAAGTCTCAGTAGACATAGTAGGACCACTGCCCATGACCAAGAAGCGGAACAGATTTCTACTCACACTCGTCGACGCATGTACGATGTGGTGCGAAGCAGTCCCGTTGCCAGCGATCGACACCAAGAAGATTGCAGATGCACTCATCGCCATCTTTACCAGAGTCGGATTCCCGGACAGCATTAGAACGGACAACGGATCTCAGTTCACCGGCCGCCTGATGCAAGACGTGTTCGAGTTGATACAAGTTCATCACATTCGCACACCACCATACCACCCCGCCAGCAACGGACAAGTAGAAAGACTGAATGGAACCCTTCTCACCATACTCAGGAAAGTCGCCGACGACAATCCAGAAGCGTGGGACACCTACGTGAATGCGGCACTGTTCGCATACCGAGAAACGCCCCATGCAGCCACAGGCTACACCCCGTCAACATTGCTATTCGGCAGACCTCTAGCAGGACCGCTAGAAGCCCTACGCAGAAGTTGGACGGAAGCCAAGATAGACGACACACCAAGAGGTGCCACCAAGTACGTCGCAGACCTGCAGGAAACCCTCAAAGCAACGTGGAAGAAAGCTGGTGAAGCACTGAAGAAGGCCAGAGCCCGTCAGGCGAAGTACTATAACCGCCACGCTAAGGACAGAGAACTGCAAGTCGGCGATCAAGTGCTACTCTTACTTCCAAGTGGAACCAACAAGCTGGACATCGCTTGGAGAGGACCGTACCGGGTGACTGCCAAGAAATCCAAGACAGTCTACCAAGTAGAGGTGAACGGGAGAGCCCGATACCACCACATTAATCTCCTCAAGAAGTATACGGACAGACCAGCGACCCCCAGCACTCACAACTTGTTAGCCATCGCCATCGCGGAAGAAGGAGAAAGCATGGAGACCAATGCAGTAGAGTACCCCCTGCACTCCAAAGAAACCTACAAAGACGTGATACTCAACGGAGACCTAGCCGCTAAACAGCAACAGCAAGTACTACAGGTCATTCGACAACATCAGACTGTGCTCACAGACCGACCAGGGAGGACAGACCTCGTCGAAGTAACCTTAACGGTGACCGACCCAACACCCGTCCGCCAGAAGCTCTACCCGATGCCCCTGTCTCAGCAGCGAGCCATCAAGGAAGAGATAGACACCTTACTGGCAGCCGGAATCATCTCAGAGTCTACTTCACCCTACAGCGCAGGCACGGTATTGTTGCGAAAACCCAACGGAGAGCATCGACTGTGCATCGACTTCAGACTGTTGAATGCCGTAACGCAGTTCCAGCCAGAGCCACTCCCGGACCAGACAGACCTATTTGCCAAGCTACAGCGAGCGAAGTACTTCTCACGCATCGACCTCAGCAAAGGATACTATCAGATACCAGTACAACCACAAGTCCGAAAGTACCTAGCTTTCAGCACTATGGAAGGACACTTCGAATTCAACGTGCTTCCATTCGGACTCCACAACGCACCCAGCATCTTCAGCGCCATGATGCGAAAACTCCTGGCACCCCTGAGCAGCGAGCACCTACATTCGTTTATGGACGACATCCTCATCGCAACACCTACGTGGGAGGAACATGTCACGCTCCTACAGCAACTACTCGCCCGCCTCAGAGACACGGGATTGACGGCAAGACCCACCAAATGTCAGATTGGATTCACGGAACTAGAATTTCTGGGACACACCATCAGTCAAGGAAGCCTGCGACCGGTAGAAAAGACAGTGAAACGCCTACTCGACGCTCCTAGGCCCAAGACCAAGAAGGAAGTGCAGTCGTTTCTAGGACTCTGCGGCTTCTACCAGAAGTTCATCCCCAACTACAACAGCATCGCCGTACCACTGACAAATGGAACCCGGAAAATCGCCCCGGACAAAGTCGTATGGACAGCGGAATGCGAGACAGCCTTCCAAACACTCAAGGACAGAATGACATCGGCGCCAGTACTCCATCTACCCGATTTGACTCAGCCATTCGTTCTTCGCACCGACGCAAGCGACTTAGGCCTCGGAGCAGTACTGCTACAGCGCGACCCCAAGAATGCGGAGACGCTATTCCCTGTCGCCTACGCCAGCAGAAAATTGAGACCCGCCGAGACCCACTACGCCACGTCGGAGAAGGAATGCCTTGGACTAGTCTGGGCCATACAGAAATTCCAACTCTACCTGTATGGGACCCACTTCACAGTTCAGGTGGACCACCAACCACTATCGTTCCTGGCAGCCTCCAAGTCTTTGAACTCTCGCCTGATGAGATGGGCACTCACCCTTCAGGCATACTCATTCCAAATCGAGTACATCCCCGGCAAGGAAAACCACGGAGCCGACTACCTCAGTCGCCATCTCGTGGAGGACACAGCAGCTGTCGCCCACCCAACACAACTAAGGGCCACAGCACCAGAATTCGTCCCCGCCCAGTAATACCCTGTCACTAGAGTCCATAGCTACCTGGCACAGCATTGCAGCTCAGGTAGAGCAACTTACTTAGCTTGTAAATAGGACCCTAGGATAGTGCAGCGTTAAACTAGGCTCTGTAGTAGAAAAAGGTCGAATCCAGTAGTCATCGCCTTTTTTCAGTTGAGGGAGCCTGTCGCGTTAGGACTAGTTTTAACTCTGCTTGTTGACTATTTAGCATTGTGTAGTCTTTGTAATAGTAGAGAGTCAGTCTATTACACAGCAGCAATTAAATTACAGCACA
Source organism: Oncomelania hupensis (assembly GCA_036898135.1). Lineage (NCBI taxonomy): Eukaryota > Metazoa > Mollusca > Gastropoda > Littorinimorpha > Pomatiopsidae > Oncomelania > Oncomelania hupensis. Next base: position 43,256,263 of record CM072519.1, on the reverse strand, counting down.
CGGCGAGCCTGAGCCACACACACAGCGCAGTGACGTCAGCACTTAAGTTTTGAATCGGACCGTTGGAACCAATGGGAGAGCTTAGGCAAAGTGGTTGGAGCCAGTTTGACTGGGTCCAAACCACGCACAGTTTTGGTCAGTTGGGAGGAATACACCGAAGTGTGAACAGCTAGATAGCTAGAGAAATCTCTACACACTTAGACCAGGAAGCAGGACTTAGAAGCATAGAATTCTATCAAGTCACAACGGGCCTGAACTTGTCAAACAGGTAAATGAACACCCTTCTGTTTCATCGTGATATATTTATATTATTGTTGAAATTATGTTTGTGGAATTTGCTATGCATAAATGTGAATTATTAATCCGAATTTGCGTGACCATGTGGAAGAGCCGACCACGAGGCGAAACACGACCGGTTACGCCGCCATGTTGTATCCCGTACGGAACCACTGTTGTTTAACTTATATGTATGTTTGCAGACCAGTGGCTGTACCACGGAATGTTTATAATATTATTAATTCTGTATGTGTATAGTTAGCCACGTTTGATATTTATATATGTATAGGAATTTAGAGTGAGATTCCAGTGGAACCCGGAAGTAGCAGAATGTTCGTCGCTTATGTATAGAGATGTGGAGCTATCACTGAGGGCTACTTTGGCTTTCAGTGAGACGCTCTGCACAAACCGATTATTCAGGGTTGTGCAGAATTTCGTCTCTTATATTACAGACGAGCAGGCGAGCTATCCCGAGCTATCCCGAGCTATCCTGTGCACCCCACTCCACAGAAACGACTAGTTGGTTGAGGAACCTCTACCGCACAAGACGGAACGAGCGACCCGGTAAAACACCCTGTCAGACCCCACAGCGTGGCAAGGGAACCCAACTACACAACGACAAAGGTGTACCAGAAGCTACCTCACAGAAGGACTTCGCACGCACCATCTAGCAGTTAAGTGAACACGCCAAGGTGCACTTAAACTGATCATAGCAGGACCACAGTAGTCCAACTCTCCAGAAACTGTAACACGGACCACAGTAGTCCAAATCTACATGAGATATACTAGCAAGTGCCCGATGAAGATAGAACAGCTGCATAGACTATCAGCGATCGAACTATTAGCAGTAACTGAGACATTTTAAGTTAGATTAGTACTTAGAGAATCTTGTATAGAGTAGAAGAAATAAATGTGTGATTTTAACTGTTATCAAGTGGCTGGACTACATATGATTCATAGCCGTGTGAAAGCTAGTGTGACAGTAATCTTTTACCATTTTTCTATCTATTTCTGTATCCCAACCTTAACACAGAACGAGCTAAACAAATAAATTCATTAAAGTAATTCATAGGGTGACTTACTAGCAGTTCCCACCGAATAAACGTGAGGGTCCATAATTCCATTGTGCAGAGCCCATAAACCCCACGTGACAGGCTCAGGGTCGAAGACGGTGATCTTATTAACCTTCCTGTAGTCGATGCATACTCTGTTGCTGCCGTCCTTCTTCTTCACGACCACGACAGGGGACGCGTAGGGGGAACTGGACTCCCTGATGATGCCCATCTTCAGCATCTCATCGATGTCTTTCTTCAAGGATTCGCGGGCCTTGAAAGGGATCGGGAAGGGTTTTGATCGAACGGGAATATTTGAAGTGAGGTGGACCTCATGTTCGACCAAAGTCGTAGAGCCTGGGACATCGCTGAAGCTATGGGGAAATTCGCCCATAAGGTCCTTGAGCTCCATCTTTTGACCTTCTGTCAAGCGTGGTCCTAGCTTAACATCATTGATGCCTTCTTTGCTGTGGAAGTCTCCCAGTTCCAACAGTTCCTCGCTGTCAAAGCTGTTGTCGATCTCAGCTGCTGTTGCTGCATGTACAGTCTCTGATGGCCTTTCCACGTATAGCTTAAGGAGGTTGGCGTGGTATATCTTGGAATGCTGGCCGACCTTCACCTTGTAGTCGTTGATCCCCACCACGGTCTCCACTTCGTACGGGCCTTTCCACTGCATCAGCAACTTATTGTGATCAGTAGGTAGCAGCACCAGCACTTTGTTGCCAGGTTTAAACTTCCTGTTCACAGCCCTACGGTCATAGTAGTGCTTTCCACAGTCCTGGGACTTCTTCAGGTTTTCTCTGGCTATCTCGAGAGTCTGCTCCAGCTTCTCCCGTAGCTCAAACACGTACTGGTAGCTGTTCTTCACCTCTGGGGTCTCTACTTCTTTCGTCCACAGTTCTTTTAGGATATGCATCGGCCCTCGGATGGTTCTTCCGTACAACAGCTCGAACGGAGAAAAGCCGGTGGACTCCTGCGGTACTTCTCTGTAGGCGAAAAGTAAGGCGTTGATGTAACGATGCCATTGTCTGGGCTGCTCGCTGCACAGTTTCTTCAGGGTGGACTTCAGCGTAGCATTGAACTTTTCGACAAGCCCGTTGCACATTGGATGGTAGGGTGTCGTAGTCAAATGCCGGATGCTCAGCAGTCTGTTGACCTCCTTCATGCAATCAGAGACGAACTGCGTCCCGAGGTCTGTCAGAATTTCTTCAGGCACTCCAAGTCTACTGAACATGTCCACCAGTGCCTCTGCTACAGTTTCAGTGTCAATCTTCTTCAGAGGGACTGCTTCTGGGTACCGAGTCGCATAGTCCACTAAAGTCAGTACCCATCGATGACCTTCTTCACTCGGAGGTCTTATTTCGCCGATTAAGTCTAAGGCCACCCTCTTGAAAGGTCGGTCGATCAAAGGCATTCTCTGCATTGGCACTTTAGGGACCCTTCCTCGAGGTATGGTCTTCTGGCAAATGTCACATGATCGACAGAAACGGCTGACGTCCGCATGAAGTCCTGGCCAGTAGAACACCGCCTGGATTCTGTCTGACGTCTTCTTGATGCCTAGGTGACCTCCCATGATAGAGTCGTGAGCTACTTCCATCACTTGGCGCCTTAGGGGTAACGGTACCAATACTTGACGTAGTGGTTTCCCTCCGTTGACCCTCGGGTGCTGGAAGATTCGGTACAGGATCTTGGCCTTCACCTCAAAATAGACCGTGCCACTGCCCTTGGTCACGTGGTCTTGGCGGTTCCTGTACTTGTTTAAAGTACTATCAGCTTCCTGGAGCTGGATCAGCTTATTTCTGTCCACGATGGCAGCTTTGGAGTTGTCGGCGACCTTCAGTGGCGTAGACGTCTTGTCTCTCTTGGCCTGGGCCCTGGTTGTAACAGCACCGACGATCTCTGGTCGGCAGGGCTGAGCCGGAGTAACCACATTGTCCCGTAGCAGCTCTGAAAGGTCTCCATCGGGAAATGGCAATGGATCCTCCTCCACAATTTCGACGTGTTGAGTTGAGGCAGGACTCCACTCTGGATCGGGGTCGTCGGGTCGTCTCGCGCCGTCGATATTCCCGATCATCAAATCATACAGCGGCTTCTTCAGGCAAACCGCTTCGACTTCGCCTATGTAGAAAGGGGTGCTGACTTGAATCTTTGCAACTGGCGCTTTCACACATTTGCTGTCGGCCATAAGTGTCCATTTAGAATCGCCAGTGAATTGTTCTTTAGCGATTAGGTCTTCTCTGACGATGACCCCACTGCAGCCAGAGTCTCTTAAAACAGTCACTTCATGATTTCCGACGCGTCCCTTGGAAACAGGCATGTTCTGGACGGTCACAGCTGCGCTGGCGACGACGGGGATGGATTTCCCGTTGGCAAGGAGAAGTTGGCCATCAGTCATGCACTCTTGCACGTCCGCAGGGGTAGCTGTGCGCTCGGTTTCACTCGGAAGAATGACGCTCCCGCCGCACACTTGATGGTCAGATCTGCTGGTTTGCCGTTGATTGGAAAACCGTCTCTGTCGGTTGCTCACCGCTGCATTGTCCGTACTGCCCCGCTGTCCGCTACTTTTGTTTTGAGGACAGTTAACCGCTCTGTGGTCTGTAGCGTTGCAGGTGAAACAGCCTCTTGAATGCCCTTCCCTGGGAGGTGGCGTGGAGTCCGTGTGTCTCTGGCTCGTCTGGCTCCCCTTGATCTGGTTCCCATGGCTTGCAGTTTTCTGAAATGGTTTCGTCGCCTTGGGTGGCCCCAGCGTTTTTCCGTGAGCGAGGAGATATCTCTCAGCAACCTCGGTCACATCTTTAAGCGTCTGCAGCTTTTGTTCTTCTAAGTGGGTCGCTAGGTCCTTGTGACAGGCATTGAGGAATTGCTCCTTCACGATCAGGTCATGGAGACTATCGTAAGACTTCCCTTTGCCTGATAGTTCCACCCACTTGTGTAAGTATGACGACAGGCGCTCCACAAATTGCTTTGTCTGACAAAGGCCGGCATTCACGGAAGCGTTTACGGTAGCCCTTCTCTGTGAAGCTGTAGCACTGCAACAGGGCCTCTTTTAAGACGTCGTAGTTTTTGGCGTCATCGTTCGACAGTCTGGTGTAAACTTCCAGTGCTTGCCCCGTCAGAAGAGCACTGAGTCGAATCGCCCAGTCTTGGGGTTGCCAATTGGAGCTTTCGGCGAACCTTTCAAATCTCGCCAAATAACTGTCAATCTGGTCCTTCCCGTCGACGAACGCTGGCAATTTTGGAGCTTTGTTGTCACTGATGACTTGTGGCGCATTCTGCTGTTGCTGGATACGCGCCAACTCTAGCTGGTACTGACGCTCGCCTTCAAGACGCTTCAGCTCGAACTCTCTTTCTTCTCGGCGTCGCTGTTCTTCTGATTCTCTGTCTTCTCGGCGACGCTTCTCTTCTAATTCTATTTCTTCTCGGCGACGCTGTTCTTCTAATTCTCTTTCTTCGCGCCGTCGCTGTTCTTCTCTTTCTTCACGCAATATTCTCTCTTGGGACTTGACGTACTCCGTCAGCTGTTTACCTTTTAGACTCAGTTCAATCCCTTTCTGCCAGAAGTCAGCCATCTTGATGCTTCTGGAAAGTTCTTTTCTAGAAAGTTCTTTTCTGGAAAGTTCTTTTCTGGAAAGTTCTTGACTGTGCTGTACCTTTCTAGACTGTTCTAGAACAGCACGCTTTCTGCAGTAGCGCTGATGCTTGTCACTAGTCGCTTTCGCTGACGCAGGCCCCGCTGTCCTCGTCGTATGCGACGCTGCACCACGCTGGTGTTGATGTATACGCTCCTGTGCTGAAGTAGACGCGACGTCCGCTTGTCGCTCTCTCTAATACTGGCGATGTAGCTCCGAGACTGTCCCTCGACGTAGTCTTACGGCAGCAACGTAGTCCCGATCTGTTGTTCGCTCACGAAGCAACTCTTCGGCGACTACACGCCCTTGCAGTCAACCCGAATCTATCGGATGTAGTCCCAGTATGTTGGCCCCTCTCGACGCAACTCGTTGGCGGCAACCCTCGATGACTGCCTCTCGTAACGTTGACTCGCTTGTTGTAGCAGTTGAACCCTTGGCTATGGCGTGAATCCCGGCTTGGCCCCCAAAATGTTACACTCGGTTTGATGTTGGTATTTTCCTATCAGTATCTGATTCAGCCCCGATGCTTGAATTCCTGATAGTTGTGTAACTCAGATTCGTTTATCCACGCAACCCGTCCAAACAGCATACAAGTCACAAAGTCGACGTATGAAGTTTTCCACTTTTATTCAGCACACACCAACAACTGCATACAATTCTCAACTCAACTCAACAACTTTCACAGCAACTCTTTATCAACAACTTTACTATCAACAACAATCAACTTTAACAGTGCGGCGCTTATATAGTCTCTACATACACGGGAACAAACGAGAATAATCCTACATAAAACACCACAACCAATCAAAATTAATTTCATCATCACGTGACTCACGTCATCCAACCTCATTTGGAATGGAAGCTTCCATGGTAACCAACCGAATAATCCACACGCTTCGATCGATAGTAAACAACTAATTCCCGAAAATTCTCAAACAATATCGACCAACTAAAAACACTAACGTTACACAAAGCCTCTACTAATAACAACGCAAAATCAAATCAAAGATAAATACACTCTATTACTGCATGCGTTGCAAAAATAAAATGAACAGATCTATCGCGCGCGTCACACACAAGCCTACCATTGCACGCGCTTCACACATAACATCGTGCGCATTTCATACGCACCATTCGCGTTTCAACGTAACACATATAATAATAATAATAATAATAATAATAATAATAATAATAATAATAATAATAATAATAATAATAATAATAATAATAAATTGCATTTATACAACGCATTTTTCATTAGAATAACAACTCAATGCGCTTACACACATCATTCGTACGCATCATCACAACATTCGCACTACATCATGTACAGCATCATTGAGAAAGTATTATTACTGTTCATACCATTTACACAGAAAACGCCTTGCGGAACAAGTGCGTTTTTAAGCAGTTCTTAAAGGAAACAAGGTCTGTACAATGTCTTAAACCGGCAGGCAGCGCATTCCAAACCTTGGGTGCTTGAAAACTAAAAGACCGGTCGCCAACTGTCGCTTAAGCGTTTTCAACAGTTTTTTTTTATCTGATGAGCGCAAAGGACGGGTTGTAGTGTAGGTAGTGAGTACCTCAGACAGATATGGTAGAAGTGACTTGACGAAGTGACGGAAAGCTAGGACAGCAATTTTGTATTCAATGCGGAAATTAACAGGGAGCCAGTGGAGCTGCATTAAGAGAGGCGTGACATGATCACGGTTCCGTTTTTTATGCACAAGCCGAGCAGCACAGTTCTGTACACGCTGCAGTCGGCTAACTTCATCAATGGGAGGGGGGGACCAGCTAGAACTGAATTATTATTATTATTATTATTATTATTATTATTATTATTATTATTATTATTATTATTATTATTATTATTATTATTATTATTATTATTATTATTTTATCTATTTTTTTTAATATATATAATTCAATTTCCTTAAAAATTCACGCTTGTCGCACGCAGAAAGAACCAAGTGCGTTACATAATAACAAATTTGGCTTAAACTACTAAAACGCACGCACGTAGATCTATATACAGCACGTCGGATAATTAAAACATGATAAAAATTATAAACAACCAAGTACACTAGACAGTACAAAATTCTCTACAAACAAAACATGAAAACAACTACGCTGTTAATTTTAAATCTGCTGCGAATTACGAAATAAATCTTGCAAGAATTTCCAAAATTAGGTGACGACTTTAATTAAAAATAATATTAAAAGCCGATCGTTGTGATTAGCCTTGTAGTAAGTCCACTATTCCTTTAAAATACACGCGCGCGCGCACACATACACACACACACACGCACACAAACTTAGGGACGAAAGGGATTTTGGAGGTTTTGTTTGCGGCGTACGATTGGTGCGTGCTACAGCTCACATGTTCAGGATATTCGTCCTACAATTGCAACATGTTCCGTCTAGAATAGCATGGTCACTCCCTCGTATTTTTACGGAATTGCTCATTTCTAGCCTTAACTCAAACCTTCACTATCGATCGCATCATGCTGACACTCACCCTTTAATATAAATCGAACCCTTCTGACGGACTCCAACCAAACAGCGAAAATAACACATAACAAATAACATTCCCATATTTCTTCTGACCCGTACATAATATTTCACACACACACACACACACACACACACACACACACACACACACACACACACACACACACACACGCACACACACACACACACACACACACACACACACTAACATATTATCTGATGATTACGGATCTTTCATTCTGTTTTTCAGCTTCTTTTTTCCCGTTTTACCAAGAAAAGACATTGACGAATCCACACAAAAATAACGTAATCTATAGGATGATGTAAAAGGAATATAAAAAAATATTAAAAAAAAAACATGGTAGACAACAATCACCTACTTTTTTTTGTAACTTACAAGGAAAATAAATGAAAATAAATGAAAAGATGGTATAAAAACAAAATAAGACCTGCAGGCGTAATAGTAATTATTATTAAAAAAAAAAAAACTGTTTTGAAGCAGAGAGCTGAAGAATTTTTGTCGTTAATTTTTAGAGGTCCTGTGAGACCATTAAAATATTAGGCTTACGTGTCTCCATGTCGTATTTAGCAGGACATGCATTTTTCCTTATTTCATTCACACTGGCTCTCACAAACACGTACACTCAGGTACACATAGGCACACAATCAGACAAACATTTACCACCCACTCACGCACGCACGCACGCGCTCACACGCGCACACACACACACTCACACACACACACACACACGCACGCACACATCTTTTTAATATGCAAATTCCAATTTTTTTTAAAGTTATGTAAATGTGGATGGATTTTTATTATGTGTATTGTCTATGTTCTATGTCGCAGGCAGTTGCCATTGCTGTTGTATTTAGGCATATATATTTTATTCCTTATTCAGCTGTGAGGCTGTGGGTATGTGTGTGGTGCGTGTTGATGCGTGTGTGTGTGTGCATGTTGGTATTTGCATATTATAATCGACGCGCCAAATTTTTTTCACGATATGTTTTGTTGAATAAAGATGTCTTGACTTGACGTCAACGCGCGCGCCCGCACACACACACACACACTCACACACACACACACACACCCACACACACACGAACGGGATATTTTAATATCCCTAGTCTTCACTGGCCTTCCTACTACCCAGAGACACCCAGAAATCCCCTCTACTTCCATTTCCCCAAACCTTAAAAGGGCGTTGTCGTTAAGTCTGACCAAAAGAGAAACAATGCTGCCATTTTGTAAAACCGAGCGCTTCTCCCCGATGGTATGGCCACGTCACCAGATCATCAGGTCTTGCAAAGACCATCCTGCAAAGCACAGTGCAAGGAGGTAGAAGAAGAGGGAGACCGAAAAAGAAGTGGGAAGACAACATTCGAGAATGGACTGGTTTGACACTGAGGGAAACCATCAGGGTTGCTGAGGACAGGGAAAGATGGAGTACGCTGGTTAAACGATCATATGTGGTGCCCCTACGACCTCCGAGTTATGGGATAGGATAGGATAGGATAGGATCGCTTCTCCCCTATCTCCACGAACGGGATATTTTTATGTCCCTAGTCTTCACTGGCCTCCTTACTACCCAGAGACAAAGAAGAAAAAGAAGAAAGAAAGAAAGGGAAAAAAAAGAAAGAAAGAAAGAAAGAAAGAAATAAAGAAAGAAAGAAAGAAAGAAAGGGAAAAAAGAAAGAAAGAAAGAACAAGGTGGCAAGCCATTCAAATGTATTTTCCGGCACTCACACACATAGCCGAAAAATCAGCATTATCAAAAGTGTTCATTTTCGTGGCCGTGTTGTGACTCGGCTTGATACTATAACGAAGCAAAATGAAAACATGGAATGGTAGGCCACTATCTGAACTACCATATCTGCCAGAATAGAAAGAAGAAAAAAAAGAAGAAAAATCGTTTTGGACAATGTTTTTTTTGCTCTGTGGGTTCGGGCAAATAGAATAGACCCAACGTTTCCCGGCGTGTCGTAAGAGGCGACTAACAGGGGTGATGTTAGCACGGCATCACTGGGCGAAAGTCTTCTACACAGAAGTCACCGGCCAGGGCGGAGGAACCTCACGTTACTACAGGTTCAACGACCACGTGCTCAGGGCCAAGGCGAGCCACACTGTATTCGTGGATTTCGGCTGTGGCCAACAGCCTGGAGAGGATTGGGCCCTGCCAGGTCTTTTTTTGCCCAAGACACAACACATGATGAGGCTATCCACTAATTCCATGCCGGATCGGTCGTCGCCCGGCTACACAAGGACCGCGCCTTCCGTTGGCCACCAGGACGGAGGTGAAAAGTATGCTACTGATGGACAAATTAGCAAGATCCGCACGAGAAACAACATCGTCATAGGAACCTGGAATGTCAGGACCCTAACTGCGGAAGGAAAATTAGAAGAACTGGCCCACGAGCTGGACCACTATCGATGGAACGTTCTAGGTATCAGCGAACTGCGCTGGAAAGGCCTAGGTGAAACAACGACTGACAAAGGCCACAAGCTCTATTTCAGCGGTAGAGATGACAGGCACGAACACGGCGTTGGATTCTTGGTCCACAAGAACATTCTAGCCACTGTCATGGGTTGCCGCCCAGTCTCCAGTAGACTCATTACCATCCGTCTGAGAGCAACCCCTTTCAACATTACAATCATCCAGGCCTATGCTCCAACATCAGACTATGAAGACAGCGAAGTGGAGGATTTTTATGAAAATATACAGGCGGCCCTTGACCAAGTGCCGAAGAAGGACATAGTCATAGTGCAAGGCGACTGGAATGCCAAGGTTGGCCAAGATGCGCACCACAACTGGGGAGACACATGCGGACCCCACTGCAACAACGAGACAAATGACAGGGGTCTGAGGCTATTGGAGTTTGCCAGATACAACAATCTGGTACTGGCAAACACGCTTGGTCTCCACAAAAAATCCAGACGATGGACATGGCACAGTCCCGGCGGGGAACATCACAACCAGATCGACTACATCATGGTCAAGAAACGCTTCAGATCAAGCATCAACATTGGCAGGACACGCACTTTTCCAGGAGCAGACATTGGAAGTGACCACGATCTCGTGATGATGTCTTTCCGGCTCCATTTGAAGAGAGTAAATACAGCAAAGTGCACTAGGCTGAAGTTCGACCTGGACAAACTGCAAGACCCGGAGGTGGCAAAAATATTTCAGGCCACAATTGGAGGGAAATTTGCACCACTGCTTATTTTTGGGGCAGGCGAAGTAGATGTCAACACCATGACCAATACCTTCAACTCAGCTGTAACAGATGCCGCCACTGAGATCCTTGGCAAGCACCGACCAAAGAAGAAGCCGTGGATCACACCTGAACTTTTGGATCTGTGTGATAAACGAAGAGAGTTAAAAAAGAAAAAGAACACCTCACAGGGAGCTGATGTCTACCGAAAAATCAACAATGACATCCGAAAAGGCATGCGCACAGCAAAGGAGAACTGGATAGAAGATCAATGCCAGGAAATAGAGAACAATCTGAACAAGAACAACAGCAAGAAGGCCTACCAGATTGTGAAGCGGCTGACAAGTGTTAAACAGCCCAAAGTCTCCACTATCCAAAGCAAGTCTGGCATTTGCCTGACAGAAGAACAAGAAGTCTTGGACAGATGGACAGAGTACTGCTCTGACCTTTACAACCATACACCAAATGGAGACCCATCAGTTCTAGCATGTCCCGAGAGCAGAGAAGAAGAAGAAATCCTCCCAATTCTCCGGGAAGAAGTTGAGGCAGCAGTGCAATCGCTGAAGAAAGGGAAGTCAGCGGGAGTGGACAACATACCAGCGGAACTGCTACAAGCAGGAGGAGAAGCGATGACTGATGCTCTCACCATTATCTGTAACAAGATCTGGCAGAGTGGGGAATGGCCTACACCATGGACCCAGTCGCTTGTCATCACTCTTCCCAAAAAAGGTAACCTTCAGGAGTGTGAAAATTACCGCACCATCAGCCTCATCAGCCATCCCAGCAAGGTCCTCCTGAAAATAATACTCAACAGGTTGAAACCACAAGCTGAACAAATCATAGCTGAAGAACAAGCAGGATTCATGGCAGGGCGAAGTACCACTGAACAGATTTTCAACCTCAGAATAATCTGTGAGAAATACCTACAGCACCAACAACATCTATATCATGTGTTCATAGACTTCAAGAAGGCATTTGACCGAGTCTGGCATGCAGCTCTATGGGCAACCATGAAAGTGTACAACATCAGCCCTAAAATTATAGAAGTCATCAAAAGCCTGTATGACAAGGCTACCAGTGCAGTCCTCCATAACAGCGTCATCGGGAACTGGTTCAGAACAACAATCGGTGTGCGTCAAGGATGCCTACTCTCCCCAACACTCTTCAACATCTTCCTAGAGCGCATCATGTCAGATGCTCTTGCAGATCACGAAGGCACAGTCAGCATAGGGGGCAGAGCAATCTCCAATCTTCGTTTTGCGGATGATATTGATGGATTGGCTGGAGAGGAACAAGAACTTGAACAGCTTGTACAGAGGCTTGACACCACCTCCAGAGCTTATGGAATGGACATAAGTGCAGAGAAGACCAAAATGATGACCAACAACACCAATGGCATCAACACGGACATCAAAGTACAAGGCCAATCCCTCAACACAGTGCACAGCTTCAAATATTTAGGAGCCATTGTGTCAGACAATGGGTCTCGACAGGAAGTCCTCTCCAGGATCGCACAAACAACTGCTGCCCTGACAAGGTTGAAGCCCATTTGGAAAGACAGAACCATCAGTCTACATTCCAAAGTAAGACTGCTGCGCTCTCTGGTCATCTCCATCTTCCTATATGCTTGCGAAGCATGGACCCTCACAGCAGATCTCCAACGAAGAATACAAAGCATGGAGATGAGGTGCTACAGAAGACTTCTGTGCATTTCCTATACCCAACACATCACCAACGTTGAAGTCCGACAGACCATCACACAAGCCATTGGACAACACGATGACCTGCTCACAGTGGTGAAGAAACGGAAACTCCGATGGTATGGCCACGTCACCAGATCATCAGGCCTTGCAAAGACCATTCTGCAAGGCACAGTGCAAGGAGGTAGAAGAAGGGGGAGACCGAAAAAGAGGTGGGAGGACAACATTCGAGAATGGACTGGTTTGACACTGAGCGAAGCCATGAGGGCTGCTGAGGACAGAGAAAGATGGAGTATGCTGGTTAAGCGATCATCTGTGGTGCCCCTACGACCTTCGGGTTATGGGACAGGATAGGATAGGATAGGATAGGACAATGTTTAGATACAGCGAAAAACGTGTTTAGAAAATGGTGAAGTGCAATGACCTTGACCTTTGGAGAAAGTACAAATGTGAATGATCTAACATGCTTAGCAGAAGTTACAGTATCCACAAAGTACAAATGTGAATGATCTAACATGCTTAGCAGAAGTTACAGTATCCACAAAGTACAAATGTGAATGATCTAACATCCTTAGCAGAAGTTACAGTATCCACAAAGTACAAATGTGAATGATCTAACATGCTTAGCAGAAGTTACAGTATCCACAAAGTACAAATGTGAATGATCTAACATCCTTAGCAGAAGTTACAGTATCCACAAAGTACAAATGTGAATGATCTAACATGCTTAGCAGAAGTTACAGTATCCACAAAGTACAAATGTGAATGATCTAACATGCTTAGCAGAAGTTACAGTATCCACAAAGTACAAATGTGAATGATCTAACATGCTTAGCAGAAGTTACAGTATCCACAAAGTACAAATGTGAATGATCTAACATCCATAGCAGAAGTTACAGTATCCACAAAGTACAAATGTGAATGATCTAACATGCTTAGCAGAAGTTACAGTATCCACAAAGTACAAATGTGAATGATCTAACATGCTTAGCAGTAGGTAAAGTATCCACAAAGTACAAATGTGAATGATTTAACATGCTTAGCAGAAGTTACAGTATCCACAAAGTACACATGTGAATGATCTAACATGCTTAGCAGAAATTACAGTATCCACAAAGTACAAATGTGAATGATCTAAAATGCTTAGCAGAAGTTACAATATCCACAAAGTACAAATGTGAATGATTTAACATGCTTAGCAGAAGTTACAGTATCCACAAAGTACAAATGTGAATGATTACAGTGTCCACAAAGTACAAATGTGAAAGATCTAACATTCTTAGCAGAAGTTACAATGTCCACAAAATACAAATGTGAATGATCTAACATGCTTAGCAGAAGTTACAGTATCCACAATGTACAAATCAAATGATGAATTTTGGTTTAGTCTTTCTTGAGATAAGGCCAAAAGTGTGTTTTGAACAAACAACAAAAAAAGTGAAATTCGGAGACGGACCGACCGACTGAGCGACAACTTGATTTCTTCTAAAAGATGACCCATACTTCAAAGTACTTTTATACCGAAACTCAACAAAAATCGGTTCAGCCGTTTTTGAGCTATTGAGCAAACGTGTTTAGCAACAAAATCACCACTCCAGTGATCTTTGCGTTAGAGCACAATATGATGGCCCGGGAGGCAGGTAATGTTTCTATGACACTTGGTCAAAATCTGTCAGTGGTTCTTGGCTTCATAGACAGACAACTATGCGTACCAACCGACTGACAGGTCGACATTTGGCTAGTTCTGATACCCTCCTCCACCTTCCCTCTATTTCAAAGTATTCTCAGACATCGATTGGCTTACTACAAGAGTGTTCCTTGCAGTTCTGTGGTGGCACTTGCATTAGTGTCGCATGTGCAAGCACACACACAAATACACACACAGGCACACACATATACGCACAGGCACACAAACAAAGCGCGCGCGCCACTCTCTCCTATCCACACCCAACCTATACACATATTTATAAAATTCTAGACGATGAGTGCACCCAGGAAAACCTAATTGTGTGTTAGTACGCGTGAGCATGTGTATGTATGTCTGCCGGTGTGTTGTGTGTGTGTGAGATGGAAAAGTGTGGTGTGTGCGTGTGGGTGAGGTGTACGTGTGCGAGCGTACCTGTGTTTGATTGTCTGTGAAAGCGTGAACACGATCGTTACAATGAACACTTTTTGCACTCATTTAACACACTTGCGCAGACAAGATATTCGCAACACCAGAGAAAAAATCCCATTATGGTTCCAGGAAGCGAAAACAAAACAAACACAATCCAAGAGGCTTGTGTCTGCAAGCAGTATACATGTACCCTGGATCAGAAAGACGAGGAACCGCAGGAACAGAATATGATGATGATGATGATGATGATAATAATGATGATGATGATAATGATGGTGATGATGATGATAATAATGATGATGATAATGATGATGGTGATGATGATGATGATGATGATGATGATGATGATGATGATGATGATGATGATGATGATGATGATGATGATGATGACAACGATAATAAGTTATGCGAAAAACTCTAAGCTGGCAGCATGCTCAGGGCGCCAGAGGATGTTAAATTAGATGACGAGCAAAAGGAAATAGGGAAGATAGCACAACGCAATGTAGATTAAAATAAAGGAAGAAGAAAATATATGTTGGTACAGATCGCCGCGCTTTGAGTCTGCTTGATGATTTGGGGAAAAGCGCGTATACAGCACCTTCTTCTTCTTCTTCTTCTTCTTCTTCTTCTTCTTCTTCTTCTTCTTCTTCTTCTTCTTATTATTATTATTATTATTATTATTATTATTATTATTATTATTATTATTATTATTATTATTATTATTATTATAAGAAAACCAAAGAAAATACATTAGA
Source organism: Oncomelania hupensis (assembly GCA_036898135.1). NCBI lineage: Eukaryota > Metazoa > Mollusca > Gastropoda > Littorinimorpha > Pomatiopsidae > Oncomelania > Oncomelania hupensis. Next base: position 43,241,005 of record CM072519.1, on the reverse strand, counting down.
AAGATGAAAGAATGAAGAGAGAGAAAAAAAAGGAAATACTGATGGAAGGACGAAATAAAGAAAAAACAGAGAGAAAGAGGCTGTAGCAGAAAGAAGGATATAGGAAAATAAGAAGAAAAAGATTCATGGTCTGACAAGGAACAGATTTGTTGTGAAATAGCGGGACGGAGGCGACGGCGACGAAGAAGAAGAAAGAAGAAGAAGACGAAGAAGAAGAAGAAGAAGAAGAAGAAGAAGAAGAAGAAGAAGAAGAAGAAGAAGAAGAAGAAGAAGAAGAAGGAAAAGAAGAAGAAATAGAAGAAGAAAACGAAAAAGAAGAAAAAGAAGAAAAAGAAGAAAAATAAAAAGAAGAAGAACAACAACAACAACACAACAACAACAACAACAACAACAACAACAACAACAACAACAACAACAACAAGTAGAACAAGAACATGGAAAAGAAAAGAAAGAAGAAGAAAAAGAAGAGAAAGAAGAAGGAGAAGAAGAAGAAGAACAACAACAACACAACAACAACAACAACAACAAGTTGAACAAGAACAAGGAAAAGAAGGAAGAAGAAGAACAAGAATAAGAAGAAATATAAACGAAGTCGGAAAAGAGGACACACTCTGTAAAGTTCAGAAATCAATATTAAAATATTGAAAGGTGGTGAGGTTAAGACAAAGCAAAAATGAAATAAAGGCGGTTAGAAACAAAGCGAAAAGTGAAGAAAGGAAATAGAAACTTGGCCTGTGGAATGCAATAATCACTATTGAAGCCGGACAAAGAAGCGTAAGCGCGAAGCAAGAGGCAAGTATGTTTATTTTATTTTTATTTTAAAATGTTAATTTATTTTTTAATTTATTTTTGTTATTTTTTTGGGGTTGTTCTTTTGTCTTACAGGGAGAGAAAGAGAGAGAGATAGAGATTGAGAGAGAGAGAGAGAGGGAGGGGGGGGGGGTGAGCGAAAAAAAGACAGCAAAAAACGGATTTACAGAAGAAGCAAAGACACGAGTCAAGACACAGAGAGTAACGGGAACCAGCACACGCACACACACACACACGCACACACATACATACATACGCACAGAGATACACACGCACACACACATACACACGCACATACACACACGCAAAATGTCGATTCAGCGTCGACGATTAAATCTGTGTAACTCGAGTTCATATCCACGCAGCATGTTCACTTTTAACAAGGCCAAAGTCTGTAGAATTCCCTTTGTAAAATATGCAATTGCGATATTTTTCGGCACTTTTTTTTAACCACTTTCAGATAAATAATTTTTTTCATTTAGAAGCATAGAGACTAAATAATCATTTATTTACAAACACTGTAAGATTCCTCTAAATAATATATTTTCTCCGTGAATAACTTATTATTTAACTAAACAATATTTTTTACGTAAAAAAATAATAAAATACTAGTTAAATAAGGCATTGGTGGTAAATAAAGTGCATTATATTTAGCAGACTGTGTTAAATAATGTCTAATTTAGAAATGTTTCTAAATAATGATTTATTTACATTTAGCCTATATTGCATTATTTAGCAGAATTTGCTAAAAAAAAAGAAAAAAAGAGAGCATTATTTAGAAGATTTTACTAAACAATGCATTATTTACGTAAACAATTCATTTTTAGCACTGCAATTTTCATTATTTAGAGGATTCTAGGATTTGCTTTAAAACTTTTTTTTTATTGTACTGCTTTCTATAATTATATGCAAGGTCTTTCCATAGATTGTGTATCCAAAAATGCGTGTTTATTATTTATTTGTCAACATAATGCACTCCACAAATTCCAAGATAAAATGTCTGTAACCTCCCGAGCACAAACAAAAGGTCAAGATCAGTTTGGTGCAGGAGTGTTCAATTTTTGAGTATCTCTGTCAGGAGAAAACAAAATGTTTCTTTTTGTATTTATTTACCCAAAAACTGTGTCGAAACTGTGTTTCCTTTTGTTCTTTTGTGTTGAATTAGGTTTTAATTTGAAACGGAAAGTTTCAGCTTATTTTAAATTATCAGGGATTTGCAGGTCGGACTGACAAGAATCATGGCGGAAGTACTCTGAAGACAATTAAGCCAATGCAGAAATAATGATGGATCCCTCTTTTCCGGAGCCGTAACTTTGCAGTTTCGTATTTTAATACTGTTGCGAACGAATAAAAACTAGAGTAAAATAAAGCAGTTGCCTCATTTTAAATCGCAAAAGAGCGTACAATCACGGTTTTGCAATTTTTTTTATCACTACCATATAAACTCACAGTAATACATGTATCGGTGAATCCCCTAAATAAAATAAAAAATTGCAGTCCATAAATAATTATTTGTTTACGTATAAAAATATAATGCATTATTTAGCAACATCCTCTTAATAAATTATTTATCAATTTCTGCTAAATAATGCATTACATAAGGAAACACATAATTATTTAAAAATATTTCTAAATAATACATTATTTCCCACAATCTGTTAAATAATGCATTATATAGGTAAATAATTCCTTATTTAGAAACCGTTACACAGGTTTATCATTAGTCGATTCAGCACTACTGCTTGAATCTTGAATCTTCGCAATTGGCGCTTTCACACATTTGCTGTCTGCCATAAGTGTCCATTTAGAATCGCCAGTGAATCGTTCTTTAGCTATTTGATCTTCTCTGACGATGGCCCCAATGCAGCCTGAGTCTCTCAGGACAGTCACTTATGATTTCCGACGCGTCCCTTGGAAATAGGCATTTTCTGGACGGCCACGACAGGAATGGATTTCCCGTTGGCAAGGAGAAGTTGGCCATCGGTCCTGCACTCGTGCACGTCCGCGGGAGTAGCTGTGTGCTCGGTCTCGCTTGGAAGAATGACGCTCCCGCCGCACAATTGTTGGTCAGATTTACTGGTTTGCCGTCGGATAAAGAAACGCCTGTCGCGCTACAGCTGGCCACAAACGCACGCACAATCGCACTAACACAAAACATGCACTCACTCAACCACTTGCCAGCTGGCGGACTACCCACAGTTGCTGAGACGAGAAGAAAATTATACAGACAACGATGAACAACACAGTGAAATAATAGAAACGATGATTACAAGCTAACTCACACTTTATTCATTCAAACCACTTACACACATGATCAAAAAGAGGCATCAAATCATACAAGAAATCATTAACATAAACAGCACACTTTAAATTAAGGGAAAAAGAATCATGCCTATAGCAGAATACTTTAAATTAAGAAAGACAGTAATGTCATCAGCGAAGTAGAAAGTAAATGTTCTTGATGATAAAGGAGGAAGGAGAGGAACGAAGGAGGGTTAGTGCTAACAGGGACGAGTACTGGCTTGACACGTGTGTCCTCGATCGCAGCAGTCACTCGTTGCCTTCAAGCCCTGGTCCAAACCCCTTTTCGTAGAACACTGACATCCCCGATGATCTGAGATGAAGCGACTCTTGGAGCTGGTGATCATCGCTGACCGGCACTGACCGATCGTCGACTACCACGACTGGCAGTGGTGACTCCCTTCCTCGTGACGTCGCTGCTGCCGCCCACGGTCCAGTTCGTGCCGTAGCTTGAGCCGACGAACAGACGTCCCAAGTTGAGAAGAAAGGGCGGAAAACGGAAAACAGACGGTCACTCCTCCCACGTCGTAGTCAGAAGTCCACTCCAGAATAACCGAGAACGGTAACAGCAATGGTGATGGTAACCGTGAAAGTCACAGTAACAGAAACAGCAACAGCAACAGCAAGCCTGCAACAACAATGGGTCACGCAGTATCTTGGCTACCGATTTCCTCCACTAACCTCATCCCCACTATCTCCCCCCACCTCCCTTCCCCACAACGCTTCACCCCTCCTTCTCACTCAGGCTGAGTGTCTCGCCCTTTGGCGTAAGATCTCACATCACAACGTCCAAGGTAGCTTCTGCCTCGCGACGGCGACTTTTGCGAAATAAACTTCTAATCCCGTTTAACCATTACCCGATACATTCATTAACCTCATTATTATTATTGCTGTTATGTGTAACTCAAATTCGTTAATCCACGCCGCCCGTTCACACAGAAATAAGGCAGGAGTCGTCGTATAAAGTTTTCCAACTGTATTCCGCAAACATCAACAACTGCATACAAGATTGCCTTCCAAAAATCACTATAAAAATCACTTTTTCAAGCAGGCAGTGCATTATTTATATAGTCTCTTTGCAATCCAGTAAAGCTTAGAACATTCCAGCATGACGCAATAAGATCCAATAAAAATAACACTCGTCACAGATTGTAACAAGAGGACCTGTTTACCCTGCACACTTTGAAGTTTTGCTTGTTTGATCAGTAATTAAACTTAGAAGGTTACTGTAGTCTCTAGGAGACGACATAAGTGATCATGCGTAACACAGTTGTAGCTTGATATACGCACAGTTAGTGACATCACCGCAACCTACGATCGAGCTTCGAATTTTATATCCACTTAGATGGTTCAGCCAATGAGAACACAGCTAAGGTTAGTTAGAACCAGTTCAGGTTGGTTCAAGGAGAGAGATAGAGAGTAAGTCGAGTTTGAAAAGCTGAGGAGTACACAGTATTCTCTGACAGAATTTCTCCTGAAAAGATTAGACAGCAGTACTTGTTGAATATTCGAATTCAATCAAGTAGCCACGGCCTGACATTGTCAAACAGGTAAATGAACATACTTCTGTTTCATCGTGATGTATTTATATTATTGTTGAATTATGTTTGTGGAATTTGCTATGCATAGAATTGAATTGTTAGTCCGACTTTGCGTGACCACGTGGAAGAATCCGACCACGAGCTAGGCAAGCATGACCGGTCGACGCCATGTTGTATCCCTGACGGAACCACTGTTGTTTAACCTATATGTATGCTTGCAGACCAGTGGCTGTACCCGAGAATGTTTATAATATTATTATTTCTTTATGTGTATAGTTAGCCACGATTTATATTAAATTTTATATATGTATAGGAAATTAGAGTGGAGATTCCAGTGGACCACAGACTTAACAGAATGTTCGTTGCTTATGTATAGAGATGTGGAGCTATCACTGAGGGCTACTTTGGCCTTCAGTGAGACGCTCTGTACAGACTTATTATTCAGGGTTGTGCAGAATTTCGTCTCATATGTTACAGACGAGAAGGCGGTATATCATGAGCCCAACTCAGCAAACGACAACAACCACGTCGACGCGTACAGTTGGCTGCCGAGGCATCTACAGCATTGAGCGCAGATAGCCCAACCATCGAACCACACTGTCAAAGACTCAACAACAACACAGCGTGTCGTAGAAGCGACCTCAACGCAGTGCTTCAACCCCACAGTTAAGTGCAACAAGAAACCGTGCACTAAAACTCTGTATAAACAGAACCACAGTAGTCCACTCTTCAAGAACGCTGACCCTTATGGCCGAAAGTAGCCAGTGCCCGATGAAGAAAAAGTAGCTGCCTAGACTATCAGCGATTGAACCATTCGCATTGACAATTCAACTTTTAAGTTAGATTCGTATTTTGAAGATTGTGTATAGAGTAGAGGAAATAAATGTGTGATTTTTACTGTTATCAAGTGGCTGGACTACATATGATTCATAGCCGTGTGAAAGCTAGTGTGACAGTGATCTTTTAGTATTTTTATATCTATCTCTGTACCCAATCCTAAACACAGACCGAGCTAAACAAATAAATGTATTAAGGTAATTCACAGGGTGATTCACTAGCGGTCCCCATAGAATAAGACTTGAGGGTTATAGCAGTCCATTGTGCAGAGCCCAGCGACAATAAAACCCCATGTCACACAGATTCTATAAACTGTCTTACGTCCATGAACATTCCTTAGTTTAGAAGGATTGCCCAGTTGTTACCCGTAAGATTTGGAAAATTCGATCAATAATAGGCAAATACCTCCATAAAATTCTCAACGATACTACAACTATATCGATCGACGAAAATTATCAACATTATACAAAGCTTATTCTAGCAACAGCGCAGAATCAAATCAAAGGTAAATACACGCTATCACATGATAGGAATTATCGTGCGTGTCTCAATCGTAACAGCAACAATGCCTTATTCACCTATATCATGATTTTTTAAAACTAATTTATTAATAACTTATTTACGGATGGACAAATTATTTATAGAAATCTTACCTTGCTTATAAACAAATGATTATTTAGAAAATATGCTTCTAAGTAAAGATGGAAATAAGTGCAGAGTAGACCAAAATGATGACCAACAACACCAGTGGCATGCATCAACATGGACATCAAAGTCCAAGGCCAATCCCTCAACACAGTGCATAGTTTCAAATATTTAGGAGCCATTGTATCAGACAATGGGTCCTGACAGGAATCCTCTCCAGGATCGCACAAACAACTGCTGCTCTGACAATGCTGAAGCCCATTTGGAAAGACAGGACCATCAGTCTACATTCCAAGGTAAGACTGCTGCGTTCACTTGTCACCTCCATCTTCCTACACGCTTGCAAAACATGGACCATCACAGCAGATCTACAACGAAGAATAGAAAGCATGGAGATGAGATACTACAGGAGACTTCTGAGCATTTTCTATACCCAGCACATCACCAACAACGAAGTCCGACGGAGCATCACACCTTAAGCCATTGGGCAACACGATGACCTGCTCACAGGGGTGAAGAAACGGAAACTCCGA
>CM072519.1:43221838-43229338 GCA_036898135.1 Oncomelania hupensis | reverse complement strand
TCTTCTTCTTCTTCCACCTAGCACTTATCGACCCGTCATCGACCTGACGACATTGTTTTTGTTGTCTTGTTTTTCTTTTTCTTTACTCTTTTCTTTTCTACTCTCGTTCCTTCACGTAGCAGACCTACTTTGTGTGTGACAGGTGAAATTGACGTGGTCGGTCTTTCAACAATGGCAGGGTCACGACTTTTTTGTGCCACGTGGCTCTTGCCATGTACCCCTTTCTTCATACCTCCCACCTTGTCATTATCCCTTATTCTTCTTAAGGGTACACCCCTCCAACCTTCCTCTATCACCCCAACCCCCGAACCACGCACCACCCCAACAATCACATTCTTCTCTGTTCATCTTTGTTCTGTCTTTGTTCTCTTTTTGTCTTCTTCTGTCTTTGTTCTCTTTCACCCGATTCACATGGGTCGAAGGCTACTAGAAGCATGCTGCAGTAGTCTTCTTCTTCTTCTTCTTTCGTTGGGGGCTGCCACCCTCAGCTTATTGAGGACTCTGCAGCCAAATGCTGGGTATGTTCTTGTTACCGGCACTCACCCGTCTAGGACATGAGCGTCAGGATCTTTAAAGTCCGTTATGATGGAGTGCATGCGACACAGACTTGACCTCGGTTTATACTCTCATGCGAAGGAGTAAGAAACGGGAGTAAAGTGTCTTTCCCAAGGACACAACACAATGGCCCGGACAGGGCTCGAACCATGCTCTCATGCTTCAAAGCACTGCTTCCCATACTCTTCAAGCCCTAGGAGCATTGACCAATCAACTCATGAAACTAGAAAATGTAAGTTTCGTCTCCTCTAGGGGTCGAATTAGGTCAAACTGTATTTGTTTCTAGGTCAACTGTCTTTTACGAACCGTTTGAGAATATTTTTCAACCGTTTGTTGACGCCGGATAGTGTCCTCACTTGGTTTTATACAATTTAAGCATCCAAGAAGGCAAATGGGTTTTAGAGACGGAAAGAGCGGAATGATGTCGAGAAACATTCTGTATATATTTACAGTGAAATTGCGCTTTTTCCGTCACTGTAGAGCTTGAATAGTATAGGAAGCGGTGCTCTGAAGCATGGGAGCATGCTTTATTGCCTGATGAGGCGACTAGTAAAGCATGCTTCTGGTAGCCTTCGACCAATGTGTTCCTAAAGACTTGAACTTCTGCCTTTGAAAATCTTTCTTTCTTTCTTTCACCCTCTCATCTATACCCATCATCAGCTTCACTCGTTTTTCTACTTTTGGCTATCACGTCGGACTACACGGAGTAAAAGAACGTGCAAACACGCACAAACACACGCACACACACATACACACCCCCAAACAGGCGTGCATTCATGGCAAAATGGGTACTTGGACAAAATGAGTTCCTCAAATGGCACAAAGAGTTTCTGGAAAACGATTGCTCATTAGCTGATGATGATTGGAAGGGTTGTTGCCCCGTTCAAAATATATTTAACTCGCACTTGGTAATGCGCATGCTACATCTCCCCTCTCTCTCTAAGACACCTCGGTAGTTTCAAAGATAGATTGACAGCAGACACTCCTTTGTGTGTTTCAAACACTCGGTGTTCGAAAATTTGGCAAAATGAGGACTTTCGTTACAAGTGAAAATATGGTATCCTGAAGCAATTTCTTACAATTTCCAAGTGATAAAAAATGGGGTTAAAAAAATGACACCCCATTTTTTTTCGGACCCCATTTCACAAGAGTGTTGGCAGATTAAAAAACCCATTCTGCCATAAATACACGCTCACACACACACACAAACACACGCACGCACACACATACACACACACACACACATGCCACAAAAGTCGCGGACAGAGCTAACTTCTAGACATTTAGTCTCTGCTGCTTTTGTTTTCTACTCCCCCGACAAACGCTCCATCCCTGACTACCTGACCGGTTCAGGGACTAGAGTGCATAGATAGATAGATAGATAGATAGATAGATAGATAGATAGATAGGTAGATAGATAGATAGATAGATAGATAGATAGATAGATAGATAGATAGATAGATAGATAGATAGATAGATAGATAGATAGATAGATAGATAGATAGATAGATAGATAGATAGATAGATAGATAGACAGACAGACCCGTTATGCAAATATAAGGCCCACAACCCCACCATCGTGCTCCATGAAAACAGAGTGCTGTTTGACAAGAAAGTCACGAACAAACTCAACAGTGTGCCGTGAGAGAGATTGCCGGATTTGCAGTTTGCTTCCAGAAGCCGCAAGAAGAAAAAGACCAACCCTATCACTTTAAAACACGCCTCCCACATGACAAATGTCTCGGCCGCACGTCACAGGCATAAGTCGCGGGAGATTCACTTCAATTCAATAATTTATTTAAACGTCTATCCACATACATGTAAGCTACGTGATTTTAGACCATTCGCATGGGCAAACAAAACATAAAAGTCGCGGGAGATCAGATGGGGGGGATGATAACTAAAAGCAGCTTTTTTGAGCGGGGATGCGCGTGCGCAATTAAAATAATAACATTAATTTGTCTTAGGTTTCCTGTAACATTTACAGTTCCAAAGGGATTGAGGCATAAACAGCACCAAATTCTTTTCTACGTCCAGCTTTGTGAAAGCGGCCAAAGTCAACTACTCATCTATAGACACCTTTGTGGAACATATGACCTACCAACATTCAACAGCATAGCTCCCTAAAAGCGTAGTTCTTCAACGGTGAAATTTAAGACAAAGAATAGAGTCGCCATAATGACTGCATGCTAAAGTACAGAGTTGCTGATCATGTAATGGAATAGTTTATTGACAAGTGTTCGGTGTCTCACAACCTCGCGACCAATGAAGACGCTCCCAGAGTAGAGAAATAGCTGTTTTACCAGGATGGCTAATACATACAATTGAGACCTCTTTTCAAAAACCATAGTGTACACTTTGTAGGAGATTGACACTCTTGAAAGTTATGGGTTTTAATGCTGGTGTGCTACTGCCAAAAAATAAAAAGTCTTCAGCTTTGCGTTACATTTGCTCTGCCAAAAAAACCCTTATTATAGGTTGAGATCTTTCGAGTAACATTTAAACACCAGTGGTTATCCTAACGCAATTAACAATTTTTGACATGTTCGTTTTAAGCAACAACAAAAAAGTTCATCTAAACCTTGAGAGATTTTGACTAACCCATTACACTACAAGATTATTGCTTTAGGTCCGGCGGACTCTTCCGAGCCAAATCAGGACCGGACAACCCCTGATCCGCATAAAAGATCTGCTGAAACAACCCTAGTGGTAAACCTGAAAGCTCCCCACCAGCCAGTCACTTTACAATAAAGACATCCCACGCAGGGGACGCTGAGGCTGTACTCTAATTTATCGAACCCCCGTTTACAAAAACAAAATAGATTACAAACATCATTATAAATTATCAACAAAACACATACATATAAAATGCCTACATTGCTAAATAATAACATCATAGGAAGCCCTAGTGACCATCTGGCAGAAAGCGTCCAATATTCCCAAGCTGATCCAACAGACCTCATACACAAATAAGGAGTCTTGTCCTGGAAGAGTTTTCAAGAAAAAAGGTAGATGACTGGTCTAGCAAAGAAGAAGATAGTATAGCAGATTGATAGAACAGAGCAGGAATGAGAAAGAGCAAATGAGAAAGACAGCGACAGTGGGAATTTAAAGCACTAAATTTCCAGAAAGTGGGGATACTATTTATACTGAAACCCCCGGCACCCCAACGGGGGTGACTAACCCATTACGTGACTAACTGACAAATGGGGGACTAAATGATTCAGTTGTTCATAAAATGGTCAAACCACAAATTACTTGACAAAACCATCGTCGACCGGTCAAATGATAAATTTACCTATTTTTGAAAATTGTTGTTGTATTTAGTGTTTGATTGATGGATAGATTGAACGATTCATTGTTTTATTGATTGAGAGAGCTGTTGTTTGATTCGTTCTTTGATTGTTTGAGAGCGTGGGCCAGCCTGACAGTCATTGAGGGAAAGTGATACAACTAATGAATAAAAGAAGCTCTCAAGCTACCCAGCACCAAAACAACGCGTGTTGCAGACCTACATGAAAATACTGAATTTCCACTCGGTCGACATCTGGTGAAACCGACCCAACGACTCCCAAGGTATAGACCTACTATGTAGAATTTCTAGTTTATTTATATTGTACTGAATGCGTGGAATCACTAGCTGCTTTATCTTATTGTATTTTCCATTTATTTTTTCAACATGCATGAAGGTGTTTTTGTTTATTCGTTTGTTTGAATTGGCCCCATAGGAGGCTACAGCCTTGAATAAAACCATTGAATTTTGAAACTATAATTAGTTGACGATTCTGATCAAAGTTGTTGAGTTTTGTCATAGTCCCAGATGTTTCACCTTTTTTGTTTTAAACACGGTTTTCGCTTCTTCAGAAAACTATAAACTGCCTACAATGTTATTTACGTGCTTCTTGATACACTGATGGAAAGCTAAGTAGGTCTGCTATTGTTTAATAAAGTAAGAATGATAATGACGGCGTGAGTAATAGGTGTTGTGTAAAGCAATCACGTAGGCCTATTCTTCGTCGATCTAAAACTACACATCGTTTATAAGATACATATGCGAAAGTCTACTACATACTACTGGGGGCACATTTTCACTTACTTTCACCAGACGCGTTCACAAAATATAGAAATTCATCATTAGCATGTACACCGACCGCTCTTTTATCGTCTTCACGCACGAGAGATCAAACTTCCAATCGCTCAATAAATTAATGAGTCGGCTCCCTGATGCTATTGTCTTGTGGGGGAATATTGGTACAGTCTCCACGAACAGTTCATGGACGTACAGTTAGTGTACTCGTTCTTAAAGACTTAAACAATTCCCTACGCTTCACAGTGGAGTAGTAGTGTCGTCAAGTGGTTTGAAGTGTAGTTACTTGGTTTGAGCCGGGTTAGTACTTGGATGCTACCATACCACGAAAGAAATAAACGCACTACACACCCGGGGTCCACCCAGCTGTGAATGGGTTACGTGGATCTCTTTAGAATCGGGGCAGCGAGGAAGGAAGGGCGTTATGTTTCTCCGAATATTATTCAACTTTCTTGTGTAACGTCTTGAGGGTTTTATCGGGATATTCCGGTTTGTTCTCCCAACAAACGTTTGAAAACCACAACTAATATTAGGTGGGATGAGTTTGGGCGTGCCACCGGCTGCGACTGCGCCTTCCTCATGGGAGGAGGCCGAGGACATTTCCCGAGAAAAAGGGACAATGAAGTATCGAAAATCCACACACAAAAATCCAATATATTTTAAACTAAATGTAAACAACAACGAGAAGATTATAATAAGCAAAACAATAACAACGGTTCAGGGTTTGCATAGTAAAAACAAAACGCACTTCCACACAACCACAGACAGACAAACACACACGTACACACACGCACGCACACACACACACTCACTCACTCTCACTCTCTCCAACACACACATAAGAGAGAGAGAGAGAGGGTAAATAAACACACACACACATACAAATACATAAGTTGATAATACACACGCGCACATTCCTTCCCTTCACACACCCACACTAACACACTGTTACTATGTGAAAAGACTCCATATCTTAGCCAAACATCCACGTCAGATTTATAAATAAATCAACCATATGAAAACCAAAAACCAACAACCAACAAAACAAATAAAGAATCCAATCAATGTCATACCTCCAACAACGAAATTTAATAGACTCCTAACATCAAATGTCTAAATATAGAGTCAAGTCAACATGTATTCCTTTCCTTCACTGTCAGCCGGAATGACCAGCCCGCTATACTGAGTGTATGAAGCTAAATCAGGCGCGGTCAACGATGAAATGAAAGGGTCTTTTGCTAAAGCAATACCCTGTGACGACGGAGGCTTAAATTCGCCATGGAATGGGTGTCAGCAGGGTAGCTAGGCCCTGCATTAAACGATATACCCCTCCTATGATATATACACATCTTCGCCCGTGGAGCTCAGGCGCAGCCACCAATAAAATTAGGCCATTTTCCAATTAAAAACAAGCGACCTTAAGTCTAGCTGAGCGTCAGAGATCTATCAAGCATAGGCTGCGTTTAGGTGTCAACGACCTCTGACACCAATACAGGGTTCAGCGTCTCCTCTGGGCTGACTGCCTATAAAACCTTATTCACAGCCCCATAGCGGCAAAAAAGTGGGATCTATTGGAGCAGCTAGGTGTATTATTAAAAGAAAGACTTTGACCCCGCCCCCTCACCAGACCCTTTTAACATTCACAGTGTGTGTCGCCCCACTGAAAAATTAGCTTACAACAACAACAAATAAAAAAAGCTTTTTTGAGAGTATAGTTCCCGCAAGGGGCGAACGTATGTGACTTAGGTACGAGACTATTGAGGTCACCGAGGGTTTTCTCCGGGCACTCCGGTTTCCTCCCTCCCTTCAATAATGGTACAGGACGCAGTCAATATAAAAATTTCAAAAATAAAAATTCGATTGTCTTCCGTCTTCTAATAGCGATCTCCCTGCCTTTACACCACCTGTTTGAGTGATGTATGATTATTTGGTGTGTGTGAGGGTAAATGAGACAGGTGAGCGTGTATGTTGGTATAGATCGCCGCGCTTTGAGCCTTGGGGAAAGGCGCGTACATAGCATCCTGTATTATTATTATTAGTTAAATGAAAAATTTCCGTTGTTCATGTGCCTATTAATAGCAATGTCTATAAGCCAACTTTCTGGAGCTGACAATAGCATCCCCCAAAACCGGTGAGAGACAATATCCATAAAAAACAACAACAACAATCGCTCGTAAGGTTTTTCGTTTGAAGTTGATAAAACAGACCCCCACCCTACCCCATACACCAAAGACGCACACTTTAAGCAGCGTGGTTCATTCACAAATGGAGTCAAAGGTCACACGGCTGTATCGTTAAAACAGGGGAAATAACTCCCTGTCAGAACCGAAATTGAAAATTCAAACTTTAGCGGTTGATTGGAGCAAGGAAAGCCCAGTTGTCATTGTTTAATGTAATAACAAGGCGAATTTTAGGATAAACTCGTTTTAGCCAGAAGTAAACAAAGCCTTCGTATTGGGGTCTTTTAAAGATGGTGGCATGGCCCTTATTTCACGTGAAAATCTGTATCATCCCCGTGAATATGTATCACAGTTAGTTGGTGGTTTTCAACATTATAAATGCCACACATTTAATATTTTGCTTTAGTTTTCATAGTTATGCTATGACGGCCTACTAGCGCCAAAACCGAGTTACCAGTATTGAGAGATTATTGGTAATCCACAGTGTTAATTAATAAATATTAGTATTTGCCACGTCTTCCTAACGCCCAAACCTGATAATTACAAATATCCTGGGATAATTACAAATAGCAAGGGGTAAAAATACAATTATCATTGAAAATTTCCAAATTTCTTTGCGTTATCTATGACGATCTACTAGTTCCCAAACCTGATAATTACAAATATCATTAGATAATT
>CM072519.1:43184338-43216838 GCA_036898135.1 Oncomelania hupensis | reverse complement strand
CCTGGAGAGCTCTAGTACAGCTGTATGCTTTACAAAGGGCCTGAGTTACACGGTACTACTTCAAAAGGAAGAGCCCAGGACATATATAACTTAGTCAAGTGTTAAATAGTTAGTCATTGTTTTTAGGGTCTTTGCAGAGTAAAACTAGCACCATGCCTTAGGTTTACTCTTAGACCTTTACAGCGTAAAAACATGATCTGTGGGTTTATGTTTCTTAGACCTTTACAACACAGACATAAAATCATGACTTGGGTTTATTTGGGAGACATTTACACTTACAGTGGATACTAATGGTAGCAATAGGCAACTGCCATGAGTGCACACAGCGTAGCAGAGAGTCGCCGAGCACCTCCCCTCAACGTGGAGAAGCGAATCTCCGCTACAAAGTGTGTTACGTTCGTGATACAGTGTCTACAATTGTGTACTGTATCCAAGTTAAAATTCTTGGGTGTTTTTTGTTGTTGCTGTTTTCTATCTTTCTTTTCTTTTTTGTTTGTTTACTCCCCCGGCCCCGTTGGGGTGCCGGGGGTTTCAGTATAAATAGTATCCCCACTTTCTGGAAATTTAGTGCATTAAATTCCCACTGTCGCTGTCTTTCTCATTTGTTCTTTCTCATTCCTTCTGTGTTCTACCAATCTGCTATACTATCTTCTTCTTCGCTAGACCTACCTTTTTTCTTGAAAACTCTTCCGGGACAAGATTTGTGTTTGAGGTCTGTTGGATCAGCTTGGGAATATTGGACGCTTTCTGCCAGGTGGTCACTAGGGCTTCCTATGATGTTATTATTTAGCAATGTAGGCATTTTATATGTATGTGTTTTGTTCATAACTTATAATGATGTTTGTATTCTATTTTGTTTTTGTAAACGGGGGTTCGAAAAATTAGAGTATAGCCTCAGCGTCCCCTGCGTGGGACGTCTTTATTGTAAAGTGACTAGCTGGTGGAGAGCTTTCAGTTTTACCACTAGGGTTGTTTCGGCAGATCTTTTATGCGGATCGGGGGTTGTCCGGTCCTGATTTGGCTCGGAAGAGTCCGCTGGACCTAAAGCAATAATCATGTAATGTAACTTTTGTTATTGCGTTTCCAGACTCAGAAAATACTTTGAAATGATCGGGGAGGGGAGGAGGGGAGGAGGGAGGATGTGTGTGGGGGGGGGGAAGAGGAGGGAGGGAGGGGGGAATCAAAACGAGCTAAACATCGGTCTATCCATCCGTCTGTCCTTCGGTTTCTTTGGAAGCCATACCTCCAGAACCGCTGAACAGAGTTTGATCAAACTTCACAGGAACTTTCCCTAGATTTAGTAGCCTGCCTCCCGTGCCGTCGTATTTGCTTTACCGCAAAGGTCAAGGTCGCTGGAGTTTAATTGTCGCTAAACACGTTTTTCCTAATACCTACAACAACAAACCAACTGCTGAAGCGATTATGTTGAGTTTGGGTATACGGGTACTTCAAATCATGGGCCATCTTTTAGTAGCAATCCAGTTGTCGGTCAGTCGCTCCGAATTTCACTTTTCTGTCCAACCCCCCCCCCCCCCCTATTTTTTTTTGGCTTTAACTAAAAAAATAACCGAACCGAAATTCCTCATTTTTTTCACTTTGTCCATACTTTAAACACCGCTGAGCATGTTGGATAGTTCTTATTTTGTTCTGTGTCAAAGGTCAAGGTTATTGGACTTCATCTTTTGTCTAAGGCCGTGTTGTGCTGTACTGTGCAGCTTAGCCGATGTTGATCATTTTGTTGCTTGTAGACAGTTCAGATCGTGGCCAACCTTTCCATGGTTTTCTTTTACTTCGTTAGGATAACACCGGTTGGGTCATTTTCGGCGATATGTGAGTGATTGGAAATACATTTAAATGTTTTGCCATCTTGTTTGCCTTTAAAAAATTTTTTTTTTAAAAATATCGGTTAATTAATTTTGACTTCGTTCAGATGCACTGAACACGATTAGCTTGAAATTTTGGAAGAGGTTTGGGTGGTAAAACCTAACTGAACCGCATAGAACCCGACTTGGTGTGAAACTTTTATGACATCTGTGTATGTCTCAGCGAAAGGAATAATTCATGTGTATCGGTATATATGTGAATGCATACGCGTTTAGGCCAGTTATGTTTTAAATGTAGTTCATGCGCAATACAGACGTCATTCATAATTATTTTTTTACATTAAAATATGTATATAACGTATGACATCGAGATCAAATTTGCTGTCTAATTTTACGGTAAGAGATGTCTTTCTATTCACACATGTTTGTGTTGTGTGTGTGCATGTATGTGTGTGTGTTTGTGTGTGTGTGCGTGTGTCTAATATTAGCACAAATTGAATCTAAAATTCGTGTCCACCGTACCCCTTCAAAAACCGCCTGCGAAAGGTAGATACTGGGTGACGCATGGAGTTACCGATGCGTGATCCAGCGCTACCGGAGTCTAATCAAAGATAGTATAAAAATCTTTGGTCTAATGGAAGAGGGCTTTGCAGTGGCTGTTTCTATGCAACTTGTTGTGTGCCTGTGGTGTCGGTTGATGCTTAATGACTATAGCGAAGAAGTCTCGCGAGATGGTGTTATTTGAAGATCGAAGGTATATTTTTAAGCTGCAAACACGCTTACTTGATCGAGAGCTTTTACGTCAATAACGAACTCCTCTATGATCGTACTATTTGTAGTACCAAGGAAGGGATGACCTCGAAATCTAATATTTCAGTACAGAGACTACATTTGAAAGGAAGCTGATCTGAACTGCATTGAACTAGAGTTGAAGAAAAAGGGGAACACGCTTGACAAATCGGTTATAGCCTACAATGTTAAATGTTGCGGCTACATGGGTGACACAGTACGAAGCTCAGTTGTACAATGCTTGCCAGGTAATATAGGTTCAAAAACGCGGTTCCCCTTTTCAATGTTTTAATTGTACGTCGCGATGGTGACGGAAGACTTCTTCACGAGAAATCGACTTTTGTAAATGAATCTTTTGACAGTGTTTCACTTCTCTCCGTGTTGCCTAAGCGGTACGCAATACTGCCTGACCAGTCAGTCAAAGGTACAGGTGGCAGACTCAGTTAAAAAAAAACCAAACACGTACAGAGGTGGATAGTGATACGAAGAGCTCAGTAGTCCATGCCATAAGAGCGCAGAACTGCAGATTATTGACGACTTAGGGTCGACCAGCGCCTTGAGCGGATAACTGTGCAGTATATAAAAAAAACCACTATCGATTCTTATTGCGCTGTAACGTAACAGGTGAAACTATCGAATAAGATAGAGAAAAACGCATTTACTACGGCATTGTGAATGTGATAGCCAAGGATAACCCCCCACCCCAAACCTACCCCGTCCGCCTTCCTCCCTATAAGCCTAACTTATCCTAATCTCTCCTTCGCAGCCCCCGACCTACATATCCATTCCTTCATCCCACCCCTTGCCCCACCACCACCGGCCTAGTTATAGAAACTAATTTTATTTTTTTATTGTGATGTTGTTGTCTATGACTCACTCTGAGGGGAATCACGCTATACAAAATCCTTTTATCATTATTATATTATCTAGTGCTGTTCCTGCTCAAGAGACTGGCCTATACAGGATCTAACTGAAGCCGACTGAGTTTCATTTTGCATGCGTTGTCAGGGTACTTTCTGCGGGTCAATGACTCCAGCTAGGTGAAGTTATAGGCCTAGTATCAGGCTACTGGTACATTTACAAAACCCTAGCAACACACACACCTTTTTTATTTTATTTTAAAAAGCCTTGACATTAAGAAAGGGAGCGCATAGAGCGTTAGGCCTATAGTGTTGTTATTTGAATAACAACTATAACATGTGCAAGTGATATATGTATATACATACTCTTAATGCCGGGACTGTACTCTAACTAGTGAATCCCAGTATTCTTTACATTCAGGAATTGAAAGGGAGAGGTTTAAAACCACAACTGCATGTGTTTAAAGAGATTACAGTACTGCTTTGTGTGCCGTGCAGTTAAAGTGAAGGAGTCTTCAGACATTTTATGTACACTCTAATGAAATGCCTCCATCTACTTAAAGTGTTTACATAAATATGCACAGCTGTTAGATAAATCGACAATATATTTTACTGAAAACTGTATTGAAATTTTATTTAGAATTTGCAGTATTGATCCTGACAGTGATTTTCAAAACAGACATTTGAAGAAAAAGAAGAAAAATAACAGAGAAAATTCCCATTTGCTGGAAGCTCGAAGCACCGTTTATCCTTTTTTTTTTTTTTTTTTTTTTTTTTTTTTTTTTTTTTTTTTTTTTTTTTTTTTTCCAGTTCAAAACACTAATTCGTGTTATAATAACTAGCAGGCTACCACAGTGCAATTGGTACTATCACGTCGTGTCACATTTGGTCTCGGTGTGTTTAAACTGGAATGAACAGCTAGCTAGCTGTAACAATCCCAAGGCGATTTCCCATTTGCTTCGAGCGGAGCAGTGGTCCTAGGAGTAATACTGAGCACACACTTGCCGAATGTGTGCGCCGACGAGTGTGTAATCGAGCGTAAAACGTCACAGTGATTGCGTTGAGTGCCGCAGGACTGGAGTGTACAACTTAAAATCATGCACACGCTTGCAGAATATATGTCGCCTAGTTGAAAAGGAAATGTACAGGCAAAGTTGCTACAAAATAACAGATTTTCGATGGTTTCGACTGGTTCTTGTAGGGTCTGAAACAGTGCACAGAACTGCAGCTTGTGCGGAATTGATCCTTGATTCGACTTGTGCCATTATATAAGTCGCCAGCTCCGTCAAGAATTATTCCAGCTATACATTATGACATTAGAGCCATTCTGTGTTGTGCTGATCGGTTCGTTCGTGTGTCCATGAAGATTAAATGAGCAAAGTAAACACCCTACAAACAAAAACCACGCTAAAAAAATCTACACAATATTTCGTTTGAAAAATCGCAGTTTGATAGTCTTAAATCTGTTGTTTTCAGAGTGCCATGAACGTAAACACTTATTTGTGGTGACCTGCACTATATTGACTGAGTAGTAGTCATCATCGTCAGCATCATCACCATCATCGTTGTGGATTATCTCATCAGCGTGGATCGAGGCGACAACAGCATGGCAGAATTGTGGAGGAAACTATTTAAGGTAAGATTTTGCTTTCACTTCCGAGCACGATACAATAGTCCATTAGAATATGTTTTCAATTTTAGTTCAGTTCAGTTCAACAACTTAAATTGTCATCATGTAAATAAACTATGTATATAGTACAGCCATTAGTGTTGCTATAAAGTAAAGAAGCGTGCAAAAGAAATAAAACCTCCTTAAGGCTTTCTTGTCATTCTCTGCTTACTGAGTGCGATACAATAAATTGTACAACGCTCATGATGATAGTTATTATACTGTTGTCTTTACAAGGACTTCTTGTCTTGTCAGAGGGAGGAAGGCTGTTGGAGGGTAGAGGTAGGAGGGTGGAGGCAGAGAAGGAAGGATTAGAAGGAGGGGAGAGAGAGAGAGGGAGAGAGAGTTGTTGTGCGTGGGCTTAATAGTGTTTTGTAGTTTGTAGAAAGAGTCTTTTGTGTTTGAGAGTTGTTTAAAGGCTCCTACTATTGTTAAGGGGTTGGTTTAGCGGCGAAAACGGACAAATTGAAATGCAAGGTATGCGAGCGACGTTTTTGACAATGGAAACATGCAGCGCCTATAGCCTGAATCTACCGGCTGTCTTGTACTACTACTACTACTACTACTACTACTACTACTACTACTACTACTACTACTACTACTACTACTACTACTACAACTACTACTACTACTACTATTACTACTACTACTACTATTACTACAACTACTACCACCACTACTACTACTGCTACTACTACTACTACAACTACTACTACTGCTACAACAACAACCACAACAACTACTACTACTACTAGTACTACAACTACTACCACTACTACTGCTACTACTACTAAAGGATACTATCACGCGCTTTTTCTTCAAACGAACTCGAAACGCGGCGATCTGAAAAGATCGTTGTTAATAAAGGCGGAAGAGAAATCAAATTTTAGTTTCGAAATTTAGATTGACTTCAACCAATAGGTCTAACATCATTAATATTTGACTACAAATAATACTTCAAGCGTTCACAAGTTCTAACCATTTTATTGCTATGCTATGCTATACTATACTATACTATACTATACTATACTATACTATACTATACTATACTATACTATACTATACTATACTATACTATACTATACTATACTATACTATACTATACTATACTATATGAACATTGAGATTTAACGTCTACACCCACCATTGGCGATATGGCAGACGGGAATAACCATCCCAAGGAAAGAGGGGTAGGGACCTGAATCAACACTGAACCACCAAAGCAATCATACTGCTAAAATGGACAATGAAAAATGGCCGCTTTTTATATCGCCCACCACGGGATTCGAACCTTGGGTCATCTGTGTGCCAGGCGAACACTCTATCACTTGAGCTACGGCGGTGGGGCCTAATACTATACTATACTATACTATACACAGAGGGAGAGAGAGAGAGAGAGAGAGAGAGAGAGAGAGAGAGAGAGAGAGAGAGAGAGAGAGAGAGAGAGAGAAAGACGGACAAAGAGACAGAGGCTGACAGAGACAGAAAAAGTCCTTATTTAAATTAATATAGTCTTTTTCTTTTTAGTTTCTTCATCGTCGCAATAGTAGTAGTAGTAGTAGTAGTAGTAGTAGTAGTAGTAGTAGTAGTAGTAGTAGTGGTAGTAGTAGTAGTATTGTATTGCCTTCATTTAAAACACAGTTCAAGCATCTCGGAATCCTGCTTCAATTCAATTCAGTTCAATCCATTTTTGAATTGAACTTTTAACCGGACTGAGTTTGGACTCACACATAGAATAAGGCTTAAAGATAGGTCAACGCAGGTACAATAGTATTTATAAAGAGCCTGAACGTTTACGTGGCACGCTGTCGGGTTCGTTGGTAGCTTACTTTACGAACGATTTTTTTTTCACTTCATAGAAAACATTTCCGGGGTCAGGAATGAAAGCCATGCAATTGTTGTGGAACAAATGCCTTTGTTTAATGCATTTGTCACCCACACATGCCCAATTTAAATTCGGGTAATTTTCTCAGCGAAAGCAGGGCAAAGTCCCGCTGCGCTAATGAAAGGAACCGGAATCCTCCAAATTCGGAACTAATTTTACCACCACTAACAATGCCCGGAAATAAACACAAGAATAACAGTAAGCTTAATAGTCATTGCTGCAGGCCACTTGAACTTTTTGTGTGAGGAGCTCCAAACCGCCACCTCTTCAAACAAATTATTTGTAACAACGCCTCCTCCTTCCCCTACCATCTCTGTCTGCAATACACCGCCTCTTCCCGCTTCTCTACCGCCCCTGCCTCTTCAAAAACAGCAGCAGCAACAACAATAATAACAACAAAAGCAACACTACACCCATCTAACCCCGTCAAGAGCAATCTCTTTATTTTGAGTGAGTGTGACGTCATTTCCCTCAAAGTTTTACACTAGATAATAATAATAATAATAATAATAATAATAATAATAATAATAATAATAATAATAATAATAATAATATTAATAATGTATACTATATATATATATATATATATAATATATATATATATATATATATATATATATATATATATATATATATATATATATATATATATATATATATATATATATATGCAGGGTTCAGCCTGACACAAAAAAGCTATGGGCCATTGGGCCCCTCAGATCAAATTTCAATGGGCCATGATTTCAGCAGTAATTTACGTACATGTAAAAGATAACCTGGAGATATTATTACAGAAATTAAAACAAAATAGATTATTGTGAGTGTGCATGTGTTGTGAAGCATGTTTACCAACAAAACACTAACCAGAACAGGGATCAGTTTACTGTGCTTTTGAAGAGAATATAGCTCGTCGCTTTTGAGCACGCCACCTCTCTACAGCAGCTGTGAAGTTGAAATTCTTCAGTTCACCACCTTAAAAGCATGTTTGTCGCCTCCAATACAGTGCACTGTTATTGTGGTGGCGCACTGGTACCAAAAATCGAAGCGCCATTCGGCCCCTGGCAAGAATTGTAGATGGGACATTTTTAATTTTTATGCGTCAATGGCGCAGGGCGCGCTAGTAAACTGATCCCTGTATATGCTATATATGCTAGAGCGCACCACCTGTGTATACGTGCGTCTTGAACGAGGTGGTTCGAGTCCTGACTTCAACAAACTATTGTGTGATTGCTGGATATTATTGGCCAGTGCCTTGAGAAGCTCTCTGAGCTTGTAAGCGTGCTATATAAGAGCAATCTCTTTACTTTGAGTGAGTGTGACGTCATTTCCCTCAAAGTTTTACATAATAATAATAATAATAATAATAATAATAATAATAATAATAATAATAATAATAATGTATGCTATACGCGGCGCACTTTTCAATCAGACTCAAAAACGCGGCGATCTGTACATGTAACTAACCAACAGACAGGCTGACATGTTACAGACACTCCTAGTTCCATGACAAACGCACAATCTTCACTAAAACATGTTGTGTAAAGGAAAGTCGCTGTTAGAAGACGGAAATTGAATTTTCATTTTTTGAACTTTTGTTTTTTTAATACCGTCTGCATCCACTACCATTATTGAAGGGAGGGAGGGAGGGAGAAAACCTGAGTACCCGGAGAAAACTCTAGGTGACCTGAAAAGTCTCGCACTTAAGTCACATAAGTTCGTCCCCTGAGGGGGTTCAAACCCGTGACCCTCGGAGAGGCGACGTTAAGCCTCCGCCAGTCTCTGCTACCGAGTGTAGCGGATAGCGTGATCCTAGAAGTTGTTGTTTTATTCCATTTAAAGTGCATGAGGCTTGCGCCTATTTACACTAAACGCTAAAAGCAGGCTATGACAACACAATTATCACTATAAAATAACAATACAAGCACAATAATATGCACATACA
This sequence comes from Oncomelania hupensis, assembly GCA_036898135.1. Lineage (NCBI taxonomy): Eukaryota > Metazoa > Mollusca > Gastropoda > Littorinimorpha > Pomatiopsidae > Oncomelania > Oncomelania hupensis. The sequence goes on along the minus strand of CM072519.1, from coordinate 43,207,870 downwards.
ACTGCATTCGACTCATCTTTCACGCCATGTACACAGTGTCAGCTTTATATCGTTCTTTGTAAAATTAAATATATACATGTACACACAGTTACTAATTAATAAAATTTATAAAATTCCGGCCTAATCGTTTTGTTATTTAAAGACAGACAAGCCAAATCACCCAACATAACTTCATACGCAACTAAGACATCGCTACTCAAAGCCTTAATAATACCTAACTGATAAGCGCTGTAGCTTTCAGATATAAAAATAGCATACTTATTCATAAAACCATACAGCTCAAAAATACATACACACTTTACGTGTTTGATTGTACACATAACATTTGCAGTTTAATATATTTTCCACATATCATCGTTTAATAAACCCAAAACAAAACACTCGCGCGCACACCCTCATGAACACACGCCTAAACACACACACTCCAAGCACTCAGGGCGATTACTAAGTGGAGTAACTAAGACTTACCACAGCCTCGCGTTTGATTATGTAAATAGTGATTTAAAAAAAAGAAAAAGTAAACATGTCACCGTAGCACATATCGATATTAACATAATTGTTACAACACACGTATAGTATACAAGTGATACACTCATAAGAAGGAATAAAATAAAAGAAGTATTGATCAACATTGCTGAGGTGAAAGCTACTAAACAATTAGCACGTAAGCGTCTTTAAAAAGACAATGCGGTTCCCCCCATAACGTCACTTCGCGAGCTTAGCAAAAAGGTTCCTTGATGGAGGTGGTGGTGGGAGGAAGGGGGGGTGGGGGTTGAGTACTTCTCATCAATACAACACGGACAAGACTACTCCCGCTCGGTTAATTCACAACAACGCCTATAGGAGCACGCTTGTCACGCATGGCTGCGTTAATCTGTTGCGCGCCTGTGCCTCTACTCCTATTGGAGATGCAGTTGGACGACCTTTTGAACGATCCGAAACGACGTTTAGGTTGAATTGCTTTTAAAAACAAAAATTAGACTAAAAAAATGTATGAATATCTGAGGAAATCCATTTTGCCATCTTTTATCGTAAATTAGACACGAGTTTTTGTTCAAGTTTGATCCCCACAAACGCACTTAAAAAAAATGATTTCATACGATCTTCATAATTCAGTTAATAATGCATACCCAAAATGTAGTACTGCCGTGAGTAAATTTAATAATAAGATTACAATAACCAGTCATTACCATTATTGGCAATAACTTATAAGGATACTGCAGTACTGATAAATAAATTTAAAAAAAACACCAATTAACAAAATCTATATTTTCTATTGAGTGTAGCAATGTGAGTGGTTGTATTATTTGAAGTAGTCTAATATCACAGATGTGAATAGACGTTAAAAAATTAAATAAATAAAAAAAATACATAAATGTTATCATTTGTCGATGGTTTTATAACAAACCTCACATAGCAAAATAGAAACAGCACTTTAGCACAGAGAAACCTTGATCTCTCTTTCTCTCCCCTCTCCCCTCTCTCTCTCTTTCTCTCTCTCTTTAACATACACACACACACCTCCACACACACACACACACACCCACCCACCTACACACACACACACACACACACACACACACACACGCACACACACACACACACCTCACACAAACAAGTCGCGATAACTTCCGACATTGACAGACGCGATTTTACTGTCTGCACTAACACCTTTAAGCAGGCCTTAGTGTGTATAGCCCTATGAGGGTTTCGTTTAGCATGTAATAACGAACGAACGCACGACACTCTATTGCACATGCGAACTTCGATCTCGTATCGTACGTACAGGACCTGTTTCTTTCCTAACCAAACGTGAGTGGGAGGTTTCCTAGAATGTGAAGAGACGTTAAATAAATAAATAAATAAATAAATAAATAAATAAATAAATAAATAAATAAATAAATTTAAAAATACATTTCCTTTTATATACGCGCGGATATGAATTTACGTGGCGTCTAAATAGTTCGAACAAATAGAACGTGTGAATTGTCATGTGTTCGTTCTTGTATTCGGGCTAAACAAAACTTCTTTGTTTTTCTTTTTAAATGAAAGTTTATGCACTGCCTTCGAAAACTTTAAAGTTACTAAATGCAAATCAGTTACTGATGAAATATTTGTGCGTAGATAGATAACAGATCGTGTGTATAACTTAATCAGCGCAGCAGGAGGCTATCATAATTATGACGATACCAGCCGAAAATAGATCATCCCTTGCGATTTAGTGTTCTGTCACTTACACTTACTTGCATTTAACATTTAACACTTAACGATTTGAGAGTTAAGGTTAAATCGGAGGGGAGACGTAGGGAGGTTGACTACCGCTTTACAACTTCCTGGTGTAGTAATAGCGGGCGACATAACATGGGATTAATAGAAACTAATAAGCGTTCATGATACCTTACAGGTCCGGTCTTATCAGGCACTTTGGATAGGCGTATATTCTTCAATTACGAATGTTTGACTAATGCATGTATGCGAAGACCCACCCGTAACCACACAGGCTTAAAAGGTAGGCAGTTTTAAACGCTTTAAAACATTTTTTTTGTTTTCGGAGGACTTCTGTGTCAGCCTGTCTGTCTATCTGTCTGTCTCTCTCTCTCAGCCCCTCTCTGTCTCTCTCACTGGCCGACCCTCCGCCCGTTCCCCTTCCCCTCCACCTTCCCCGCCACCACTCAGTGTTTCGGGAGAGTGATTGAGTGAACGATTGAAGAGCAGATTGCAGTCTCTCTCTCTCTCTCTCTCTCTCTCTCTCTCTCTCTCTCTCTCTCTCTCTCTCTCTCTCTCTCTCTCTCCCTCTGTCGGGATGCCCCGACTATAGAAATGCAGAACGCACACATATGTTTCTGTTTCTATATTTCAGACGCACAAGGGCGGCAAAGGCAAAGGACGGAAAAGCAGTGTTGATCAGACGAAACACGATGGAACACGCCAACATCTACAAAAAGAACAAGAACATCCCATGCCTGTGCCAGAAGACACTGAACACCATCTGACGAATCTGGTCATATCTGGTCAGTAAAACAATTAAGATGGAAAGAAAGAATGCATGAAAGGGAGAAAGAAACAAAATTAGGAATGATGAGAAGAAAAGTATGATGAAAAGAACCACTTACTCCATACCGGATCGGTCGTCGCCCGGGTCACCAAGGACCGCGCCTTCCGTTGGCCACCAGGACGGGGAGGTGATAAGTGTGCTACTGTTGGACAACTTCGCAAGATCCCCACGAGAGACAACATCGTCATAAGAACCTGGAATGTCAGGACCCTAACTGCGAAGAGCAAATTAGAAGAACTGGCCCACGAGCTATCGATGGAACATTTTAGGTATCAGCGAAAGACCTAGGTGAAACAACGACCGGCAAAGGCCACAAGCTTTATTTCAGCGGGAGAGATGACAGGCACGAACACGGCGTTGTATTTTTGGGCCCAGTTTTACGACGAGTATTTTGCAGAGAATAGCGAGGTCATAGCGAGATTCGTTGCGCATAAAGTTGTTCACTACTTCGGCTATACGCTCGTCGTTTTATGAAGAAGATTTGAGGGCTTATGCCCTGGCTGCAAGCGAATAGCGGATGCATAAGTTTATGCCCTGGCTGCAAGCGAATAGCGGATGCATAAACTAAGTCAAGTAGCAGGGTGGCTTAGCGGCTCGGTTGCACTATTTAAGAGCCTCGTTTTCGCGATGTTTACATTTCGCTTTCAAAATGGCTGCTCGCGCTAACCGACTGATCCGTCGCCTTAGACCACAAAAGCCAAGAATTGTCCGCGATCGTACAAATCCACTTGATGTTTTCGATGACTTTGAGTTAGAAGATCGCTAGAAGGTGTGCATTGCTGGAGATCATAGATGAATTTTCAGTGCTTTTGAGATACTTGGCCACTCGACAGGGCAGTTTGCTTACTAGTCTGCAAATCCTCATAGATGATGATGTCACTTTATAAGGCGCGTGTCTCCATCCATTTTCGAATGCTCAGTGCGCGATAAGGAGAAATAACAAAATTAACAACAACAACAAAACGACAGAAAAGATAAAGCCCGGTATGGGAGTGGTGAGGTGGAGGTGGACAGCACAGAAATTAGAGAAATGCTTGGTTCATTAGTCACTACCATGTAAACAAATGAGTAGTCTGTGTGACCGACTCGGTACAGTCTGCCCTTTTGATGATATAGCCGTTCGCTTTTTTGCTACTGGCAGTTTTCAGCTGACAGTTGGTGATTTATTGGATGTAAGCAAATCGACCGTCCATCTGTATGAAGCGAGTGACAGATGGCTTGCCATCGAGGCTTGACCAGCGTGTATACCTCCCTATTCAGCGAGAGACTGACTTAACGAAATCCAGCTTTCGTTGCTCCTTCCAATGACCTCATATTCTAAAAATAGCATCACGTAAGCCTCACATACTGATGGCGGGCGCGCTGCGGGCTGTGAGCGATGTAAATAGTTATTCCGTTTTCGGCTCGTAAAACAGCGAGGGCATAACGTTACCTCGGGGGAACGTAGTCTACAAAGTTCATAGCTTCAAATGTTAATGAGCCATTGTATCAGACAATGGGTCCCGACAGGAAGTCCCCTCTTGGATCGGACATTTGGAAGACAGGACCATCAGTCTACATTCCAAGGTAAGGCTGCTGCGCTCGCTTGTCATCTCCATCTTCCTGTACGCTTGCGAAACATGGACCCTCACAACGAAGAATACAAAGAATGGAGATGAGGTGCTACAGAAGACTTATGGGCATTTTCAATTCCACGCACATCACCAACAACGAAGTCCGACAGACTATCACACAAGCCATTGGACAAGACGATGACATGCTCACAGTGGTGAAGAAACAAAAACTCCGATGGTATGGCCACGTCACGTGAGCATCAGGCCTTGCAAAGACCATCCTGCAAGGTAATTTTCACACTCCTGAAGGTTTCCATTTTTTGGGAAAAGTGATGACAAGCCACTCGGTCCACGGTGTTGGCCACTCCCCCAAGCACTGCCCAAAGAAGAAACCGTGGATCACACCGGAATTGTTGGACCTGTGTGACAAACGAAGAGAGATGAAAAAGAAAAAGAACACCTGATAAGGAGCTGATGCCTACCGAAAAATCAACAATGACATCCGAAAAGGCATGGGCACAGCAAAGGAGAACTGGATAGAAGATCAATGCTAGGAAATAGAGTATAACATTCGGGAATGGGCTGGCTTGACACTGAGCGATTCCATGAAGGTTGCTATGGACAGAGAAAGATGGAGTACGCTGGTTAAACGATCATCTGTGATGCTCCCAACGACTTTCGAGTTACGGTATAGGATAGGATAGAGGAGAAGAAAAAGAAGGAAGAAAGAAAGAAAGAAAGAAAGAAAGAAAGATGTACAGCTGATGAAACGTTTTAGAAATTTGCATGGGGCAGTTCTAAAAAAACAACGGAAACATTTTAGGACTCGGATATTGATGCCAGGCAACTCTGCTTCCTGACATTAATTCAATGATCAAGTTTATGTCCCTTGGGCCTGCTATGACGTCGCCGAATCAGTTCCGGGAGGTGTGGACGTAAGCAAGCGAGTGAGATAGAGTGAGAGAGAGAGAGAGAGAGAGAGAGAGAGAGAGAGAGAGAGAGAGAGAGAGAGAGAGAGAGAGAGTATTGATGTTTTCCAACATTAAAAAAACAAATAACTGGCCCAACTACAACGCCAAGTTATCCATACCTCTCACCCCACGCATATCTTCACCACAGACTTATTCATGTAGTCTTCTAGAACACGAAATGGCTCTTCCAAATGTCCAAATGTTACACTTATTAATTTGGTCTTTTGCTAATTTGATACTGTGCCTTAAGTATGAGCAATATAGCAAGACATTCAAATGTATTTCCAGACACCCACACACATGTGAAAATCTTTAAAGCAAATTCGTAATTCGTGTTGTCATTCTGATCTCATGTTCTCAGACACGCGCCTGTTGCAAAGTTTTGAGTTTCGTGGAACTGTTGTCCATCGACTCTTCTTTTCAATAAAGAAAAAGCACATTTTGAAAACATGGACCGATTAGCCACCGTTTGAACTCTTTGAACTATCTGCAAAGCTAAAATTACCCAAACCTGATGTTTTATTTTATGTTATTTTTAAAAAGTAATTTTAACAAATAAATTTTACAAAATAAATAAAAATAAAAGAAATTAAAAAATAAATAATACATTAATAAATAAATAAATAAATAAAATGAAATACAATAAAACCAACACAAATAAATTAATAATATGTATTAACACACACAAAAAACATCAAACAAACAAAGGATAAGCCTGTGTTTCAAAACTGACGTCATACAATGAGTCATTGCCGCGGAGAATTTATTATCTCATGCATGCTTTGCTGTGAAGTTGGTCTCCTATATGCTTATGTGTCCGTAGACTATAATTTATTCACGCTGTGAAGACGTCATGATTAGTTTATTATTATTATTGTTGTTGTTGTTGTTGTTATTTAAAAAATAAATGTAACAAAAAAAGAATATAAATTAAATAATTTACAAAATAATATGAGTGACATTACGCCCTAGAGCTTTTTGCCGATACAGGCTCATAATGCCTTTGTCAATATGATTTGCATTACTTCTTTAAAATTCTTAAAATAAATGACTACCAGAGAATATAATGAGAATGATGAGAGGCTCAGTGGTCTAATGGTAGTGCTTTGTCTTGCGGATCTGAAGGTCCCGGGTTCGAGCCCTGTCCGGGCCATTGTTTTGTGTCCCTGGGAAAGAGACTTTACTCCCGTTTCCTACTCTTTCGGATGAGAGTATAAACCGAGGTCTAGTCTGTGTGTCGCATACATCTCCATCATAACGGACTTTAAAGATCCAGACGCTCATGTCCTAGACGGGTGAGTGCCGGTAACAAGAACACACCCAGCATGCACTTGGTCCTTCTGCCCCATTCCTGAATGGCCAGGATAGTGCTCAGTTGTCCGGGCGTCAGACCATGCGCCCAAAGGCTGCGGGTGGGCGTCTCGGGCGGTTTGAGTTAGATCCTGTATCGGCCAGCGCCTAGAGTCTGGTCAAGTACGGCGAGATAAGTGCGCTATAAAAATCATCAATAATAATAATAATATAATAACGCTTTAAATAAATTTACCAGTGATGTTAAGCCTAAGTCATTGGTGTCGCTCACTGTACTATATTTGTTTGGTAATCTGATAATCTAAGGCGTAGCGCTAATGTTGGAACTCTTTTAAGTCCTTTTAAATCCATCATCTTTATTTATTCCTCCTGGATCTTTATCGCCCTCTGATTTTCTATGTGTGTGTGTCTGTATGCTTTTTATCTGTACCTGTGTGTATGTGTGCATGAGCGCCTGCATCTGTATGCGCGTCTGTAGGCTATTTGCGCGCGCCCGAATAAATATGTTTGCGGGTCTGTATCTCTGTAGGTGTGTTGGCACATACGCCCAGCTCTCTGTGGGTGTGTTGGCACATACGTCCAGCTCTCCCTAAGTGGACACACTCTGCCCCACCTTCGCCATTTAATTCGTTCTTTTTGTGTGAGGACAAAATAAAACAAGTCCTCTTCCCGTCAAATCTTAAAAATCTTAAAAAAATGAGTGTGATGTCTGCTGCATCAAAACTTCGAAACACAAGTCTCATTTACGCTATAGATATAAATATTTGCCTAAAAATGTATTAATTAATTTTTTTTGGTTTAATATTTACGAAAGTTGAATTTAAAAATCTATGTCCGAGCTTTCCAAAGTTCGTCTGCTATAAGCAGCAAATAGCTCATCTCCATTAGAAAAGACTCACACAAACAACCCCAGAGGAGTTTGAACAACAAGCCCTGTATTCTAAGTGATGCTCAACGACAAGCATTAGGAACCCCTCTGCTAACGAAGCCCCGTGATGTTATCAGGGGTCCCCAATGACTTTTTAAGATGTTTACATGCCCATCTGATAGCTTTCCCCCTCAATAATTTTAATTAGTAAGAGGTGTAACAAAAACGTCTGAGAAAAAAAGAAGAACTCAAAAAGCATTTTAACCTTTTGACTAAAAAAAGCATTGGCAATGTACACATTTGCGCAACCACAGATTGCGAGATTCAGACAAGTCCTATCCTATCCTATCCTGTCCCATAACCCGAAGGTCGTAGGGGCACCACAGATGATCGCTTAACCAGCATACTCCATCTTTCTCTGTCCTCAGCAGCCCTCATGGCTTCGCTCAGTGTCAAACCAGTCCATTCTCGAATGTTGTCCTCCCACCTCTTTTTCGGTCTCCCCCTTCTTCTACCTCCTTGCACTGTGCCTTGCAGAATGGTCTTTGCAAGGCCTGATGATCTGGTGACGTGGCCATACCATCGGAGTTTCCGTTTCTTCACCACTGTGAGCAGGTCATCGTGTTGTCCAATGGCTTGTGTGATGGTCTGTCGGACTTCAACGTTGGTGATGTGTTGGGTATAGGAAATGCACAGAAGTCTTCTGTAGCACCTCATCTCCATGCTTTGTATTCTTCGTTGGAGATCTGCTGTGAGGGTCCATGCTTCGCAAGCATATAGGAAGATGGAGATGACCAGAGATCGCAGCAGTCTTACTTTGGAATGTAGACTGATGGTTCTGTCTTTCCAAATGGGCTTCAACCTTGTCAGGGCAGCAGTTGTTTGTGCGATCCTGGAGAGGACTTCCTGTCGAGACCCATTGTCTGACACAATGGCTCCTAAATATTTGAAGCTGTGCACTGTGTTGAGGGATTGGCCTTGTACTTTGATGTCCGTGTTGATGCCATTGGTGTTGTTGGTCATCATTTTGGTCTTCTCTGCACTTATTTCCATTCCATAAGCTCTGGAGGTGGTGTCAAGCCTCTGTACAAGCTGTTCAAGTTCTTGTTCCTCTCCAGCCAATCCATCAATATCATCCGCAAAACGAAGATTGGAGATTGCTCTGCCCCCTATGCTGACTGTGCCTTCGTGATCTGCAAGAGCATCTGACATGATGCGCTCTAGGAAGATGTTGAAGAGTGTTGGAGAGAGTAGGCATCCTTGACGCACACCGATTGTTGTTCTGAACCAGTTCCCGATGACGCTGTTATGGAGGACTGCACTGGTAGCCTTGTCATACAGGCTTTTGATGACTTCTATGATTTTAGGGCTGATGTTGTACACTTTCATGGTTGCCCATAGAGCTGCATGCCAGACTCGGTCAAATGCCTTCTTGAAGTCTATGAACACATGATATAGATGTTGTTGGTGCTGTAGGTATTTCTCACAGATTATTCTGAGGTTGAAAATCTGTTCAGTGGTACTTCGCCCTGCCATGAATCCTGCTTGTTCTTCAGCTATGATTTGTTCAGCTTGTGGTTTCAACCTGTTGAGTATTATTTTCAGGAGGACCTTGCAAGTAAGTCATCAAAATCTCAAACAAGTAATGAGGACCCAATCTATCGATTTCCTGCAATCTCGATCCACTGGACTTGCTATGTTCTGTCACCACACGGCCACGTTGTTGATAGGAAATTCTTGAAGCGTACCGGAGGCGTCTGGGACACGTCTCCTTGCCAAGATCTGGAACTCGATACCTTGACAGGCACCGCTTCAATATTTTAACCCATACAATGAAAGCCAGTTCCTTAACCCAAAATCAGCTCGCTGCTGAGTAATATATTTGATGTAACTCCCAACACAACAAGATGGCAAACACATTCAAATGTATTTTCACACACTACACACACACGCACACACACCCACACACAAACACTGTTGAAAATTTTTTCCCCCGAAAGCGTTATTTTTCGTGGGAGTGTTCTGCCTCGGGTTATCGTAAAGAAGCAACATGACAACATGGAACTATGGATCACTAACTGAACTATCAGCAAGCCACAATTTATCGAAATTCGTTTGTCTAGTTTTGAGATACAGCGCAAAAAGTGTTTAAAAAATCATAACACACACACACACACACACACACACACACACACAATGCGCATGCGCACTGACAACTAAACAGACCATACACAGACATAGTAAAAACAGTTTCTATAATTCAGCAACACAAGGGCTAAATAAAATCAGGCATAGATAGGCCACTCCTGTGCCGATGGAACGAATGAAGACGCGATTTAACTTTCAAGATTGATTCATAGCCATGTCAAACGCCTCACACGGTCTACCTAACTGGATCAGAGAAGTTGAAATCAGAGACAAGATCCGGGCAGAAGAGATATCTAGTGAGCGTCTAAAGAGGTGGGATTGTATTATATCTCACTGATGATAAGTTTCTCTGAGAAGGTATTGCATGTCAATGAAATCCAAATATTACGTTACCATCAAACTGTTTTGGGGAGAGCCCTACTGATTTCGAAACAATACACACTTTTCAATGTAGTTTCAGTATTGAGATCGCTAGTTGCATACTGATTCCGTCTTTCACAATCTTGCGATGCAGAAATGTTTGGAAAATCGAGTGGAAAATGCTCAGACGAGTCTAATGTTCTATGTATAACCCCTCCTTCCCACTCCATTCCCCTTCCCCCCCCCACACACACATCACCCTCACCTCAAACAAATACACATGATTACATACTTTAAATAAGGAGACGGTACTCCTACCCAACCCAAATTAAATTAGCAGGATTCATACCCGTTAGCCTCGGTGAACATTCTTAAGGGGTTTCTATACCCCAATATCTGAAGCTGTTACAGAGTTAGAAGCTGCATGCGTGCTGGCAATGTACCATTAAAAGAAGGTAAAGCATGGAACTGGTCAGTGGTTATTTCGCAGTGGCAACACAACTACGTAGGCAAAATTAATGCTAACGAAGTGTGACATCTCTGTCCTCTCTTACGACACGAATTCACACTTTTCTGCTATCCTATGCACCAACGGGAATCCCCTCATGTGAAACATACTTCCGGTTTCTTTCTCCGCGCGTTTTAGTGAGTTATTTCCAAATATTCAAGAATATGTCGAATCACATGAGAAAGCGTTGGTGGGAGCATAAAGAGAAAGTTTTGCAGAGAATGCCTGATGGATTTGAAGTCCCAGTTGTGACAGAGTCAAGTTTACAGTGTTGTTGTATCAATTTGTATTCATCGGATTAACATAAGTTGTACAATGGGAGGTTTTACAGTGGGAAGACAACATGTGTCACTGGCCACCAGTATCGTACCCTCACATATTTTTTTTTTGCTGCAGTTTATTATCCCTTTCTATCGCCAGTGGCGCGCCTAAACCCTACGTACCTAACATTATTTGTGAATTTTTGAAAAATATTCGGAAAAACATAACGCCCAGATGCTTGCTCGAACCCACACCTGTCAGGCGCCATTGGTTTCTGGCTTGTGGACAAGGCAAGTTAGTCCCGCCTTAGCCCACTTGGCCACAACGCTCGCCTAAAATAGTCAACTACTTCGTGTTTTGTGAAGGTTGCGACGGCGAAGCTATGGAAAACTACAAGAGTCTTCAGGTCCTGTTTCACTTTCTGTCGATGATCGACGCACCTCCGAAGTCGCCACCAATCTACGATTGTTTTTTGCATCCTTTCACTGAGCATGTACTTCCTCCACCGTTTTTATACTTATCCCACTCGTTTTCTGGCTCTAACAATCGTCGTTTTCGGCAATTTGCCATATTTAAAAGTCACGCATCAAGCTTTGATAAAAGCAAAACAAGCCAGACCGGAACTTGGTTTCATTCTAACCTCGTTTTAATTTTTAATGGCGATACCCACGAGTTTTTATGAGAGGTGCCGGAAAGTTGTGAATACGTGCGTGATGAGACTGCGAAGTTTTCTGTAACTTGTTCAGCTTTTCTATGACTTACGGGTTGACACCCACCCTTGCAGTGGATTATCAATTTGCTATTTTGAGTTTAGACCCATGAAATACCCCGTATGTGCAGCCCTGACCAATCAAAATCACCGTCCTCTAACCCCCTTTCAAAATAGCAAATATATTTTAAAAAAATGGTGTCGGCAGATAATTTGTAGTACTAGGCGAGTGTAGACATTTCATACAGACTTGCAACATAACAATATTTTGTTTTCTCTCAAGTCAAATATTGCTTTCGATTTTTTGCTATTAATTTTTGCTTGTCCTACTTTATTGTTTGTTGTTGTTGCTGTTGCTTTCAGCCAGCCACACATTTAATTTGAATATATTCCTGGCTTCATTTTTTTTGGGGTCATTTCTGTCACTTCCTTTTAGATTTGATTGTTTGGAATAATATTCTCAGTGCATTTTGGACACTCATCTCCTAGCCCCTTCATTCCCCACCCCGTCTTCCCTTCACCACCCCCCCCCCTCGCAACAGCATCCTAGCGACGATGATGTCGGATACATCTGTGTGTGTGTGGTGCGGTGCGTGTGTAGACCTTTAGCTTTGCGTAGCTGTGTGTGTGCATGCGTGTGCCTGTTTGTGAATGTATGTTTGTAGGCTGTGAGGCCTATATACATGACTGTGAGTGTATGTTAAACTCGGTGTTGGTTTTGTTTTCGTCAGTAGTTGATTCAGCCCCAATACTGAAATCCTAATAAGTGTAACTCGGATTCGTTTATCCACGCAACCTGTTCACTCAGCAACAAGGCAGAGGTCGTCGTATGAAGTTTTCCAACTTTATTCAGCGTACATCAACTGCATACAATCGCTCAATCGCTTTTCACTTTTTTAATTCTCTAAATTCTCTACACAGTGCATCAATTATATAGTTTTTTCTAGACTCCAGATAACGTCAGAATGTTCCAGCGTGACACATTACAACCAATCAAAATAGACTTCGTCATCACTGTCTTACGTCATACAACTTTTTTTACAGTCCAAGAATTTTCTCAGCTATCTACATTTATCGCGAAGATTCGATCGATAGTAAACAAGCAACTCTAGAGAACTCTCCAATAATATCGACCAACGAAAATTATCAACGTTATACAAAGCTTCTTTTAACAACAACGCAAAATCAAATCAAAGGTAAATACACTCTGTTATTAAATGCTTTGCAAAACAAATCGATCGGATCTATCGTGCGCGTCTCACACGTACCATCATGCGCGTTTCAACGTAACAGTGTATGTGTGTGTGTGTGTGCGTGCGTGCGTGCGTGCTCGCGCGGTGATGGACTATATATATTTCTTGGTGTGAATGTGTCCTTTATATTAAATTTGCGTCCATTTGATCGTCACTCCACTTTCACTTTCTCCATAGCGTACATAGCGAAAGCTTTCTTGACTGCAATTGATAATTCTGTGACTCGGTGAATTCCAGGTAAATACCAGCAGGCCCTGGCAGTGTTACAGACAAACCCAGCTCCCAGCAACTACGATTGTCTTCTTAAGGCGTGCCTATTGCAAGTCAAACAGACACTCGACCTTCAGGTCTGATTTTGATTCTTATTATTTTGGTTGGTTACTCGGTTGATAGTTAGGTTGTTGTTTAATTTGTAGGTTGTTGGTATAATTGTTCAACATGATAAGCAGTTTATATCTGACGATAATAATTTATATTACAAAATATGTGAAAGCAGAACGACAGGTGGGTTTGTAGTCCAATGACTCCCAAGGTTTGTAATTAGTTTAAGAGCAGAGAGGCGGAGGCAAAAAAATGCATTTGAAGGTTGCTTTCAGCATTCTACCAGCATTCCAGACCACGATGCTCAGAATTAGAATGGCACTCTTCAACTAGCGGTACAACGTCATGGTTTTAGAAATCAAGTTCTGTGGTTTCAGCCGGCCGTCGTGCCCAGAAAGCTGACAGTGTCTTCAGTTTTTGGAACTAATAAAAGCGAATGGTTAGTTTAATTTTTCGTCAATCATCCTAAACATATCTAGAAAAAAACTATCTTTACACTTTCAGGACAGTGACCAACACAACGTCAAGCCGATGGTTAAGAAAGATGAGGAGAGTCTGCAGCAGTTCGCGAAACTGAAAATGGAACTCTTGTGCTCCGGACCCTACGGCAAAGACCCCGGCCGTCTGGTCAACATCTGCAGACAGCTGCTGCCTGATAGGTAGATACTTGTTTTTAAATCACTTTGTTTTAAACACTCAATGATGATGGTGATGGTGATAGTGGTGAAGAAGAAGAAGAAGAAGAAGAAGAAGAAGAAGGCTCTTGTCCTGTTACTATTCCTCTTTCTTCATTTTCTTTGCTGCCGCTGCTAATTTTTCTTGGCGAACTGAAACATTTAATTGCGTAATTTGTAATATAAATAACATCAGCTAAGCCAAAATACATACGTAACCTCATTTTACTCAGAATTTAACAAAGAAACAATACATTTCCTGTTTAAAGTAAAATAAAACATACGTCATCGTTTTACTCCAAATTTAATTTTAAAGTCAACAACAACAATAAAATATTTATAATGAATATTATGACATTAGTTTGGCCTGAGCTTGGCGAACGAACGATTTGTTTGGGCCAAAAATTAAAAAAAAAAGCAGATGGGATCAGTTAACTATACGTTTGACAAGAAATACCAAGCAAATGTTTCTGTTTGTCCTCTGCAGGTACGACCTGGTGCTAGGCATGTGTCTCCAGCAGATATACGACAGCGGCGAGCAGGAAGGTCTGTGTCGCATGGTGGCCGCCCTCTTGGACTCCGGGCCTTATGAAGATCTCCCTGAAGCCCTCGTTGCTTCCCTAAAGATCAACCTCAAGGACTTTCTAGACTTCACGCTCGCTTCACCACTGGAAAGGAATGACTCTGGTTCCGAGAAACAAACAGAAAACAGCCATAGCGTTGCCAGGCAGCATTCCAACCGCGGAAGACTAAATTTTCACGCCTTCCAGCATCATAGCCCCGAGTCTCAGCATTCAACCTCGCAGCGTCAGTCCCAAAACGGCGAAAGTCCCCACCGTTCGATCTCCTGGCCGTACAGTGGCTTGACGAAAGTGGTGTTGGAAAGTCAGTGTTTTGACCTGAGGCTATGGTACCACAGCCCGTCCTGCAGTGTCGGGGCGCTCGCGAAGAATATGTCTCACCTACTGAGGAGGATTCAGGCGCTAAGGCTTGCGCGATTGCGTGATCAGAACCCGCCACCAAGCCCAACTACGTTCCATCGCTATCAGAAAAACCAGGCCAACCACCAACGTCAGCACCCTCTTTTTCAGCAGCCGCAGCTACCAAAACCAAAAGGGCCGCTTCAACCCAAGAAAAAACCGCAACTACAACTAATACGCCCATTCCAAATTCCACATCCAGAACAGCAACAGCTAGAAAAACTGAGTCAACAATATCATCAACAACAGCAGCCACAGCTACAGAATCACAATCAGCACGTGGATCTTAATCAATATTTACAACAGAGCCTTCGGCAATTCCAGCTGCAACAGAATCATCCTCTCCAACAGCAGCCTCAGCTTCCCCAACAGCATCAGCAACAGCAGCAACAACACCCTCAAAATCGACAGCAACAGAAACCTCCACTATCATTACTACTAACAGCTGCGAAATTAAACGACGCCATTTTGGAAAGACTCCTTTGCAGGGCTTTGGCCTGCTTGGTGGAGGCAGGAGTGACTCACTTGCTGGACCTCAGTTCGTGTTTCAGACTGCCCGCTACGTCCATCTACTGCCCGGCTGTCCGACATATTCTGGATATCATCGCCCTCGTCAGTAGCGGTATCGCCTATCCCAAGGAAAGCTACATGGGTCCGGAGGCTGCTTTGCTGTGTCAGGTGTGTATACTTGTTCGTGTCGTAGTAGGTAAAATGATACATTTCTTTTGTGTCAAGAACAGAACATAAAAATTATAAAGTTATTGTCCAGGAAACAACAACATAACATTTGCACTGCTACAAGCAATATCATAATGTATAAATCTATAGGTCCATGTAGTCCCCTAACCTCTCATGTCGGCGAAGGGACAATGCCACAGTAGAGACTGTTGCCCAGTCAGCTCTATCAATAAGAATGTTTTTGGTTTACAGGTGGGTTGGCTTCCCCGACTTGGGCCTCACTTGCGGACCTGGTGGGACGCTCTGGCCACTCAGCTCGGGGACACCCAGGTCAAATGTTTGGCGTCAAGGTCCTGCAGAGTCCGCAGCCTCAAAGATCTGACCACCGTCCGCGTGTCCGGTCTGGTGGGCTACAGTGCAGACAGGACCAGAAGAGTGAGGAGTCTGAAGCTGCCACACGACATGGAGACACGCGTGCTGATGAAGGGTCACACTCAGGCCTACTTGTCGGCTGTGTGTTAAAACCTCTAGGCAGCGAGGCTTTGACCGAGGCTACTCTAAGTGTCAAAGTAATGTACAAGTGTGATTTTGGGCGCCTAGGGAAAGACTAAAACAAGTTGTCTGGGTACCAAACCCTAATCGCTTAAAACATGTTTTGATCTGAGTCATTAACTGTGGCGTTTTAGGACAACGTGTTCATGACCGCTCCATCCTTCAGGACGATCAGTAAAATCTGAAGTACAACGCTAACCATCATAATTATCCTTTTAAATCCATTGCATCAGAACTGAAAAAAAAAAAGATTATAGCGATATGTCTGACCACCTGCTAAAAGGTAACGCTAAAAGCCTGTCGCACCTCGTAATTCACATTTAAAACAAGCACTTTTCATTTCCGAAGTAATAACTTTTTTAAAAAAAGAAAATTTCAGGCATTACTGGATGATCTTAACCCATAACACAAGTCTTACTCCATGACAACATCTTATTCCATGACATTTTACTCCATGACCAAGTTTAATGTTTAGTGTTTTGTTTAGAAAGTGACTGCAGGCGAGTTTAAACAAGGGAGACAAATAGTTTGTGTAAAACACATAAAGTAAACCATTAACAGCAGAGAAAGGGAGATGGATCTTTCCTATTATCTTTCCCTTATTCCCCGGAGGGAGGATAGAATCTACTAAGGATCTAAATCCAAGATTTTAATCAATAAACTCCAGTCCCGTTTCTTCAGGCGAGACTACTTACTGCGATTCACACAGGCTTCTTGTCTCCAATGTTATTCTTGATCCTCACTCTACCAGCCTGCGTCCACTGGTGAATAAACTTTGTGTGCATTATGCAACTGGCTGCGTTTACTGGGTCGTGTTAGCAACATTCTAAAAGAAGACATATCTGGATGTATTCACGTTATCGGTATCTTGGCGTGGAATATGAGCAACGTCCAACGAGATCTGTTCAACGTTTCCACGAGCGGAAAGCGATTGAAACATTGAATCGATCGAGCTGGAGTTAGTGTATATGACACGATTTCATCAAATCAAATTACAGTATAGGAAAAGCAGCATTTGACGTTGCGTTGACAGTAGGCTTGTAATGTCACACTGATTGGAAATTAATGATGTTCCCTATTTTGCTATTAAACAAACAAACAAACAAACAAACACAAAAAAGGAAAGCGAATTGCGGTTCTTATGGAGAATGGTTTTATTAGCAGAAATAAGAATTTTGACATTTCGTCGGTTTTATTCAGGTTTCAAGTTTATTCAGCTATACCCTCCGAGGGTCTTGCAGTCAATTCAAAACACAGCTTTAAGCACATAAAGTAAGCGGAAAAATAAAATAAAATAAAATAAAACGATGATTACATCATTCAATACAATAAATATAATATAAACAATCTGGACATTCTGGCAAGGCATATGCGCACACAACTTATTATACAAATCAGAAAAAAGGTCCTTCAAGCAAATCATGCTAACTGAACAGTAACAAAGTACATGTAATAGCAATAAATAAACAATTTTTTAAAATCTTCTTAGAAGAATTTGTGTTCTATAGGTCAATAAGTTTATGAACATGTGGGTGGTGTTTATTATAATTTAGTAGCAAGACTTTGCGGCTGTCTTTTAATAACGGAATACGGTAAGACAAAATATAGTGGAGCTTATCCCCAATTTCGTTTAAATGACATAACGTGTAGACTCTTTCTTCCCTCTATACATTGGAGTATCGTTGCTGTTGCATTGGCAATTGATTACAACATAATATACATTTTATTACGTTTCTCCGCATATTGTTCGATAAACATGTAAGGAATTTTTCAAAGCAAAAGTCGTACTTGAACATCCTACAGGTTACATAATTATATCTTATTATCAAACACATCATGCTGCCAAGGCTGAACAAACTGATCTTGTAAGTTTGGTTTAATTAACATTTAAATTGATCTACTGAGAAAAAATGACAGTGGACCTCTAATATCAAGCCAAACATATTGTTATGGCCAGGGTATTTAAAGGTAATAGCAGCAATAAGATGGCTTTGTCCTGTGCGCTAAAGTTAGATTTATGAACTGAATCGAAGGCATGATCGTGTTGAATTGCGGTTCAAACAATGCCTTGCACTGTGGTCGTACACTTTTGCTTTCGTTTGACGACGAGTTACATTTTTTGCATGTGCTATTAGCTCATTCTAGTAAGCTTTGTTTGGAATTTTAAAATGCGTCCTCATCAAAGGTTTCATCGTGCTGATAGCTTAGATTTATAAACTGGTCTTCAAAACATAGGATCGACAGAATTATTTTTTCTATTTCACATTGGACAACAGTCGTTAAGTAGTCCGTGTAAGTATTCTTACGACTTTCATATTCCTAGCTTTGCTAGAAACATTGCCATCTCTGATTGGTCAATTAAAACGCGATATTAGTTTTAGACACACTCTACTTGGCTGGAAATCGATACATTGTTTGTTTGATACCACTATTGCCAAACGTATTATTTACATAACAGCCCAATCATTCTGTAGTATACGACCTCATACGATACACATAAGGCTAATGGAATCGATATGGAAAATCTTACGTTCGTATGTATGGAACGCGGAAAGCGTCAAATGCGCGTGCACTTGCACGCGAAAATGCACCCGCAATTGCTCGCGCGACCATTTAGTAGCTGATTGATCGAAAACTTACACGCCAAGCTGCGCAAGTGCAAATGCACGCGCATTTAGTAGCCGATTGGTAAAAGCTTAACGCCAAACTGCACTCCGGATGTTAATGAAGAAGAATTACAAAACGCTGAACGGGAAAAAAGCATGGGAAAGTGCCTGTAGCAAGCTGTGCACTGTGGCCATATTGAACCCGTTGTGCCCGCGATGGAAGATAATTCTCATATTAAACCAAAGTAAATTATTATAACATTGGGAGAGGGGAGAGTGAGGGGAAAGAGGGGACGGGGTGAGTGAAGGCAAAGGAGATCGTGGGTGGCGAGGATTACAATGTAAAGTAGTTGTCAATAGCCCATGCTCGGAAATACGAAGGGAAACAACTTTGACCAGCTTGCCCGCATGTTGCGCCAGAGTTGTCTAACGTCGAGGCGGACATCCTTTGCAAACGAACAGTCTCTCGCCTACAATGTCTGCACTGTCCTCTATCAAGCCTTCCGGATCAACCGAAAGGTTGATTTCAGCTGCAATCCTAGCTAGCACCGCTAGTTCGGCCTTACTCTCTCAGGCAAACCACCACCCCCAGGGCCGGATCTGGGGGGGGGGGGGGGGGGTTCCTGGGTTCCGGAAACACCCAACCGCCCTGGCCATTCGATGTACCTCACTCAGTCAGAAAAAAAAATATATATGGAGTTTTTTTAAAGCTCTTAATTTAGTTGACACTGGTGGTAAGTAAAACGTTCCTCATTCTACTCAAGTTCCTCGAGCGGACACGTTTTTGTTACCCCTAACCCCTTAAAAAATTTTTGGAACCCCCCCCTCCAAGAGTAAGTGATCCGGTCCTGACCCCGTTTCCCCAAGAAACGCTTGCAGCTCGGGGTAGCTTTCATAGTGTCCCGAGACGAAATGTCCTTCCGGATAACTCTAGGTAACTAAAAACAAAACAAAAAGACAAGTTACCTCCCATTTCCGAAGACTTGTCTATTTACATTCCTTTATTTTGGTACATAAAACTATTTCCTAACATTTCCCATTCCTGGTTTTAATGTGACTCCTAGTCAAATGTGTGGTGCAATAGCAGTTGCCTGTGCAATTGCGTGTGCATTTGCGCTTGCCATGTTTGGCATGACAGTTTTCGACCAATCAGCTATTAGATGGGCGTGCAATTAGGTGTGCATTTTTGAACGCAATTGCACGAGCATTTGACGCTTTCCGCCTTCCATACGTATGATACAGTACTTACCATTGGTACAGAAAGGTAATACTGTATTCAGATCAACTGTTTGTTTTTCAACCCATGAGGTTGTGATGATTTTTTTCTTTACTTTACGACATAGAAACGGCTTCTCTCTCTCTCTCCCTCTCTCTCCCTTTTTCTCCATTTCTCTCTCTCGCCCTCCCTCTTCTTTGGATCTGCATAGTAATGTGAATGAGAAATATATTTTAATTATTAGTCTTTATGAACAACTATATTCATCGAGGGCATGCAAAATATATGGTTTTATTGTTTTGATTAATCTATTTATGCTTAATATTCCCATTGTATCCCCCCATCTCCTTGATATGAGCAAATTGCTTTTTTCAATAAAACATTTTAAAGTCTTAGTCTCTTTCTCTGTCTGTCTGTCTGTCTGTCTGTCTCTTTCTCTCTCTCTTTCTCTTTACCCGGATGAACGAAAGTTTTTGTATGTGTGTGTTTTGTTGTTGTTGCCTGTTTGCTTTTTAAGGATGGAAGAAAAAGAGTGCTTGCTGTTTACTTTGACATTATTTGTTAATTTATTTTGTTGGCACATTCATTTAATGGTTTGTTTCCCTTTGTTAGATTGAGACGCGCTCGATAGTTCCGAACGTTTCCTGTTGCAAAGCATGCAATAATAGCGCGTATTTACCTTTGATTTAATTCTGCGCTGTTGCTAGAAAAAGCTTTGCATAATGTTGATTATTTCCGTCGATCGATATTGTTATAGTCTAGTATCGTTGATAATTTTCAGGATTTACTTGGTTATTATCGATCGAAGTTACCAGATCTATCTGGCAATAGCTTGTAAACTGTAGAATGTTCTATGACGTAAGACAGTGCGTATTCTGGTGACGAGTTTTATTTTGATTGGGTGTTATTGTGCGAAGCATGGACCCTCACAGCAGATCTACAACGAAGAATACAAAGCATGGAGATGAGGTGCTACAGAAGACTTCTGGGCATTTCCTATACCCAACACATCACCAACGACGAAGTCCGACAGACCATCACACAAGCCATTGGATAACACGATGACCTGCTCACAGTGGTGAAGAAACGGAAATTCCGATGGTATGGCCACGTCACCAGATCATCAGGCCTTGCAAAGACCATTCTGCAAGGCACAGTGCAAGGAGGTAGAAGAAGAGGGAGGCCGAAAAAGAGGTGGGAGGACAACATTCGAGAATGGACTGGTTTGACACTGAGCGAAGCCATCAGGGCTGCTGAGGACAGAGATGGATGGAGCATGCTGGTTAAAAGATCATCTGTGGTGCCCCTACGACCTCCGGGTTACGGGATAGGATAGGATAGGGGTGTTATTGCGTCATTCTGGAATGTTCGAAGTTTCTCTGGATTGTTGAGAAACTACATACTTGCAAAAAGTGATTTTCGGAAAGCGATCTTGTATGCAGTTGTTGGTGTTTGTTTCATAAAGTTGGAAAACTTCATACGACGACTCCTGTCTTGTTGCTGCGTGAACAGGCTGCGTAGGTAAAAGAATTCGTCACGTACTTCTCGCTTACGGGAGCATTTTTATGATTTACACCCCCCACCCCATCCCTTTCTCACATCTTTCTACCCTTTAACCCGTCCTTGGTTTCTTCGTAAGTCTTCATAATTCTTGATTCTTCACCTCTCTCTGTACGTTTGCTTGTGTTTATGTGCAATATTGGGTCTGCGCATGCGCGCCTGTGTATGCAAAAAGAGAGAGAGAGAGAGAGAGAGAGAGAGAGAGAGAGAGAGAGAGAGAGAGAGAGAGAGAGAGCGGGTCGTTTTCTGTGGGCCCGCTTTATGAGGGCTTAAAACACCCTTTTTCAAAACTCCGTTTTAGTTATTTCAATTATCTCAAACTTAGCTCTCTTTTACCCGATTATCATCAACACCATAATCATACTACCTCTTCCACCCAATAGCACCCTCTTCACTACACTGTCTTCCTCCCCCACCACCACCATCATCCACCCTTCGCCAGCAACGTGTCCATGACTCAAACCATTCAAAGGTACACTGGTTAAGAGTTGACAGTGTTATCCAATCAATAGAACATGATAGAACTTCGTTTCTTTCTTCTTCTTTCATTTTTTCTTCAAAAAGCTTTTCAACGTTTAATATTTACTTTCGATTTGTTTGGCTACACATGAACTAATCGTGGGTTTATCTAGTCATACTAGATTCTCAAGACTACTTAGCTCAAGCCTAATGAATAGAAGCCCCCTATTTATCTCGCAGTTGATCACACACACACACACACACTGTACTGACAAGGCTATGACGCGGGACAATTTACCCATCTTAAGTTGGGAGCCATGCCAATGGTAAACACTTTTTTTTTACCTCAATACGTGCCTCCAAATTCACCTAAACGAACTCACTGAGACATACCCAAGGAGATTGAATATAACTGGAGAGGAGAGCATGACGTCATTTTCTCTACTCGGCGAGTGTTGCCACTTCGAAGCGCGTCGCAGCACGTCCCCTAATTGCAAAACATATTTTTGTCTATTATCGTCATGTAATCTGTTTGTCGGTTCTTAGGTCTACTTTATATACACTTAAAAAAAAAATAATAATTTTACAGTGTTTATTGTACCGCTGTGCAATAAACATGTACTCACCCCCCATTAATGCGGGGAGT
This sequence comes from Oncomelania hupensis, assembly GCA_036898135.1. Classification (NCBI taxonomy): domain Eukaryota; kingdom Metazoa; phylum Mollusca; class Gastropoda; order Littorinimorpha; family Pomatiopsidae; genus Oncomelania; species Oncomelania hupensis. The sequence goes on along the minus strand of CM072519.1, from coordinate 43,185,181 downwards.
ACTTTGAGATATTTTACAAGTACACACATCATTATAGAAGAATTAAAAAAAATTGGGTGGAGAGTTCTTATGGAATATTCCAAAAGTACTCCCTTAATGTCCCATGAGTATTTCCGGGGAGTTGTTCCGGGACAGCCAAGCTGTACCAGAAGTGCTCCCCCTCTAGGCTTAGGGGAGTATGGGAGGGGGGGGGGTTGCTGTGGGATGAGTCAGTGCGCCAGTGAGTAAATCTAGGTCATCTAAGAAGTACTCCATGGAGTATTTCTGGACCAGGTGGAGAGTAGGGGGGGTGGAGGGGGAGAATAATTCTGGGATGCCCCAAAAGTACTCCCCTCTGCATTTCTTTACAAAACTGTTATGTCTTGCTTGTTTGTAACTTTTTTGTTTTAAATACAAAAATGCACCTTTTCGCAAAAAGGAGTATTTCTGGTTTTTAAAAAAAAAAGAAGAAGAAAAACAGGAGGGGGTGGGAGGTGGAGGTGGGAGTCAGTCTGGATTTACTCCGCGGAGAGTACTTATGGGTTGTCCCAAAAATACTCCCCAGTGGAGAAGTTTTTAGGGTGGAGTATTTATGGGACGCTATACCGGCTTTGGTTGATGTTACTTTTAGCTCCAAAATGTTGGCTAACCCTTAATAGGCGGAAAAATACATTACTTTAAAAAAAACAACTATACTTTTGAAAGATTTTTGTTGGTGCAAGCTTATTTTTTCAGTGTAACATTACAATTCACTGTAAATGTTAAAAGAATCTGTCAGAGGGGAAGGGGAGGGGAGGCTGGGGTGGAGGATGGGGGAAGTGGGGTTGTGGTCAAAGTGGATCCATTTAAAGAAAAAAATACACA
>CM072519.1:43086838-43179338 GCA_036898135.1 Oncomelania hupensis | reverse complement strand
AAAAGGGCGAAACTTATGGAGAATGTTTTTTTTAAGCATCCAATACAAAAGTAAGAATGTTGCCATTTTGTCGGCTTTATTGTTATATTCGCAGTATCACGGAGGCACGTCAGCATAGGGGGTAGATCAATCTCCAACCTCCGTTTTGCGGATGACATTGATCGATTGGCTGGAGAGGAACAAGAACTTGAACAGCTAGTACAGAGGCTTGATACCACCTCCATGATCCAGAGCCTATGGAATGGAACTACGTGCAGAGAAGACCAAAATGATGACCAACAACACCAATGACACCAACACAAACATCAAAGTCCAAGTCCAATCCCTCAAAACAGTGCATAACTTCAAATATTTAGGAGCCATTGTATCAGATAATGGGTCCCGACAGGAAGTCCTTTCCAGAATCGCACACACAACTGCTGCCTTGACAAGGTTGAAGCCCATTTGGAAAGACAGGGCTAACAGTCTACATTCCAGGGTAAGAATGCTGCGCTTCCTTGTCATCTCCATCTTCCTGTACGCTTGCGAAACATGGAGATGAGATGCCATAGAAGACTTCTGGGCATTTCCTACACTCAGCACACCACCAGTGACGAAGCCCGACAGACCATCACACAAGCCATTGGACAACATGATGACATGCTCACAGTGGTGAAGAAACTGAAACTCTATTATATGGCCACGTCACCAGATCATCAGGCCTTGCAAAGACCATCCTGCAAGGCGCGATGCAAGAAGGCAGAAGAAAAGGGAGACAACAAAGAAGAGGTAAGAGGACAACATTCGAGAATGGACTGGATTGACACTGAGCGAAGCCATGAGGGTTGCTGAGAACAGAGAAAGATGGAGTACGCTGGTTAAACGATCATCTGTGGTGCCCCAAAGACCTTCGAGTTACGGGATAGGATAGGAAGTGAAGTAAACAGCAGCAAGAAGACAGTTATGTTCTCTGCAGTAACCATAGATTTATAAACTGAATCAAATGTGGCAGGTACATGACATGAGGTTCGAACAATGTTGTCGTGTACTTTAGCTTTCGTTCGACGACGAAACAGATAATTATGTTACATTTTTTATGTGCTGTTATTAGTGCCTTCTAGTAATCCTTGTCGGGAATAAAAAATGCGTCCTCGTCAATGGTTTCAACGGGCTGGTAGTTTAGAATCTATAAGCTCGTCTTCAATCCATAGAGTATCGACATATTTTTCTTCTTTTTTAAGTAGACAACAGTTGTAAAAGTAGTCCGTGTAAGTATTCTTACGACTTTCATATTCCACGTTTTGCTAGAAACATTGCCATCTGTGATTGGTCAATTACCATGGGATATCAGTGTTAGGCATACTCTGCTTGGCCAATGAAAATATAAGACGCTTATGGAAATCGATACATTGAGGTTTGGTTTAGCTCGAACGAACGAACGAAGCAATAGCCGGCGACACACACTACAGCTATTCGTGCAACTGTTTCAATATTCTACGCTAAGTTTGATATTGGATTGGGATTTTTGGATTTAGGGATTTTATTCATCCAGGTGGGCGACATTCGGATCACCTTCTCGATGATAGAGCAACAGTCTGACAGTCCATGGTCTAGGTCATGAGCTTCAGGATCTTTAAAGTCCGTGCGATGGAATTAATGCATGCACAGACATGTCCTCGGTCTAAACTCCTCATTTTAAACCTACTCGCCATGATGTAAACGAAACTCCTCTTTTGCTGCCATTTGGGAATCTGCGCAGTGCGTCTAACTGAGGGAGGGGGGAATCGGAAAAGTCTGCCTTAATTAATAATTATAGACGCCATTTTAACGTAGGCGTGAGAGGCGGATGGATAGGGGTGGGGGGGGGGTATGGAAAAATGGGAAAGGGGAGGAGAGAGGTTAAAAGGGGTCAGATTCTTTCCTATCTTGTTTTTTTAGAGCCGGCATCTGCGGATGACAGAAGTGACATGAATATTCATTACCTTTGACCTATACTATATAGATTTTCATTGGAGGATATTTGTGTTACCATACGTCAATTGCGCACGATGTTTTTTGTTTTTTTAGAGAGCACATAAATAAGTGTGTGTGTGTGTGTGTGTGTGTGTGTGTGTGTGTGTGTGTGAGAGAGGTGTGTGAGAGAGAGAGGTGAGAGAGAAAAGAAAAGAGAGAGAGAGAGAGAGAGAAAAAAAAAAGAGAGAGAGAGACAGAGAGAGAGAGAGAGAGAGAGAGACAGAGAGAGAGAGAGAGAGAGAGAGAGAGAGAGAGAGAGAGGTTTATACCAATACATTTAAGAAACAGTACTCCGTCTGACATGAGCCAATCAGACAGAATTATTATTATTTACATAGCGCGACGATGAATTGCTGATCTAAAGACTCAACTATCGTCCTCAGAGGGAAGCTTGGTTCAGTAGTGCAAAATGGAACCGTACTATTTCGACTGCTCCCATTAAGCTATGTTTTTTTCCACAGGCGCTTGTATCAGGACACGCGATCGCCTATGCCTGTGACGCGTCTCCCTTTGGTTATCTATAGGCGCTCGCGTGTCCTGATACAAGCGCCTGTGTTTTTTTTTGTTCCCGCACAGATAAGCAGCAATGCGTGAAGACGTCATAAGACATTGTCTTAGACAATATCTGTTATCCCAGTACAAACAGCGTTGTAACAATGGTTTAGTCCCAAACTTGTAGTTAGCTCAGTCTACGAATCGACGGTCTTGTGCTAGTGCACCTCAGCCTACGTTCCCATTCAGCCTATTGTGAGTCAGTGTGTAGATCCGACAGTTTGTTGGGTTTTTTTTCATGACACAATCAATACATAATGTCTGTTTTCAAACAACAACAACCACGTGAATACATCTGCAGCTCATGCTCTCTCTCTCTCTCTCTCTCTCTCTCTCTCTCTCTCTCTCTCTCTCTCTCTCTCTCTCTCTCTCTCTCTCTCTCTCTCTCTCTCTCTCTCTCTCTTTCTATCTTCCCTTGTTCTTCGGGACAGCATTGTAAGAGGTGCCGTTCTCCTCCGATCATCAAACAAGGAAGAGAATAAAGCGATCTCGAAGCGATAGCAAATGTCAACATCAGAAAGCTGGTCCTGGCAAAATGGATGTCTTCAACTCCTGCCTAAACAACCACTATGGAATTATCATAACGCTCCCTCTCTTCTCTTTCTCCCTCGCACCCCCCCCCCCCCCCTTTCTCTCTCTCTCGCTCTCTCTCTCTTGAATAGAGAAATAACACTGAACTTGGTAAGTTTGACCAACAATAAGGGTGCTGTAGTAGCATTTCAGACTGAAAGGGATGTATTATTGAGAAATTTTAATAGACAGCCAAGGAGTAGACGCAGCGGTATCAACGGTACAAAATCAGCATAACTAACTATCGGCGACAAAATAACACGCCATGATACATTACCGTGACTAGCCTTACCACCGTCAACAGAAACACTTACAAGCAAGACACAGAAAACCAACCCAAAACAGCTTATTTTGAGTGTGTGTGAGAGGGGATTATTGGGGAGATTGAGGCGTAGGAAAGGGGAGGAGGGGATGGTCAGGCCCCAAAAAAAGCAATGAGGGTTCATGAACACAGAATTAGAATAACTGCTGGAATAGGCGAAAACTTATTTTATGCAAACACAGTTGGCACCCATACTAGCGAAATTGGATCTCTGTGTTTTTTAACAACACGGAAGCAACATTTTCAGCACCAACCACTGCAAAGGGATGAAAAGGACTTAACTTCTAACAATGAATTGTGTATATTCATATATTGGAAATAATCATTTAATTTATAAAAATGACGCCCCATTACAAATTACTATTACTGTTCAGTATTGTTAGTTTTAATTCTTCATCTGCCTGTCGACGCAATAACATCATAAGTTGGTGGCGACCCTAATGATTGAAAGGGCCACCATATTAACAAATCACGCATAGTAGAGTCATTCTTGTTGATAACTTTAGGCGACACTCGACCAGTGACATTTACCACACTGCTGCGTTAATGGATTGATTCATTCATTGATATAAACAATAACAATTCTTGTTATATAGGGGGTTGCCTGGTAGATTAGTTGATAACGAGCTGGTTCCTATGCCAAAGGTCACGGGTTTCGATTCCCGCAAGGAAGTATGAGGAGACTATTCAGGTCACCGAGGGTTTTCTCCGGGTACTCGCGTTTCCCCCTCCCTTCAATAATGGTATTCGATGCAGTTAATCTAAAAATTCCACAAATAAAAATCGGCTTCCTTTCCGTCTTCTAATAGCGATCTTCCTGCCTTTACACCACATGTTTGGGTGACATATTTGTGTTTACTGTGTGTGAGAATGGGTGAAACATGTCAACGTGAACTGTATGTTGGTACAGATCGCCGCGCTTTGAGTCTGATTTGTAATTTGGGAAAAAAGCGCGTAGCATCCATTAGTAGTAGTAGTAGTAGTAGTAGTAGTAGTAGTAGTAGTAGTAATAGTAGTAGTACTAGTAGTAGTAGTAGTAGTAGTAGTAGTAGTAGTAGTAGTAGTAGTAGTAGTATCATCATCATCATCTTCATTATTATTATTATTATTATTATTATTATTATTATTATTATTATTATTATTATTATTATTATTATTATTATTATTATTATTATTTATATTTATCGCATCCAGCTGACTTACTTTAGTTCATGAGGTTGGAGGGTTTTATGCTGCAGAGCATTAGTCAGCGCCGTCAGTTAGGTCTACGCTTACAAGACGAGGTCCAGATATCAAACATAATCATCTTCCGAACACACAACACCACAAACACACTCTCTCTCACACACACACACACACACACACACACACACACACACACACCTTTCCTGGCACAGATGCATGCACACACTCATGAATCCTCATCCTGCTCCTCCTCATCATCAAACACAGAAGTCACATAAACTACGACCGTTTAGAGAATTACTAGTGACCTTACATGTACGCCCCCTGAATGACATTTCTCGGAAGGTTCTGGTTTAACTTCGGCTCTTCATCACATCTTTTTAACATTCATATTTTTTAAAAAGAAAAGAAAACAGAATAAACGTAAATCGTTATTGAAACTGTCAAACTTTAATTTACTACACATTTCCCACAAGCTCGTTAACAACAGGGTATAGGTAAAGTGTTCCTGTATAACCTTTCGGTCGTTGAAGAAGAGGTGTTTGGGACCTCTCCTTTCTCTGGGCCCGCTTAATGAGGGCGATGTCCACCTCCTCTCCTTCTCTGCCTTAATACCATCCTGGGTTCTGAGTGGAGAGGGGTGCGCAGTGATCTAGTTTCATTCTGTCTGTTTCGTTGGTGGCTTCCTTCCAAGTAATGTCACCCATTCAAGTACTAACTGAGCATTTCTAGCGTGTCGACAATCCACTACGCTACTGCCCCACCCACACAACCTATTTTTAATTAAACCAAAAGTAAGCAAGTATGACCCAAAACACAAATCGCCTAATGGGAATGTTATTATGGAGAATAAGTTACCACCAGAAATATCCTATCCCATCCTATCCTAATCCGTAACTCGGAGGTCGTAGGGGCACCACAGATTATCGTTTAACCAGCGTACTCCATCTTTTCCTGTCCTCAGCAACCCTGATGGTTTCACTCAGTGTCAAACCAGTCCATTCTCGAATGTTGTCCTCCCACCTCTTTTTCGGTCTCCCTCTTCTTCTACCTCCTTGCACTGTGCCTTACAGGATGGTCTTTGCAAGACCTGATGATCTGGTGACTTGGCCATACCATCGGAGTTTCCGTTTTTTCACCATTGTGAGCAGGTCATCGTGTTGTCCAATGGCTTGTGTGATGGTCTTTAGGACTTCGTCGTTGGTGATGTGCTGGGTATAGGAAATGCCCAGAAATCTTCTGTAGCACCTCATCTCCATGCTTTGTATTCTTCGTTGTAGATCTGCTGTGAGGGTCCATGTTTCGCTAGCGTACAGGAAGATGGAGATGACTAGGGAGCGCAGCAGTCTTACCAGAAATAAAGTAACAACAATCAGAAATTGCTACAACACCCTTCGTAATATGAAAACACATTATAAACAAACATTTTCATGACTAAACCTAGAGGTAGAAAGAAAGAAAAAGAGAAAGAGAGAGACAGACAGACAGACAGACAGACAGAGGCAGAGACAGAGAGAGACAGAGGCTAAAATAGAATAACAAGAGAGATTATAGCAACAATACTTTAGAAATATAAAATTGTATTTTTAAATAATTGAAAGGTGATTATTATGAAACATTATATGGGGCAAATCACTTTACAAGGGCTAAATAATAGCGCAGCCCTAGAAATAACTTTGTTAAAATTAGATTTGCTGCAAATGGTCTGAAAATCCTTTTATTGATAACATTTATACTGAAAAGCATTATTTGTTCAATGCAAACAAATGTCAGCACTTCAATGAAGAGGAGAGCGAAGAAAACATAATTAAATTTATAATAATAACGATAATATTTCATTTTAATGATCATTTTAGAGAGGACAACGAACTTCGCCATGGGGTTCATCTTCATCGTAATCATCATCATCATCATCATCATCATCATCATCATCATCATCATCATCATCATCATCATCATCATCATCATCACCATCATCATCATCATCATCATCATCATCATCATCATCATCGTAGTTGTCGTCGTCGTAATAGTCATTATCATCATCATCGTCACCGTGTTGTTCTTCTTCTCCTTTTTATTTCTTCCTCTTCTTTCTCACCCTCCCATCCCTCTTCGCCTTCAAAATTAAAGGGACGAGCTGTTACCGTTTCCTATTGTCGCCATTTACGTTTTGATAGATACCGACTACTCGGTTTTTTTCCCCTTCTAGATTAGACTTTTGCTCTGAAGAAACAGGACTGATATTCCATACATGCACGCACATTTAGTACGACCGATTCCCACCCCCCACCCCACCTTCACACGCACATGCACTTTCTCTCTCAGGCCTCTCTACACTCCCACCCCCCACCCCACCTCCACCCGTGAGGTGTCGGGGGTTTCTGTACAAATAGCATCCCCACTTTCTGGAAATTTAGTGCTTTAAATTCCCACTGTCACTGTCTTCCTCATTTCTTCGTTCTCATTCCTACTCTCTTCTATAAATCTACTATACCATCTTCTTCTTTGCTGGACCAGTCACCTACCTTTGTTCTTGAAAACTTTTCCGGGACACACTCTTCATTTGTGTGTGTGAGGCCTGTTGTATCAGCTTGGGAATATTGGATGCTTTCTGCCAAATGGTCACAAGAGCTTCCTACGATATATGTATGTGTTTTGTTGATATTTTATAAAGATGTTTGTATTCTATTTTGTTTTTGTAAACGGGGATTCGTTAAATTAGAGTATAGCCTCAGCCTCCCCTGCGTGGGATGCCTTTATAGTATAGTGACCGGCTGGTGGAGTGCCTTCAGTGTTACCACTGGGGTTATTTCAACAGATCTTTTATGCGGATCAGGGGTGAATCCTCTTTCAGCGAAGTTGTGGTCTTGATTTTGTGGTCCTGATTCGGCTCTTTGCAGTCCGCTAGACCCTGTAAGCAATGAATATCTAAATAACTAATCCACCAGCACTTTGTCATCCTTGCTGGGTGTGACGTTGCGTGGGCGTTGACCACTACGAAACGGGAGCCCTCTATAAAACACAACCTTGCATCTCAACTGACATGATCATCTGAGGGGTCCGCTGGACCCTGTAAGCAATGAATAACTAACTAACTCTCTACAAGCGCGCAACTCAATTTCCAAACAATGCTTACAGAAACGTAGACAATTTTTTGTTAACACACTAGCGCCATAATACTGGCTATAGCATTCTTGGTATTTCCTATACCCAGCACATTACATTACATGATTATTGCTTTAGGTCCAGCGGACTCTTCCGAGCCAAATCAGGACCAAACCCAGCACATCACCAACAACGAAGTCCAACAGACCATCACACAAGCCATTGGACAACACGATTGCATGCTCACAGTGGTGAAGAAACGGAAACTCCGATGGTATGGCCACGTCACCAGAGCATCAGGCCTTGCAAAGACCATCCTGCAAGACATGGTGGAAGGAGGCAGAAAGAGAGAAAGACAGAAAAAGAGGTGGGAGGACAACATTCCAGAATGGACTGGCTTGACACTGAGTGAAGCCATGAGGGTTGCTGAGGACAGAGAAAGATGGAGTACGCTGGTTAAACGATCATATGTGGTGCCCCTATGACATTCGAGTTACGGGATAGGATAGTAAATCAAATGTAGTGAATGTTAACCCTTTTGCTGCCGCAATCTGATAAGCGGTATTGATTTTTGCTGCCCTCAGTTTCAGTATTATAGACAGATTTTAGCAAAGGTATAATCATCATTATCTCATATGAGAACGTGGAATTCCAGGAGTCTACTACCTGTCTTGATATTGCCAATAGACACGTATTTTGTCTTACTTTTCGCCCGTTTTTGTTTGCAAAATAACAATGCTGGTAACATTTGTCAAATAATCCTGATTTCCTTACTGGCAATCAGTTCACCATAAACTATTTAATCTCATTGAACAGTATATTCCGGAATCATAGCATTTAATAACCAGTCACGATACAGTCACGAAGAAAACTTATATGAAGTTGTTACGTAAAATACCGTCACTTGTCAAATATTTCCCATAAACCACAGTATTGCGTCGTCGTTGTTGTTGTTGTTGTTGCTGTGGTTGTTGTTGTTGCTGCTGCTGATGTTCGTGCATTGAAAAGCTACCAAACGTCACAGCAAAATCCTGGTAGCTGTCTTGCTGACAACATCATTTCATGGGCAGGGACATTTTATAGACATGGTTTGTATGAAACGTTGTCAAATGAAATTCTTTAAGAAGAAAATATAAATTGATGAGAAGGGTTTCACGTGAACTACAGTCGGTGCGATGTAATTGAATGTGAAATAAATTATGGTTGTTACAATAGATTGTCCAGTGAAATAGTGTTAAGCGCGAAGATATTTTCAACGGGAAAGGTATTTTCTATCACGAGGTATCCATTTCCGATTTCGACCGTAGAGGTGTTGGCGTATTCTTTGTTGGCCTTACACAGTTCTCACGCGATACCCCCATGAACTAAAGCACGCGTCGACGTGAGTGTACATGAATAATAAAATAGTTTATCACATATCATGGGGACGTTAGATCTAAACTAACTTGAAACTGAGTAATAACAACCAATAGAACAATCTATTTTGATTTAACATTGAAACAAGATTCTACAATACAGAATAATGTAAAACCGTTCTACTGCAGATTGGCTTCTAGAGTGGGGGTGAGGTGTGGGGATGGAGCGGTGGAGGGATGAAAGGGAGGGAGGGAGGGAGGGAGAGAGGGGGTGGGAGAGAAATGAATAGGAAATATAATAAATATAAAGCCATAATTTAGTATAGTAACCACCACTGTCTCCATCACCACCATCGTCACTACCACTACTAGCACCAACAACAACACAATCGACACTGTTGTTCATATAAAACTTCTAATAATGCTAATAAAAATAACAATAATAACACTACTACTACTACTACTACTACTACTACTACTACTACTACTAATAATAATAATAATAATAATAATAATAATATCTTTTAAATAGTGCAAAATCTAACAAAATGTTTACTCAAAGTGCTTTTTTCGTGCATTTAATCGGACCAATGTCTAACACACAACATCATACACAAAGCAAATCATAAATACACAAACAATCCTAAAACTCCCACCGTACCCACCCATCGTCACATGCAAGGCAAATACGCAGACAAAGCATGGGCCAAAAGTGTGGGTACCGGGTGGAAGTTTGATTTACACATGTCAGACACATTCTTTATTTTGCTAACTCCGTACCGACACTAACTGACGGAAAGCGGTTATTGGTGAAAGGTTTAAAAACTAAATTTTAATTTAAAGAAAGCTATGACTGAAGACCAATGAAATCAATCGCCAGACAAATTCCATCACGGCATCATTGTCTGCAATTAGCGTCCAGACGTTAAAGTCACGGCAGTGCTAATTATGGCAAACACGCCAAAGCCAACGTTGTTCCATTGTCGTAATTGCGTCCCTTCTCTGTGTGACCAATCCTAGTCAAAAGAAGAACGAAGCTTTCTGCACAACGTATGAATCATTATAATATTAAAATGAAGTGGAAAAAAAAGTATTGGGGGCGGGGTGGGGGAGGGAGGGCGGAGGAGGGGGAATAGCAACGGAGATTATGTGAGACCGGAAGTGTCGTGCATTACTTTTACCAGAAAATTACCCACATTGTATATTACAGTCTGAAAGTAATGGGTGCGTATGACGCCGCTGATGCGTACAAGTAAAACCCTGTCCAATCTGACATCACTAATCAGAATACTTATGTTCAGAACAGAGATCAGTCTTAGAACTTTTGGAACTTTGGAACTTTGTCCTTTTATTAGCAAAATCACATATAATTAAAGCATGAAACAAGGCTCATAGCCCAGGGAGCATTTTAGCCAAAAAAGGGGGAAAGGGGGGGATGGGGAATTACATTAAAAAACAATGAACGGCACAAAAAAAGTTGCTCCATAGGCATCACAAGATAAACCTCTGGAATGTCAAACACACGTTTTAAGTTTTATGTTGGGTCAACATGGAAAGAAAAATGTACAGCATTGCATCGTTCCCAAAATAAGATAAAAGGGAATGCACAATATATAAATAGTGACATAACTCAAACTGCAATAAAGCGGCTTAAATTTAGAAACCTGCTCTTTGATTCAATATTCGTCCAAACAAGAAAATAGAAGTTTGACATAAAATTAAAAGAGAACTGTGCGTCACTATTGGAAAAGTGAAAACATAATCCCTATAAAACGGCTCAAATCAGACAATCTACGTTTAGATTTAGAGTTCAATAACTGATTTAACTTATAGGCATTCGGGTGATTCCTGAAGTATTGAGGTATTAAAGAAAGTATGTTAACAACCAACACAGAATTTGTACATCTAAACAGATAATGAAATTCATCACCTAGTTCATCCAGATCACACAGAGTACACATTTTATCTTCTCTCTGAATATTCAAATATCTAAGTGATTGAATTGGCAGTTTGTGACAGCTGAGCCTAAAATTCAATAAGTTTCTCCTCGATAGAGGTGACAAGGAAACTAAATAATCTTCGAAACAGAACGTACTCTTAAAACTTCTATAAGTAACACAAGCATTATGAGCGAATACATCCTGATGCCAGGTTTGCAAGAACTGGTCTCTCAAGCGTTGTTTGACCATGGTCTTAAAACAATTCAAAGAGTATTTACAGCCGTTTAACCGAATGAAAGACAGACCAAGATCATTTAGCAGAGAGCAAACAGTACATAGCCAGGAGAGTTTATACTCAGAATTAAAAAAATAAATAAGAGCATAGCTGAAACATAAGTACTGACATTCTAGCAGAATCATTGCAACAATCAACACAAAGTTTATACCAGAAACAGAATAGCCTGCATTTAGCATCTAAGGAAACAGGAAAACAGCCAACTTCACCTAAAACCATACAGGTCGGCGTACTAGTTTTAACATTAAGAATCAATTTCAAAACTTTTAGTTGTAATCTATCACATATTATCATTTTTTCATGGGCCCATACCTCGCAGTTATACAATAAAATCTGTTTTACACATTTATCAAAAAGATCTATCTGAATATCAAGCGGCAAATCCAGTTTTCTACATTTTTTTTTAAAAGCGCAAACATAGCACGTTCAGCTGATACACTCATGGATCTGATATTTTTTTTGGAAATTTGTTATTATATTGAAAAAGGGTACCCAGATATTTATATTCCCAAACAATTTCAATAATTACATTTTTAAACTTAAAAACAGGCAACCTTCTAACTTTACCGCGGGAAAAAATCATCAGAGCAGAGCAGAGCTAAAGACGAGTGTTAGGGTTTCGATACTCTGCTGGAAGATTGTCATGTCACATACAGCTGCTAATAACAAGCTCGCATGATGGTATACTTATCGGAATGCGACAGAGAGCTTCTTCATCATCAGAAAGTATTGCTATACAGCACAAAGGCAGGTACCGCTGATAAAGACTTTTATTTTAATAGTAATACTCTGAGTAACAGATTACCTTGCCAATTTAAAAGTAATAGGTAATCAACGGTGGGAGGGAGGGTGGAGGTGTCATTTACAAGAATGCGTGCTAATGCTACTCCAACGTCAGTAGTCGTCCCAAGCCACGTAAAACTTCCAGGACTATTTTCATTATTAATAAGTTGCTAATGATTACTTACGATGCGTTTAAGTGTTTATTATTGTTATACCAGTCATAAATGCACGTCAGTTTTTTTCTGCTCTTTCTTCTTTTCAAAGAAAGAGTATATATATCCAACAAATTTCAGGTAATTGGAATAATGTAAAGGCTTCCAAGAAATCTCCTTTTTTTAAACGAGGATAATAAATCATCGCCGTTCTTGTATCTTGTAAGAGATTATAAAACTTTTTCAAAGAAATTTACAACTTTTGTCAAAAATAAATAAATCAATTCCACAGTCCAAAATTGAAGATATCCCTTGATAATAATTTTATTTTTCTTCTTGTCCTTATCCCCGTCTACTGCTCTGGAATCTTCTCCACATTCTAATTCTTCTCTCTCTGTGTCTCTCTCTCTCTGTCTTTCTATCTTTCTCTCTCTCTGTCTCTGTTTCTCATTCTCTTTCGCATCCTCCGGCCATCACATTCTTCTTCTTGGTCTTTTTCTTTCTTCCTCCTTCTCCTCCTCGTACTCTCTCTCTCTCTCTCTCTCTCTCTCTCTCTCTCTCTCTCTCTCTCTCTCTGTTATTCTCTTTCTCTTTTTTGTGTACTTCTTTCTTTCTTGTCTTATTTCTGTTTTTCTTCTTTCTTTCTTACTTATTTTATACTTCTTCTTCTCCTCCTCCTTCTTCTTCTATTTCTTCTTCTTCTTCTTCCTCTGCTGCTGCTTTTTCTTCTCCTATTTTCACACCGTTCTTGCCTTCTAATCTTTCAAATTCTTCTATTTTCACCTTGTTCCTGCCTTCTAATCCTTCTAAGAAAACCCATAAAGAAACAGATCAAACATATTATTAATACCAACAATTCTATTAGAGGGCTCTTAAAATAATAAATGGTCAAATGTGCGTTCTCTCGAAACAGATCAAACAAGTGTTTTTATTTTAAACGAAAAGATTGAAACGTATTTGATTAGTTTCTCAGAAGCACACGTTCTTCAGTGAGCGGTATAATATGTTAAAAACATACATTGAATTCATAATATGTAATTTGTCAATGGAGTGTGAGTTTGTTCTCAGTTCAGATGTCCATACTTCTCTGGAGATACTTTCAAATAGTGCGTGTATGTGTGATTGTGTGCGCGCGCGCGCGTGTGTGTGTGTGTGTAGAAGGAGTAGGGGGGGGGGTGTATTAAAACGAGTCAAATATCTTTCTTTCCATCGGTCTGGTCCGTTGGAAGCCATATTCCAAGAACATCTGAACGGATTTTGACCAAACGGTTTAGGAACATTACCTTGGTTAGTGGCATACTTCCCACTAAGTCGTGGAAAATAATACTGTGTCTTTACCTCGTGTATTATTTGAGAGCGTGTTGTATGTCGATATTGGAATCGGCGTGCAGGTGTTAAGTATATTGTGTTATACCGCTAATATCCTACATTAACGGCATTACAAGAAAGGAGAGAGCGATAGAGGAGAGAGAGGGGAGAGAGAGAGAGAGAGAGAGAGAGAGAGAGAGAGTGAGAAGGCCCCCCCCCCCCCCCCCCCCCCCAGAGAGAGAGAGGGAGAGAGAGAGAGAGAGCAAAGCAAAAGGCAAAAGCAGAAGTGTGAAAAAGAAGGGAAAATGATTGTTAATATTGATTGATTGATTGATTGATTGTTGCTTTAGGTCCAGCGGACTCTTCCGAGCCAAATCAGGACCGGACAACCCCCGATCCGCATAAAAGATCTGCTGAAACAACCCTAGTGGGAAAATTGAATGCCCTCCACCGGCCAGTCACTTTACAATAAAGACATCCCACGCAGGGGACGGCTGAGGCTTTACCCCAACTACTCGAACCCCCGGTTACAAAAACAAAATAGAATACAAACATCATTATAAATTATCAACAAAACATATACATATAAAATGCCTATACTGCTAAATAATACAATCATAGGAAGCCCTAGTGACCACCCGGCAGAAAGCGTCCAACACTCCCAAGCTGATCCAACAGACCTCATACACAAACAAGGAGTCTTGTCCAGGAAGAGTTTTCAAGAAAAAAGGTAGGCCATTGATCTAGCGAAGAAGAAGATAGTATAGCAGAGTGATAGGACAGAGCAGGAATGGGAAAGAGTAAATGAGGAAGACAGCGACAGTGGGAATTTAAAGCACTAAATTTCCATAAAGTGGGGATACTATTTATACTGAAAACCCCCGGCACTCCAACGGGGGTACTGTTGCCGCAGTGAATCTGTCTTGCCTACAAAGGAAAGACAGGTTTTCAACTGGGGCTTTCACTTTTCCCTTTATAGGTTTGAACAATCTACAGTGGCAAGATTGCTCATGACCCCAAGGGGTAGATTGTTAATAGATGACACGACGTGGAGAATACGCGTTCAGGCACCACCAGTCTTCTGTTAGTAATAGTTTGCAGCGTAATTCCCCTCCTAAAGGCCAGGCCACTTTGGCCTGTAGCACTCGGCCACACTGTGTTACGCTTATGCATTCTTTATGCATTCCCTTGCGTATAACTGGCTAACGTAAAATTTCACAAGGATAGCGCAGGTTTGATTTCTACTGCAAAAATACGCAAGCCGTGCTTACGAGGACCAATCAGAAGAAGCGAGAGACGTCATGAGTTTGTATGATTACACGCAACACATGTTGTCTGCTACACACGACTTGGCGAGCTAAGGCAGTTCAATTCACTTGTTGCGTGTCGATCTTAGTAAATTTGCTTTATATTATAGTCACATCGTGAAAAGTGCATTGTTGTAGTGAAATTACACAGCTACATACGTTTATAAATTCGAACAAGGCCGTGATAAATTAATATGGCGCCACTACCTTCGACTGAATGCATAAGCCGTAAAACGTAAGCCAATCTGACCACTAAACTCTTTTGATGTGGTCACCCGTTAAAATTCCGGCCAGTGAAAAGTCTCATAATCCAATGTGGCTACTACTTTAAGCAAAATAAACGCATGCAACAGCGTCTTCGCAGTGGGGTCGGGTAGCTCAGTAGGTAGAGCGGCTTACTAGTAGCCGAAAGGTCCCTAGTTCGAATCCCGATTGGCCAACTGTGACAATATTATTTTTCACATACCATCAACTAGTTCGCTGGTGTCAGAATAATGTGACCAGTAGTCGCCAATACGCTTGGTACAATTAAGCGTCTTCGCTATTGCATTTAGGAAGACGAACAGTGAGGCTCGCCGTAGTACGGGAGACTCCGCTCCGGAACCGACCTTCTTTGCCTCAATGTTGCCTTTTGTAGGCTACTTCCCGTAAACAACAGTATACGTGTAGGCCTAGCATCACTGAATGCTTGTTTGTGCCCCTATAACTTAGTCACACTGGATACGGAAAAGCAGACGACAAAGTTTGCTAAGAGGGAAATTAGTAATATTCTACTCTCCGAACCACATGGCGATACGTTTTTCATAAACTTTGACCCATGCGTCTTATTTAAACAAAACAAATTATTTAATCACTTTTATATAGCGCTCTTCTAGATCAAGAGCTGCTCAAGGCGCTGGCCGATGCAGGATCTAACTCAAGCCGCCCGAGGCGCCCGCTTGCAACCATTGGGCGCATAGTCTGACATCCAGACGACTGAGCACAATCCTGGGCGACGGGGGATTGGGAGAAGGGGACCTAGTGCATGCAGGGTGTATTTGTGTAACCAGCACTCAACCGTCTAGGACATGAGCGTCATGATCTTTCAAATCCGTGTGATGTTTGTTGGTTTATTTCATTTAACGTCTATTTATCGAACTGATTTTTGACTACAAAATAAAAGGAAGGTGGGGAAAAAGAATATTTGCTACATGGATGGGTGAAAGCAGATAACATTTAAACAAAATAGTACAGTAACATAACACAAAATAAAATTATATAAAAATTAAGTATTCAAACAATATTTTAAAATTACAACAACAACAAAAATTACAATAGAACATGTCAAACTTGTGAAATGTTCATGTAAAGAAAGTCAGTTTTGTGATATTGTCAAATAAGCTTACTAAGTAATCAGAATAAACGTGCAATTGTTATTAAAAAAATGTCCTAACTATAAATCATAGATTTAGCGATGGTTATCCTATGTTCACTAGTTTTAATTTGAACATTATGAATGTTCTGTGGAATATATTGTGCTATTATACTGCAGTCATGAATGAAATGATTTATAGTTACATTTTCATTGCAAACGCAAACAATATCCTTGCAATATTTTGTCCTCCAAGAATTTAAAGCAAGACGATGTGCTAAAGAGGTTATTGTTCGAGGATACTGTAAACTTTCACTATATATTATTTTTGAAAGGAAATTTATTTTATTATTTTCTTTTCGAATATACTATAACATTTTTTTTGGTGATAAGGGGATGTCAATAAGGCTGACGTTGTGTTGATTTTTCGCCCCTTTGTTTGCTTTCCTGTCTGCCCAATCATTATTATTTAAACCACAATGAGATGGTATCCCACAAAAATGAACATTGTGCCATTGATAATTAAGTAATGTATAAGATATTTTATTTGATATATAATATCACCTCTGCTTTTATTAATATTAGAGTCCAAACTATGAAGAACTGATGGTATGGAGTCTACACATAATAATATATTTAAAAAGGGTCTTTTGTTGACTCAAAATCTTATTTAATGCCATAAGAATTGCGGTACGTTCTGCAGTATAAATTGAACGATCTTTACCTAAATAAAATGATTACCTAAATAACAATCCGTGTTACGGAATGCGTGCGTGCACGGACTAAACCTCACTTTATACTCTTATCCGAAGGAGTAGGAGCGAAGTGTCTCAGGGTGATTTTTTTTTAATATACAGGGGGTCCTCGAGTTAAGTCGTTGATCCGTTCGTTGGACGCGTCGTAACCCGATTTCATCGTAAGTCGGAACATAAAGAAAAATACCTGTACTGCACGTACAGTGCTATATACTGTACTGTACTTTATCTTTGAGAATGGTAGCCACAGTCGAACGACTAAGGCCAAGCGACCGGCCAATGTTTGTTGGTGTTTCTCCCTTTTCAGATCGCTTAATAATGTCCATTTTAACTTTTATGGTGATGGCCTTTCTTTTCTTTGATGCACTATCATCAGAAGAGTCTGACTTACGTTTGGGAGCCATAACCAAGGGCAAAAAACGATAAAACACGTGAGAGAGATAGACGGCGTAAACAACCAAAATGGCGTATGTACAGTGACTGAGCGTATGAAGCGACGCCAGCGTAGGAAGCGACGCCGTCTTCCCCGCCGTATAACCACAACAAAGCGTATTCTTCCGCCGCTCGCCAGAAACTAGCTCCCGTTTGTTTACGTCGCTTACGACGCTAAACCGCGTAAGACAGAACGACGCGTAATATTATTTATTATATTTTTGTGGGGAGGAGCGTCGTAACCACGAAACAACGTTAGTCGAGACCGGCGTAACCCGAGGACTTACTGTACTTCAGGCCGTGAACAGGCTTTGATCCACTGCCTGGCAGGCTGCAATGTTATCGCCTGACATTCGAAATACGCCGCGTACACTATTGAGCCAACTGCACTTATAATATTACACTGCACCGAACGTTAAGCTCAAGTCTGTCCGAACGAAGTCAAGGTTCACAATAGTTAAAACAACCCACAAATAATCCACATTCAACCAACTCACATCAACACAACCAACTCACATTGGAGGGAACGGGGATATACTGGGATCATTTCACCTTAGATCAATGTCTCGTGCGCCTAGGGTGGCGTGCGTGAAGCTTACAGAAAAGTCGTACATAAATTTTGCCCATATCTATGACGGCCTACTAGCGCCAAAACCGAGAGTTACCAGTATCACGAGATAATTGAAATTAACACGTGTTCTGTGTAATTTACAGAAATACCGATAATCTACCGTGTTAATGAATAATAATTAGGGCTGGACGGTTTTACCGATACGTAACTGTATTCAGGTTCGGAAACGCGATGGTACGGTATACCGGTGCGGATGTCCAAGGTCCGGTTTACTGGGAAATCTCGACAACACATAACCCGACAGTGGGCAACATTTTGTCCGCCCAGAGAGCGAACCTAAAGCCCAAACACTTATAAGAACAGCAGCTTATCGATATCCACGTGTTTGAGCATGGCACCAGTCGCCAATCCTTCTGAACTCTTAAAGTTCTTAAAGACCTTTCCCGTTGAATGTTCTTGTTTTATTTGGATTTTGTGGTTTAAAGTTTGCGGATGTTCTAAACAGTGATTTATCATAATTTGTTTTGAAGGCGTTCAAGCAAAATAAAGCTTTAGTTTCTTTGGAAATGTGGTTCTTTGAAACTGTTTTGAAGTGTATGACAATCTTTCTTTTGCGTCGGTCACTACTGTCAGTGCCACATCCCATTTGATTGTAACACTTAAAATCGCGGTATACCGGTACAAGATACCGATACGACCTAAAAATACCGCGGTAATACCGATACGACTTTGACCCACGGTACCCAGCTCTAATAATAATCAGTATTTGCTACGCCTTCCTAGCGCCAAAACCTGATAATTACAAATATCATTAGATAATTACAAATATCATATGATAATTAAGCCTACAATTATCAAGGGATAATTACAATTATCATCGAAAAAATACAAATATCTTCCGTGATCATGTTTAATTTTCAGTTTTGTCTCTAGCAATAAGTCTGGAAATGCACCAAGACCGAAATTGTAATTTTCGCGTAATAATTACAATTTTCACGTGTTAATTATAAATATAGTGTTGATATTTGTATTATCCCATGATATTTGTAATTATCAGGTTTTAGCGCTAATAGGCCGTCATATATGTGAATTACACAGAACACGTGTTAATTATTATTATCACCAATACCTGTAAATGCTAGTTAAGCCGCCTTAGCTAGAATTAAGCATGATCACGTAAAAATTATAATTATTATGTGATAATTACAATTTTTGGTTTTGTCGCATTTCCAGGCAGAATGCTAGACCCAAAACTAAAAATTATAAAGGATCATGCAAAAATATTGTAATTTTTCAATGATAATTGTAATTATCCTTTGATAATTGTAATTATCCCATAATATTTGTAATTATTTCATGATATTTGTACTTATCAGGTTTTGGCAGTAGTAGGCCGTCATACATATCTTCCAATTCTGCCATAGGTATCTTCTTAATGTATGGCTGGCAGACGAAGATGAGAAAGAAGAACATGAGGAGGAGAGAAAGATACTGAAAAGAGGAGGACGAGGAGGAGCAGAGAAGGAAGCAGGGGAAGGGGAGCGAGATTAAAGAAGCGGAGGAAGAAGGCGACCTAAGACGACGTACACGGATAAGAGACTAATGAATGAGATAACGCCGTTTCAGACAATAAGCAGTCGAATGGGAACGTAACTGCGGTGTGACGATATATTTATATTATCCATTATTATATATAACTTTCGCTTCTTTCATTTGGCGACGGCGACTAAAAGTGTATTTGTGTTTTATTTATATAACATTCTTTCAACTAATTTACTCTGCGGCATGACGTGAGTAGAAAGAAGCAATATTATTGTATTTATTCTATTTGATTTTTGTAAATTTTGTATTTATACTATTGTTTTGATTTATGTTTATTTTGTATACTAGAGGGTGTGACAATTAGTTTATCAATAGGAGTTAGAGAAGTTGTGAGGCGGGAGAACATGCAAATTCTTGAAAATCCCATTTTTCGTTACAAATACTAGTTACCGCGTAGTGAATCTCTGAACGCGACGGCGGGTCTCATTGTCATAAGAGTTAATAATGTACATTATGCTAAAGTGCATAATTATCTGTATACTACAAAACTATACAACTGTAGATGACTTCTATAGTATAATTACTAAATTAAACAAGACTTACCTGGGAGGTGAAGTTTAAGTGGAATTATTTGGAGCATAGTGATGGGAAGGAGCAGTCACATGCCCACCCATCATGGCTTTAAATGAGTTTCATGATTTCCACCCAGGTGAGCCTCGTTTATATTAGGAGGTCAATCGCGTCTAAATACTGGCCAATTTCCCGCGCATCGGATCTCATGTGACTGCTCCTTCCCATCACTATGCTCCAAATAATTCCACTTAAACTTCACCTTCGAGGTAAGTCTCGTTTAATTTAGTAATTATTTATCGCACATCGATTGGTCATACACAGTCACATGAGACTTTAGACAGGAGGTCAAGAGCCTTACATTCGTCCAATCAAACAGAATATATCAATGAAAGTCACTTTCCATTTAATTGCAAAACTGATTGATACACAAGTTTGATAATCGCAAACACTTTATATTTTTGCAAGAAGTTTTCAAGTACTGTTTGACCAAACATCTTGGTCTCTTTACCCACAACAGGCTAGTGGTAAACTGACTAAAAGTGTTTTTCCCGTGATCACCTTGCAGCACTCATAATAACATCCAAAGGCACACATTTGTCAAAGGCTGCCGAAGTGCTAGCTGCTCTAGTGCTATGAGCAGAAAATTTATTAACATCAACAGCCACTTCTTGTAACTTAGTTTTTAACCACCTTGAAACTGTGTCCCTAGAAATCGCATTGTGTGGCTTCACAAAGGATATCAACAGTTTCTTCCCATTCCTCAAGGAACATGTTATTTTCAAATATTCTTTCAAATTTGTTACAATACACAGATTTATATCAACAAATTTGTCTAATTCTAATGGTCTAACATGCCTACCTGGCTTTGCTTCAAAACAGAACTGTAAACCAAAACACATTTATCATCTGTCAATTTGACATCCTCAACTTTTAACAAATGAATAGTTTGCCCTCTCTGGCCAGAGAGTAATGCTAGTAGCATTGTAATACGCAACGTAAGATGCTTCAAATCAATTGTTTCAGGTTTATCCCACTTTGCTAGTACTTCAACAACAGAGTCCACATCCCAAACCTCTTGGTATTTGGGTAAAGACAGCCTTTCTTCAAAACAACCCTTAACCACTCTACAGACCAAAGGGTGATTGCCTAAAGACTGAGTACCTGATTTGTTTAAGTATGCAGCCACTGCGCTCCTGGCTAGGTTTACTGTACTGTGACTAGCTCTTTTCTTGAACAGTTCGGCGAGAAAATGTGCTAAATCCACATATGATGGGGACTGAACATGGTGTTTGACCCAAAAAAATCCGTCCAATGTTTAATGTAAGTGTTGTAAGATTTAACCGTGTTAGGTCTCCAGGAACTCATAACTAATCTACAGCTGCATCACTCATTCCTGCATCACGGAAATGATGCCCGAGGTCATGCAAACCAGGAGGTTGAGTCTTTTTTGCTGAACCAAACGATGAAATGCATCTGGGTGGCTGGGTAAGCGAAGAAGCCTAGTCATGCAGGTCAGGCGGACGGGGGGAGCTGTCAGCAGTCGTCGTAGTACTGGGTACCAAGGTTGCGTAGGCCAGTCCGCCACCACCAAAACGCCGGAGGCTCTGCCTCGCTGAATCTTCTGCAACACGCGGGGCAGGATGCTGAAAGGAGGAAATGCATAAAACTCAGTGTTATGCCAAGAAATGCTAAAAGCATCAATTGCGACTGCCTGTGGATCCGGCCTGTAAGACACATAAGCGTCCAGCTGCATGTTTATCCTAGAAGCAAACAAATCGATTAGAGGCTGTGCTCCTAGCGCTTGCAAAGCCGCTCTCAGCGTCTCCTTGTCCAGCTGCCATTCTGCATCTAAATTCAAGTGCCTGGATTCATAATCTGTCACAATATTAGCTTTCCCTGCAATATGTGCAGCCGAAATCCAGATTTTATTTGCTACACACCAAGACCACATCTCAAAAATCAGTTCGTTTCCCAAATCTGAATGGTTGGTCCACATGGCGTTAATGTAACTGACTGCACAAGTGTTGTCTAACTGAAGTCTGACATGTTTGCCCTGTAGTTTATCTTTAAGGCATTGCAAAGCAAAAAATGATGCTTTAAGTTCTAAGAGGTTAATGTGGTGCTTGCTTTCCTCAAAGCTCCATGCTCTTCCAGAGGAGACACCTTCACACACACAACCCCACCCTAGCAGGCTGGCATCAGATCTGATCACAACGTCTGGGTCACTGCCAGCAATGTCATTTTGTGTTTTATCGACATGACACATCTACCAATTCAATTCTGATTTGCTTTCCTCGGACAGCAACATTGTCTTGTCAAAATCACCTAGATTGATCTTCAGTGCTTCTATTTTGTCTTTCTCCAGATGGCGATAGTGCAAAGGACCATGTTTTACTGCCTCAAAGCTGGCTACGATTTACCGATAGCTTGGGCAGCTTCACGTATCAGAACTTTTCTGTGCTCCAACAGCTGTGAACAGCTTAATTTCAAACTTGCTACTCGCTTAGGAGTTAATCTGACCGTCATAGACTCAGAGTCAATAATGACTCCCAAATATTGGATTTGTTTCACTGGTTTTAACACAGACTTTGTGGGGTGAACTATAAACCCCAACCTCCTCAGTGTTGCCACTGTATCCATGACGTCGTCTATACATTGTTGTTTTGTGTTACCCATGAAGAGCGAGTCGTCCAGGAACACAGCAGAAACATGACCTCTGGCTCGAAGAGTGGCAACAACTGGTTTAAGAAGTTTTGTGAATAATCGAGGTGCTAAAGAAAGCCCATTTGGAAGTAATTTGTATTGATACACTTTCCTTTCAAAACAAACCTGAGCAATTTGCGATCTTCTTCGCACACAGGCACACTGTAATATGCATCTTTTAAGTCTACCGAGGTAAAATAACAATCTTTTGATATTAAAGTAGGTAGCGGCAGGCAGGCACTATTTTGACCAATCAGCCTAAAAAACTGCTTACCCCTACCTTCTTCAACTTGTCATAACTCACTGATGCATGCGCCTACAGACTTTAAATTTATATCAAAATAACAAATAAAGATTGATTTAAACATTGATGTTTGTTGTTTGTAAGTAATTTGAGTATGAATGCTGAAATCCGATGATCGAAAATGCAAGAAATCGTGATTGCTATGCAGCTGCCTAAGCGCCGAGGTGTGCGCCATTTTTTGACATCTTCGGGAAATCCCTTGACGATTTTTCCCCAGGCAGGTAGGAAAGCTAAAAATAGCACCATTGCAAAGCTGAGAGAACAAGCTTTCTAATGGTGTTTGCTTTTTTATAATATGACTGAAAATAATGGGTACAAAGTCGATTTTTCTACTTTGACATGATTTTTTGCTTCGAACTTGTTAAAAAAAAAAATCTGCCGTTATATCATTGGAAACCTCGTTCAATTCCCTTTCAAATGAAATATGAATGACGTCATACAAACATACGGGGCTTATACAGTTTCACTTTTAAAACGACACCCGATTGGTTCCTGTCACATGGCTTACATGGCTACGGCACGGTATCCGTCGCTCGACGATTTGACATAATTTCGGCCATATTTCGGTAAGTTTTATTCTTAATCAACTGTGATTTTTGTTTGCAAGTGTTTATTTTACCATGCGATTCACGATTTGTCTACATATTTTAAGTAAATTTGAGACAATTGAGCTGAAAGTGACTAGATACAAATAGGCCGATCATGTGTTACTGCAGTACTAGTGGCAGTGCTAGCTCATTGCATGTCGAGTTGTCGATACAAATACGCTTATAAAGCTGCTCAATTGTGACATACTTGTACATGATTAACAGAAATAGATACCAATCTGCCTTTAAAAAATTTTTTTAGCAAGATTTATACTTTAGTTTTAATGGATTAGCTCAAAATAAATCGCTTGTTCCAGTCGAGTTTAACAAAGGAAAGGTAACTCTCGCAAACTTCCAAATCATGATCTGTTATGATTCCTCGGAAACTCGTAAATAAAAAACAACGCAATAAATAAAATAAATAAATACGTAAATGTGAAGAAGATAATAGATTATCGTTTTAGCTTTTTTTTCTAGTGTAAGCAAGCAATTTCACAGCGGCAGTTTGGGACTAGCACAGATTTGTTGGAGACCAACAATGAGAATGCTGTCTAGTGTCTAAGTAAAATAGTAGGCCTATTTTTAAAAAAAATGAATTAGCCTAACAATAGTATTATAAAGAAATATATACTTGTACAGTCACTGGCTATTATCAGCTGACAAGGTTACTGCAGCTTGGTACTTGGACAATTTGCCAGTTTTAATTTTAGAAATTTTTATTTGAAATGCTACTTTATTAATTATTAATGCACATACTCAATCCCCACCATCCAACCCAAAAAAAAATGCTGGAGTGTTTGTCTTATATTAATTATAATTTTTTTTATTTGTGTTATTCTTTTACAATAACATTTTGACATTGCCAGGGCAGTCACTTAGTTTTGTTGCATCTTTCTTTCAACATACCAGCTGAAAATAATAGTGCCAAATATTATAATAGTATACTACTGTTTTTTGGTTGCAGATGATGATGCTTATGTAGTGCTCAGAGGATCTTTTGCTGTCCTCGGCCCAAGAGCCAGAAAGAAAGTGATTGGTGTTGAACTCACACAAAAAAAAACATGCTCCAAATGCATGTTTTAAAGCTGGAGCATTCCTGCCCACCTCATAACAAGACATGGAATGATGCTGAGGATTTCTTCATTCAACTTTTTTTTAAAAATAAATTATTTAACCAGTTAATTAAACATATATCTAAAACATACTAATGCCTAATGGTGTTTTTATATGAAACACATTCACATGTGGAAGTGTTCTTCCAAATGTAAGCAAACTCTGTGAAGAAAGCAAGAAGTAACAGAGATTTAAATTGTTATAATGTTGTGCATCGTCAAGTTTTGTTATGTTTTTAACACCCAAAATCACATTTGTTGTATTCTGGAACATGCTCATGACTTCAGATGGTTTCTTATGAAAGATGTTGATATTTCACAGCTTTCCTCCAAATTTTATCACAATCGGTCAAGAAATGAAGAAGTTACAATTTTTTTTTACGTTTTCTGGCGTTCACGGCCCTCCGGAATGGAGATTTTGAACATTTTGCCAAGTTTGGGCCCATCCTATGAGGAATTTCAATTATTTACTGCAGAGAATTTTTTTTTTCCATTATTGCATTGTTCAATACCTTTTAACTAGCCTAGTATGTATAGTCATTCATGAAATCTGTTTGTGTTGCAATGGGCCAAAGTTGGCCTCTCGTTCAAATTGCAACAAATAGCTGGAGTGATTTTTTGTATTTTGTTCCTCTTTATGCCACGACATGATATGTTTTTGTGCTTTGGTTGCCTATTAATTACAATCAGCTGGTTGTAATAAATGAAATATTATAAAATAAGATGTGTCTCTCTATTCTTCATGTTCCTTTTTTCTCTCTGAACTTGGCTTTTTTTAAGCGTTTTTACGTGTGCGCAACTAGTGTAATCTTTAAATACTCATAACTTTTAAAAGAAAAGAGATATCCACTTACTTTTTTTTTATTTTTCATCATTTATAAAGTTCTTTATGGAAATTCCAACATATAACTTAAATTCTGACAAAAAAAAAATTCACTGCCGCTACCTAATTAAAGCCAATGCCACCTGTAAAGTTTCCATCTTGAAATGGTAATATGTCACTGCTGTATTGAGCCGTTTTAGATTCAGAATCAATCTGTTCGACCCATCCTTTTGTGCTGCGAGTAAAAATAGGAGACAAAACCTCCCCTTCTGAGTGCTTGCACTCCTCAAAGACCCTTTTGGTTAACAGATTCCGTATCTCTACATCTATAGCATCAGCTTCCTCACTACACACCTGTGACCCAGGTTTTGACAAAGTAGGCAAAGTTTCTACAGCACGGTCAAGTTCTATTTTTACACCAGACACTGTCTCCAAAATTCCACAGTCTGGTGTTATTTTGACCCATGCATGGTAAAAAGACTGAATTCTACCTGCAGTAAAACTAGCCACATCATTCTGTAAGGTTTGGACTAGATCATCAACTGTGTCAAATTCATCACTCACCTGCAGTGTTACTGCGAGTTCTCGTGACTCTGGTTCGCCCCTTTGCCCTTCATGTGGTAATGAGAATACCCGAAGTGGCGCTTCTGTTCTCGAGTGGACATCGTTGACTGGTAAGGGGCAGAACGCCTGCCTAAAAAAGGCTCAATTTCAATGGTTGAATTTATTGTCTCTTCACGACAGTGATATTAGACAATTAGTTTATTTACAAAACAATAAAACAAACAACTGTAGTGATATCAGTTACAACACTGTTGATAAGGACGATTTCATGATGACGTTTACGATATCGTAAATAAATAGGACTTCGCACAACTTCTCGAATGTCACAAGTTATGTTTACACCATTGTCTTTGTACATTGATTGCAGCACTGGGCAATCAACAATCAGATGTTGGACTGTAATGTTTTCTGAACATATACATGTAATATCTTTCACATATTTCGTACTCCATGAATTCAATCGTAATTTATAAACCAGCCTTGACACACTTCTAGGTCCTTTTACAGCACTTCCTAGTTTAACATTTCTGTAAGCAACTTTTTCCAAAAGGGCAAAATATTCACATGCAGCTAAGTCAACCTTGAGCATGACAGTGTCAGAATTGTCCGCTCCTGACTTAGCCAACGCATCCGAAAGCTCATTACCATAAATACCTACATGAGATGGTACCCAACAAAAAGTCACACTGGTACCTCTCATACGTAAACAATGTATAAGAAATCGTATTTCAAACAATAAATCTGTACGATTTTTGCTTTTCCAATTTCTTAAGGCAAGGAGCACAGCCTTAGAATCAACACAAATTGCTACTTGAAGTATTTGTTTAGGAATAGATAAAATGTATTCTGTAGCCATTAATATAGCAACATATTCACATGTGAATATTGATAAATTATTACCCAAACAATAAGAACGGTTGATTTTTAGTGCGGGTATACTAAACCCTGCACCACATGCTGATGACTCGAGTATACTACCGTCTGTGAACACTTTTAAATGTTGCGAGTAATGGTTTGAAATATGCTCTTGAAACTCAGATTTAAGCATATTATCATTTTCATTGTTCTTTAACTCGGTGTAATCTAAATCAAATTCTGCTTTTAAGTGTTCCCAAGGTGGAATTCTTGGAGAAACAGGCATTATCGGAATGTTTGCAATATCAATATTATATTCCATCATAATGTCATAATATTGTCATCATAATATTACATTCCATCATAATATCCTAAAAAAGGCTCTTTGCCGTAGTTCTTATTGAAACTGCGCTGGCTGTTGTGTTGAGAACTTCAGCTCTTGCCAACTGTAGCACTGATTTTCCCCACCGTTTTTGCGTCTTTCATGGCTGACGACAAGTCTGAACTGAACAACTGACCATCTGAGGGTTCTAGCCAATCACCACACAATTTTGAGTAGGCTTACTCAGAGTTCAAGTGTGGTCTCAATTCTTCACGCATGAGAAGCGTAAAGTCCCTGTGGACATGACCTAGAAGTGCAATATTATCGGTGCACAAACGCACTTCCGTCTCCGTGACCTTTGGCCTTTGTGACCCAATTAACATGTCCGCCAATCGGGCGGTTGAGGTTGCCGCTTTTACAATGCATCTTTGCATATGCATGAACGAAAGATCTGCCCTTTTTTTACAAACGTTTTATCTTTGCCGAGAGAGCGCCAAATTTCATTGTTCAAACGCGGAGCGACCATGTCAGGGCAGTTCTCAGGACGATTATAAGCTTCAAATTTAGCTTTCTTCACTTCTTCACTGAGTTTGTTCTTAAATGCAAAGCGGCCATTTACTACACGAGAGAGAGACTCTGACAACTTGGGTCCCATCGGCTCATCACCTGCAGTGAATTCGTCATTTATTTTACTGAACATGTTGTCAAGATGGGCCTCACTACTGCCTGCCGTCGAGGTGGACGCGAGTGACTTAAAAAGAGTCTCTTCTTGCTCATCCAACTCACCGTCTGCGTGTAAGATCAATTCGTCACCCTCTGACAGAGGACTACAGAGGCCTACACCGTCTCGTCTGTACCGTTTCGGCACTGGCGGTTCCGAGTCGGAATCTGAAAACTGTCCTTCCGAATCGCTTTCCATAAAGAGGGCAATCCTGCTAGCAAGCTTCTTGAACATTGCTTTTCCACTTAGAACCAGAAGGCACATGTTTTGTTGGTTCAAGATCATCGTCTGTTACGTTGAAACGCGAACGATAATATGTCTGAAACGCGCGCGATAGATCTAATCGTTTTGCTTTGCAAAGTGTTCAATAATAGAGTGTATTTACCTTTGATTTGGTTTCGTTAGTCGATATTATTGGAGAATTCTCTAGATTCGCTTGTTTACTGTCGATAGAAGCTTCGCGATAATTGAGAACATTCTTGGACAGAAAGGAAATGTGTATGACGTAAAACAGTGATGACGAAGTTAATTCTGATTGGTTGTAACGCGTCATTCTGGAACGTCCTGATGTTATCTCGAGTTGAGAGAAAAACTATATAATGGATGCTCTGTGAAAAGTGAGGAGAAGGAAAGTGAAAAGGCGATTGTATGCAGTTGCTGATGAACGCTGAATAAAGTTTGAAAACTTCATATGACGACTCTGTGCCTTGTGGCTGATTGAACGGGTTGCGTGGATAAACGAATCCGAGTCACACCTTATGAGGACTTCAGCATTGGGGCTGAATCAACTACTGATAGAAAAACACCAACATCAACGAGTGTAACATCGTCCTTCGACGGACTATTTTCTTCCGCCACTTCTGTGGCAAGGTTCGGTTCCGCCATAATGCAGGTCTCAAAACCTGTTTTTTTTTTTTTTTGGAAAAACGTTGCCTCTCAAAGGGCTCCCAACCCATGTCAAAACCGGAATAGAAAGCGCAAAAGTAACTTAGGAAACAATGTCACACTCTCCTACCTGTTTCACACAAACACAAATCATAAATTCCAACGGCAAATACACCACCAAAGAGCACACGTCTACACTGGCACACAATCTAGCATCGACTGGCCAATTTCCCGCGCTCGGATATCATGTGACTGTGTATGACCAATCGCTGTGCGATAAATAAACAAGAATAATCACTATAAAGGTGTAATAAAAGTATTTAAACTATTACCGTTATAGTTGAAGTTATTGTCGGTATGAATGAAAATGCGACACACCTGTAATAATAATAATAATAATAATAATAATAATAATAATAATAATAATAATAATAATAATAATAATAATAATAATAATAATGCTATCACGCGCTTTTTATTCAATTGAATTCATAGCGCGGCGATCTCAAGAGATCGCTATTACAGAAGTCGGAAGAGAGATCAATGTTTATTTTTAGTTCCCGAGCAAAAGCTCTGGTAACTATTGTTGTGGATGTTGTCGTAATGTGTAGCGACTGTTAGTCCGTTAAATACGGTAAAGTGAAACAAATTGCTTGGTCAGAAGCTCAGTTTGGGGGATCGTGGTATTGCTAGACACCATGACGTGCTCTATTTCGGTGTATTTTAAACGAGTCTTGCGTGCTGTTCTCAACTATATCTCACAGCGCCAAAGTGCGAAGGGTTTGTTAGAGGTGTGGTTACAAGGTCACGAAGAGAGATGAAGGCAGGACGGGGATGTGGGGTGAGGAAGTGAAAGAAAAAAATTGCTTGTAAGATGGTGAATGGGGAGTGGGCTCGGGAGAGATAATCTGCGTGCAGGTTTTAAGTATATTGTAATATACCGCCAATATCGTACATCAACGAGTATTACAAGAAGAGACAGAGGGATGGGAGAGGAGGGAGGGGGGTGGTAGTATTGTGCCAATAATGTCCCCTTTTTCCACATTTGTTCTTGCGCAATTTCCGTTCTCAGTGTTTAATCTCCAACACAACCAACCACTCCCCAAAACACACAAACTCAACCACTCCAGTCACATATCCCCCTCACACACGTACACACCTCCCTTCACACACGTACAAACTTCCTCTCGTACAAATATTCAAACTCGCACAAAAACACTCCCAACACAACATAAAACAACAAAACAAAACAACATACACACGCCAACACACACACACACACACACACACAAACACTTGCACACATTTAAAAAAAAAAGAAAAAAATAAACAAATCTGTATTTGTGTATGCAGAAAGAAAATTCGCGCCATGGTCATCTCACAATGTTTTCCCCTCAAGTTTCAAGTTAAAAGGTTTGGGGACAATAATTATTGCGCAAAATAAAATGTATTGAAAACATTGTTGATTTAATAATAGTCTGACTTAAATGTTAGGCAACGTTCCTCACCAATGAGTACATAATAATATTTAAGCCACATATCTCTGTCCCACTAGCATTTATGGCGTAGAGGTGGCAGAAGAAAAGAAATAGTTCTTAAATAGCGCACTTGCCAACTCAAACAGCTGCTCAAGGTGTTGGCCGAGATCAGGATCTAACTCAAGACAGCCAAGGCTTCAACTTGCAGCCTCAAGCAACACTGTCAAACTGCGGTTCTGACAGACCTAGCACAGGCGGCGGAAGCTGCTCAGGATTGGGGGGGCACACACACATTTTATTCACTGACATCAGGACCGCACCTTGGAAAAGTCGAGGGGGAGGTTACAGATTCAGCGAAGGCGCGAAGCGCCGAGCCTTCTAGGGTGGTCCGGGGGCATGCTCCCCCGGATTTTTTTTTTCAAGGATGCAAAATGGTGCAATCTGGTGCAATCTGAACCTTGAAAAAGCCATTTGTGATGGTCTGGGACTTTGAGCTTTTTGAACAATTGAACTGACAAACTCTGGGGTACAAAAATTATCCTCTGCCCCTCCCTTCAAAAAAACAACAACAACACACACACAAACATTTATTTATCAGCAGAGATGTTTTGTATACTATTATTATTCACTACTTTTTGTTGATCGTTAACGGTATAAAGCTTTACCTTGTAGTTTATGAACATCACCGCCCTGCTTTCATTTAATTCAGTCTTGCTGCACTAGGTTCCTCGGCATTAGTACAATTTGTGAATTGTATCTTCTGGCAAAACAGTTCACTGCCTCTTTGAAGTCAATATCAACATCCCTGTGCACTTTCAGTAAAGCAAGTTCATTGAGTCTCTGTTGCCCCATTGTAGAGCGCAGGTAGTTTTTCAGGTTGCGCAACTGACTGTTTGAACGCTCACACTCGGCAGTAGTGACAGGCAGGGTGCAAAGGTTCTTTAGCATGATGAACAGGTTGGGATAAAAATCCCTGTCACAATGTTTCAGTGCTTCTGATGCCGTGGATGGGATGATAGCTGTCGCATTCTCAGCAGCACTTCGCCATTTGCAAACTTACCGTTGGTATTCTGCATCAAGGGTAGCGTTGTCTGGTAGGTCAGACTCCCACAACATTGCCAGTGTCTTCACCCCTTCTGGAACCTGCATGAAACCATCCTGGTTGTCTATTAAAGTGCTTGGCACCAGACAGAGACCATCAACTGCTAGACCAGCATTTTTGAACCTCGAGTCCAATTCGGTTGACAGGTGTTCCAAGAAAGGAATGACAATGCTAATCTTGAAATATTCTTCTGGAGTGGCCGCAGATTGGTTGTCACGGAGAGTCTGTCGGGATGCTTGACGAGGAACAATAACACCAGTTGTCAAAGCATTTGCCATTTTGCTGACTTCACCAAACCAGGTAACGAACGCTGTGTCGACATCTCTTCTAATAGAAGACATGCAGTTACTGACCTCTTTGATTTCCCAGTAGGCATCGACAACATCTTTTGTCCTTTTCTGCAGCTTCACTGTCAAAGGTTTCCATTTCAACGATGTTTTTGGACGATTCAGCGATGGTCGTTTCAATGGATGATCGTTACAACGAATTGTCATAATTATCAAACTAACATCTTAATTAATATTTCTAAAAAGTCGTTTTTGGTGGATTAGGACAGTATCAAGGTGAAGGTGCTGGAAGAGGCTTGCGGCCAGAACAAGAAAATATGGCTGCATTTACTAATTTAGGCTTAGGGGTTGGGTTACTTGGTCGTTTCAACGGGAAAACGCTTTGGACGTTTCAACGGATCCCTTGAAATGGATTTCCGTTGAATTGACTATAAATAACTTTGTACGTTGGACCAAAAGTGACTAAAAACTGCAATGTTTTAAAAACAATGTTAAAAAAATTGAAACTCTTTGCATTAAAAAATATTCAAATTTTTTTATTTGGAGGGGGGGTCCAGAACCCAGGTATCCCCCTACCCCCCCCCCCTCTCTGGGTCCGGCCCTGGACATTTACTCCAAATAATTTGCAATATTTTCATAGACACTATGTGAGAGAGAGAGAAAAAAGATATATCATATATTTCTACAACTATGCATATAAGAGAGAGAGAGAGAGAGAGAGAGAGAGAGAGAGAGAGAGAGAGAGAGAGAGAGAGAGAGAGATAGAGGGGGGGGGGAGGGTAGAGAGAAAGGGAGAGAAACTGACCTGGCAATGTTGATCCATCACAGTAACAAAAACAGCAGTCATGCATGTCATTTAGCATGGGAAATTACACCGTTAATTTTTCAAAGTATGCCTGACGGCGTTCATTTGTATTGATAAATTCGTAAGCAGTTAGCGCTAGGTCTAGTTGATCTACTTTGTCTTTGAACACATGCATTATAAGACATTTATTTAGACGCTCCTGCGTCATCGTTGCTCGAAGGTATGTTTTTACCCGCTTTAGGGCTGAAAAACTGCGTTCAGCCGTTGCAATTGTGGTTGGGATGGTGAAGTACAGTCTGAGAAGTTTATCCACTTCACTCAGCATCCGTCGCACAGTGTCAGCTTTCAGTTCATCCGGCAGTGCTTGGAAGATGGTGATCCTAGAGTTAGCCGCCTCCTGGTGTCACCTGGTGCATGTGGGAGGATTCTTGCTGAGTTTTGAGTCTGTCCAAGTCGATGTCAGCGGAATATGTATCTTTGATTTCTTGAGGAATTTTTGGTCTCTTCCCTGCTGCTCCATCACTTAGAAGAACTTAAATTTTCCTTGGTAAGTCGAGAGCTATTTGATCAAACCGGCTCTTTAAATGTTCTTTGGTGTTGTCAATGGCCTCACAGTATTGCTGTCTGTAGTAAGCAGATAGACAAGAGTAGCTGTGACCCTGTGAGCCATCGTCCAGTCTTCGTGGAGGCTGCTTCTGTGTAGGAACGCAGGGTCCATCACACAAATTTGCAGCTTTCGTTCTGATGTCAGCAAAAAATGTCTCATAACAATCTTCATGCCGCATGCTTTCCAGTGTTCTCAGACAAATGTCAGCAGCGTTTACTGCGTCATCACAAGTCGTTTGTTTTCTTTCAAGAACTGTCGCCAACTCTTCAGTCACAGCAAGGATCTCATCTTTGAATCTTTTTGCAACTCCTGACACATGACCCCGAAAATTACTCGCCCCGTCGTAGGCCTGGCCCCTACAGTTTTGCACTGGCAAGTCAAGTCTGATCAAGCAGTCCTTCAGTGCTTTGAAAATGGTCTCAGCACAGATATTGTTAACTTGCATCAGTCCAGAGAAAGGGGGAAAATATTGGTTTGAACCTCCAAATAATGTTTTTTGAGGGGCTGAATATTGGGGGGGGGGGGGGGGGCAAATGTATAGGTTTGCCCCCCAATATTTTTCTGGAGGGGGCCAGTGCCCCCCTTGCCCCCCCGCTTCCGCCGCCTGTGCCTAGATGTAAACCTACGCTTGTTTATTTAAACACATCGCCTGCTCCGTTCTTGAAAGAATAACCGGGTACTTTAACTTACCACTGCTAGCGACGCGGAAGGATGCTAACCGCCCTGCATTCATCACAGAACATCACTTCCCGTCAGAGGAACGATTTAATGAATAAACCCAGCTTCTTCTACACGCCAAGCGGGCATTCTACACCACTGATGCTACTTGGCATCACTCTGTTAATTTAATTTTTTTAAGCCAAGGAAGGAAAGGAAAGAAAGAAGGAAGGACGTTTGGTAACCTAGCACGTCAATAAAGAAGTCATTTAAATTTAAGTTAGTTGTTACATCAAACAACAAGTACATAAGAAACGGAAAAAGGAAGTTACTTAAAAATCATAAATTATAATTCATGTAAAACAAGAATAATACATGTATATATATTTTTAAAATTCAACTAACCTGAATGAAATTGTAAGAAAAAAAATAAAAATACATGTGGCAATTTCTCCAAATGTAGCCCTTGAAACATAATCTACCGTTTCCTGGTTCATGTCGCCGCATAATTTTAAATTCAAAAAAGTCTGTTATAAAGACTGTTTGATACTATTTTTCTAAACACAGTCTGTTTGGAACAAGAAGTTTGCTGCTTTATGTGAACATGGTTCAGGTGAAATATCTGGGACAGTGGGGGTAGGGGGTTGAGATAAGATTTTAAAAAAAGAGAGAAAGAAGAGGAGAAGAAATAGGAGATCAGAATAAGGAAAATGGGAAATAAAACAAGAAGAAGGACAACAAATTCGGGTCTTAACTTATATTTTTGGCTATTATAATTCCTTTATAGTCATGCCTAAATTTGGTCGCACGCTATTTATATCGCTGAACATATTCCATAGTCTTAATAGTTGGTTTTTTCTTAACAGTGTTAGCCGGGGGTGTCTGATACTGTTTATGTGATTGTATGGTGATGTTACATCTGATTTATTTTTATTCAATTGATAATGATATTGTCCTGGCCTTGTCAGGTCTCATGTTTATGTTGTGTCGCCCATAAATCAAGATTCTGTTTCCGTAAGAATGGGGACAACAAATAATCTTGTATCTTTGGAAGAAGAAGAATACAGAGAGGAAGAGAAGACGCAGGAGGAGGAGGAGGAGGAGGAGAAGCAGGAAAATAGGAAAGAGGAGAAAGAAGAGAACAGAAGAATACAGAGCGAGAGATGGAGGCAGAGGTTAACATGATTTAATGTGGAATTTGGAATAAAACAGGACTGCAAGCAGTACAAATGTACACAAGTGGATTTTGGACCTGTGCGGGCAAAATTTGGATTGCTTAATAATAATAATAATAATAATAATAATAATAATAATAATAATAATAATAATAATAATAATAATAATAATAAGGGTATTGATATAGCGCTTTTTCCTAATAACATCAGTTCAAAGCACAGTTCTCAGGCATTTACACTTAAAAGTTAACATCGAAATACATGCTAAAATAAGTGAAACAAAAACGAGACACTCATAAATTATGCAAAAACATAATACAAACATCAAAATTAATATTTACAAGTAAAACAATATAAAAGACGAGGGTGGGAGGGGGAGGAGGAGAGCAGCTAAGGAGTGAGGGGGCTGGAGGCGTGCGGTGTGACGGCGGTGATCTGAATCAGAAAAGAAGGAATGATGATGGTGATGAGACACTAGAAGTTTGTGGTTGAAGTAATCAGTCATGTAAACTTCATCGACTCGTTTGCACCAAAAGTTGTTCAAGCCTTTTTATTCGCTGCAACGGTTTACTAGCTCATTGTTTGTCACCGCGGCTTTACGCGATTTAAGATGTGCTGGGAACTTGTTTGAGTTGAAACTCATTATTGCAACAACAAAAACCAAAATAGGAAAAGGGGAGGGGGACATTACATGAAGGTCTTAACCTGTCATGTGCACGAAGTGATCTGATCAACGCCCTGCACGACGACAAGAGATACACTACATGTCACAATCTGATCGACTGCGGCGCACGCTTTCCCGGTCGTACCCTCATTATCTGGAGATTACGTGCGAAAACTGTATGTGACACCCAGGCCACCAAAGTTTAGTTTCGACATTAGGCCAGAATTTAATGAGTTTTCCAAACTTTCTGCCCAGAGCGCGTGTCCGCCAATAATAAATAGCACGGCAGAAAATGCAAGGTGAGGGTTTGTAAGGCTGCTAGGTTGCACTAGATGAACTCAACGTTGCCGCCACACTGTTGATAGGTGTGCGGTGAGGAGCAGGGATGGAGGAGGGGGTTTGGGAGGAAAGGGTTGAAAAAATGGGGAAAGCAGGTCCTATCCTATCCTATCCTATCCCGTAACTCGGAGATCATAGGGGCACCACAGATGATCGTTTAACCAACGTACTCCATCTTTCTCTGTCCTCAGCAACCCTGAGGGTTTCGCTCAGTGTCAAACCAGTCCATTCTCGAATGTTGTCCTCCCACCTCTTTTTCGCTCTCCCTCTTCTTCTACCTCCTTGCACTGTGCCTTACAGGATGGTCTTTGCAAGACCTGATGATCTGGTGACGTGGCCATACCATAGCACTTTCCGTTTTTTCACCACTGCGAGCAGGTCATCGTGTTGTCCAATGGCTTGTGTGATGGTCTGTCGGACTTCGTCGTTGGTGATGTGCTGGGTATAGGAAATGCCCAGAAGTTTTCTGTAGCACCTCATCTCCATGCTATGTATTCTTCGTTGTAGATCTGCTGTGAGGGTCCATGTTTCGCAAGCGTATAAGGAGTTGTTGGATGATGAATGTTGCAGGTCGGCGTAACTGAACTGAACTAACGACCAGATTCGTGATTTTAAAACCCAATCTCTCTACACTGCACGTGAATCTTCCTTTCTTATCATCCCCATCCCCCACCCACCCCCTTCGCACTCCAACCCGCACCCACGGGTTCAATGGTGACAACAAGCGAATTAACGTTACGAGATGCAGTCATCTAGGGTAGCCGCCAACGAGTTGCGTCGGGATGGAGAGAGAGAGAGAGAGAGAGAGAGAGAGAGAGAGAGAGAGAGAGAGAGAGAGAGAGAGAGAGAGAGAACCTTTAATTTTATTAGTTTTAAATTTTATTTATTAAATCGTTATTTAATAGCGCTTTTCCAGCTCAAAGGCTGCTCAAGGCGCTGGCAGATCTAATGATCTGATGAATTAAGTGAAAGTTTACGTTCCTATGAGGAAATAAGACTACCAGTCTTCTTTACAAGGCACTCCATTAACATTTATGAATTATCATATTAATTATTGAAAATGAAATAAAGCAACACATTTTCAGGGACATTGCCGGTTGGAGGAGACTCCGTTTCATTGTCTCTGGGACACCCACTACCCTTGACGGTGATCCCGATTTTTAAAAAAAAGTTTGTTTTTTTAAAGTTCTTGAACTAATGTAAACATTGCAGAATTTCAAAAAGACCCTTGTGGCCACTGAGAGCTTGTTTACTGCAATGGCTAACTACGATTCCAGTATCACACTGATCAATGGAAGGATGGCGACCAAAGTCTGCGCTCAGCACTCACATCACGTGCCATTGCGCAATTACGCAGTCCGCCCAAGCAGCTTCCAGCTGCACCAGACCCATTTTTTACATGCCTCTGCTGTCGTACTGGTTACAATCGCAAAATGCCAAAACTGGCATTTTTCTTTAAAAAACAACAAAAACATGACTGAATAAATAAATGCATGAAAATATATTATAAGCGCATAAAGTATGTCCACACACAAGAAGGACGATAACATATATTTATGAATGTTCTTATATAGCGCTTTTCCTGCTTAAGAGCTGCTCAAGGCGCTGGTCGATACAGGATCTAACCCAAGCCGCCCGAAGCTTCCAGTTGCAGTATAAAAACCGTTACTGCCGCTGTTACACGGCAACCGACTGCCATATCGCCAATGGTGGGTGCAGACGTTAAACCTCAATGTTCGTTCGTTCGTTACACGGCTCTGGTCGATTCAGCCACAACGCTTGAATCGTGCGTAATTCGATGTCGTTATCCACGCAACCCGTTTACTCAGTAAAAAGGCGGGAATCGTCGTTTTGCAATGTCTAAGGTCACAGAACAATCTACAGCCTTCGAAGATATCATCTTCTGTTATTAAATTGAGCTGGGAACTTCGATCAATTTCCACAACAATATTGACCGACGGAAACAAACATTATATAAGGTCCCTCCCTCCAGCAACAGCATAGATGACTGTAACATCCTATCCTATCCTATCCTATCCCGTAACTTCAAAGCCGTTGGCGCACCACATACGATCGTTTAGCCAGCGTACCCCATCTTTCTCTGTCCTCAGCAACCTGCATGGCTTCGTTCAGTGTCAAGCCAGTCCATTCTCGAATGTTGTCCTCCCACCTCTTTTCTGTCTCTCTCTTTTTCTGCCTCCTTGCATTGTACCTTGTAGGGTGGTCTTTGCAAGGCCTGATGCTCTAGTGACGTGGCCATATAACAGAGTTTCCGTTTCTTTACCACTGTGAGCATGGCATCGTGTTGTCCAATGGTCTGTCGGACTTGGCCGTTGGTGACAGGACAATAAACGCAATAATTGTAGGACTTGTGCCTGAACACAATATTGGTAATTATAGTTCGCGTCTTAATCGTAACAGCCGCAAAGTCCTTTGTATGAACATGAAATTTTTACATCATCATAACAAGAGGCGCAACTTCGTTGTAGATTTTGTAATGCCAGATGTTCTCATTATTTGTGAGATACAGATAAACAAGTCATCAAAACACCATCAGACAAAAAAGGTCGTCCAACCGCAAAATGTGGATTTTTTAAAATAAATAAATAACGTCGTTAAGCTTTCTTTTGTCATTAACACGACATAATAGTTTGATTCTTCAGAAGAGATTTTAGCAGTTACGAGTTATGCAGCGTTCAATGTAAAGGGTTTGGCAAGGACTACGGTGAGCATAATGCGATAACACATAGAGGACGAGTAATATTACTTCAATGCATCTTTCTCATCAGATAAAGGGAATGCAGTAGTATGTAATTGTTCGATCCCTTGTCTCTGTCTATATGTCTGTCTGTCTCTGTCTCTCCTAGCAATATTACTTTAATGCATCTTTCTCCTTAGACAAAAGGAATGCAGCAGTAGATATTTGTTCGTCTCCGTCTCTGTCTGTCTGTCTGCCTGCCTGTCTGTCTGCCTCTCTCTCTATCTTATCTCGAACATTTCCATCAAAACTGATTCAAAATTAAAACTAGTTGGTATACTTCCATTTAACAAATACCTTAATTACAATAAAACCTTTTTAATGTAGGCCTACAAAATACTAACCAATAGAACCCTGATTATTTAAAAGTACTTTTTTTTTTTTAGCAAACCTTCATCTCGTTATTCCATTTTTAGACATAATTTAACATTGCCACAGCCACGCTTAGACATATTTAAAACATCTATGTCATATTCTGGTCCAAGTATGTGGAATTCTCTACCACAAGAGATCAAGGGAAGTAAATCAACTAACATTGTTTAAAATAAGACTCCACAAATTTTTATTTTGTCTTGCTTTTAATATTTAAGATGATTGTATACATTTTGTTCTTTCCTATCTTGCGACAGTTTAATTTTTTTATGTGTGAATTAGCTTGTGTATGTGTGTGGTTGTGGTGGTGGGGAGGGGAGGGGAGAGTGGGAGTAGGGTATTGAAGGAGGGGGAGGGAGTATTTTGGTACATTATTTTTCTTAGTAATTTTTAAAATTCTTACCATTGTTAAGGTTTGTGTTAGTTTCAAATTAATTTTATGTTAATTATTTTGTTTGTTCTGAATTTTTTAATTCTTTTATTTCACAATTTTATTAAGGACTAGCTGCAAAACCTAATGCTAGTACTATCCTATGAAAGGTTTCGACTTCGACTTCTCTGTCTCTCCAAGCAATATTAGGCCTACTTCAATGCATCTTCCTCCTCAGACAAAAGGAATGCAGCAGTAGGTATTTGTTCGTCTCCCAGGTCTCTGTCTCTCCTTACGTGCTCATGTTGTGGGTGCTATTGGTGATACAAGTCGCCGACACGTGGCGCGTTTTACTTCAGCTGTCTTTGTTCCGTAATATTAATAAACGCAAACAACCGTCATGGACCGGGAATTAGGTTTCAGGCAACAGGGTTACAATTTACCAAGGGTGAATGGGCGCGAAACACCGGCTCTGAATTCACGCTGGTACAGAATAGGTCTTGAGGTAAATTACCATGCTTGAAACAAGACGAAAGGGGCCGCGCAAAGTGTAGCGATGTAATTTATCGTATTACGCGAATTCTTAGACGGTCTTCATTGGTTTTGGACGATAATGTCAGTTTACGTTTTGTACAAATAGACGTGTAGCACATTTCGGCCATCACGTATGCGCAGACGGCATTTTCTCACATTCAGCGGAAACGGGGAGGAGAGAGAAAGGGAAGGGGGGAAAAAGGGGGGGGGAAGGCTGTATAAACAAACCACCGATTGTGAACGGCGAAGTGACAAAATGAGGAAAAGTGACTTCTTTTGCGTGTATAATGTTCAAGACAACGCGATAGAGGAAAAGGAAAGAGAGGAATCAGATCCCTCGAAGAAAGTAATATAAAAAGCGACTTACAGACGAAAATTGTGCTTAAAAGCACTGCGAAGCGAGAAGCGAAATCTCTTAGAAGTTGAAGAAATGCAAGGTGTATGATGGCCATTTTATGTTCTTCCTATAAGTATAAGCAGCACAACACAGCTATATATGTAGTCCTATTTGCAGCAGTTTTAAAATACATACAATTTTTTCCACTCTTTTTTATACATCTAATCTATATATATAAATTGCTTAGCCGGAAGTCCTTCTTCGCCTCTACTATAAAGTTTGTCCGGTATGGACGCTGATCTGGGCAGGTGCTGGGCGCTACGGATCGGCCTGCTGTGTGCTCAAAACCAGCGAAATCGTTATAGCCGACATTTCCTTACCGAACGTTTAACCGTTTCTGAGATAAATAAATAAACAAAATGTCCACAAACTGCAATAGCCTCATTCCGCGCGCTTCCATTAAAAATCTAATTGAGGTTTCAGAATGTTTTCCCATATAGACAAAAAAATTGATGGTCTTTCTAGGAAGCCTTGGTAGCTTACTGCGTAAAACATTCGCCTACCGTCCAGGGCGACCCAAGTTCAAACCTCACGCGGGCCTTTTTTTTTTACACTACAATATGGATATTTTTCTTTTTAATTTAGGCTTTTAACTTTAATTTATTATTATTATTATTATTATTATTATTATTATTATTATTATTATTATTATTATTATTATTATTATTATTATTCCCTTAGGGAAGGGGGTACATTATTAATATTTTCTCGGATTTCATTTGATAATTATAGTAATGTTACACGACTATGATCCTGTAAGTTTACATGTAAATATTTCATAATTAAATAATATTTCTTGCTTATAGGTCTATAGAAGTTTGAATGGTCACAACCGGTCTGATTTTTCTGAGTGTTCATAAGGATGATAAAAGACGAAAAAAATATAGAACTTTCATTCAAAAACCCACAACATACAGTTAAAAGAAACAACATTATACAGAAAAAATGGAGGCATTTTCTTTTGTATTATTATTACTATTATTTATGATTTAGCAATATTTATTATTCTGCAACCATCATTCATTACCAACACACATTTTTTTATAACAATCATTGGGAACATTTTGTGTGTGTAGGTCAATG
This sequence comes from Oncomelania hupensis, assembly GCA_036898135.1. Lineage (NCBI taxonomy): Eukaryota > Metazoa > Mollusca > Gastropoda > Littorinimorpha > Pomatiopsidae > Oncomelania > Oncomelania hupensis. The sequence continues at coordinate 43,137,741 of CM072519.1, read as the reverse complement.
CAGACCCACATCACAGCGACTCAACCAAAGCTTTTTAGATTTTGAGGTTAGGTCAGCCAGGCTAGCTATAAATAGCTTCGCCGATGCTTCCTATCACTGGAAGGGAGGGTACAGGCAAGTTATAAATAGCCCGCTTCAAGCAAACTGTGGAGGCACTAAACAGTGCTGCTCACATAGGAATTGAGCTGGTGTGACATTTGTATGGAAATCCTTTAGACTCAAAACCGGTGAGCGCGCAATAAATATATTCACTGTGAGTGTAAGAAATATTCCTTCTTCGCACAGTAAATACATTTATGTAGGCCGTACTAAATGGGTGAAGTAAAACCTGAATCGAAAAATGTACGACTTAAATGGTTAATGACGAGAGTGTGACGTGGGGTTTTATTGTTGCTGGGCTCTGCACAATGGAATGCTGTAACCCTCTCGTCTTATTCTATGGGGACCGCTAGTGAATCACCCGGTGAATTACTTTAATACATTTATTTGTTTAGCTCGGTCTGTGTTAAGGCTGGGGTACAGAGATAGATAGAAAAATGGTAAAAGATCACTGTCACACTAGCTTTCACACGGTTATGAATCATATGTAGTCCAGCCACTTGATAACAGTAAAAATCACACATTTATTTCTTCTATTCTATACACGATCTTCGATGTACGAAACTAACTTAAAAGTTCAAATGTCAATGCGAATGGTTCGCTCGCTGATAGTCTAGGCAGCTACTTTCTCATCATCGGGCACTGGATACTTTCTGCCCTAATGGTCAGATCTGGACGAGTGGACTACTGTGGTCCTGTTTATACAGAATTTGGTGCACTGAAGGCTGTGTACTTAGCTCAGTATCCGAAGAGCTGTGTTGCTGTTGATTCCTTGACACGCTGTGTTGTCGTGGCTTGTGTTCGACGGGTGGGCTATCTGCGCACAATGCTGTAGATGCCTCGGCAGCCAACTCTAAGCGTCGATTAAGTTCTGTCCTTTGCTGAGTTGGGCTCACGATATACCGCCTGCTCGTCTGTAACATATGAGACGAAATTCTGCACAACCCTGTATAATAGGTATGTGCAGAGCGTTTCACTGAAGGTCAAAGTAGCCCTCAGTGATAGCTCCACATCTCTATACATAAGCGACGAACATTCTGCTAAGTCCGTGGTCCACTGGAATCTCCACTCTAATTTTCTATACATACATAAATATAAATCGTCGCTAACAATACACATAGAGAAATAATAATATTATAAACATTCTCGGGTACAGCCAATGGTCTGCAGGCATACATATAGGTTAAACAACAGTGGTTCCGTACATCTTTCAACATGGCGTCGACTGGTCGCCTCGTGGTCGGATTCGCCACGTGTTCAGGCAAAGTCGGACTAACAATTCAATTCTATGCATAGCAATTCCACAAACATAATTCAACAATTCTATAAATACATTATGATGAAACAGAAGTATGTTCATTTACCTGTTTGACAATGTCAGGCCGTGGCTACTTGATTGAATTCGAATATTCAACAAGTACTGCTTCCCTGGTCTATCACAGTAGAGAGATTTCTGCTAGGAAGTAGCTGTGTACTGCCTTAAGCTTTCAACACAAATGACTCTCTACATAGCCTTGGCCTACCCAGTCAGATCTGGTTCTACCTAACGGTGCTGTGTTCGGATTGGCTGAAGAAATCTGAGTGGCTGTAAAATTCAAAGCCTTCTACCGTCAGCTGCGATGATTTTTTTTTTGCGATGATGTCACTGCTATGCGGGGGCCAGGCTACAACTGTTACGCATGATCCCTTCTGTCGTCTTCTAGAGACTAACAGTAACCTTCTAATTCTAACTGACTAAACAAGCAAAATCTCAAAGTGTGCAGGGTAAAACTGGGGCTCTTGTTACAGAAAGCATGACTATTGGTAGCAAGTCTGTCATCTGCAATTAAAATATAGGTTAATAACAGTAAGGTAAAGTGCGTAAAAATCTTTTTACTGAACAAAGTTGAACTGTAATGGTGAAAAAAAACCTAAAGCTGCGGAAGAACGATAACTCTTGTTGAAAGTAGCTGGCAAAGTGATGAAGCGACTGAGTGAGTATTCCTAGTCGCTTTTTTGATTCTCGTAACCATGGCGTAGGCCACTCCCCACTCTGCCATATCTTGTTACAGATAATGGTGAGTGCCTCAATCATCGCTTCGCCTCCTGCTTGAAGCAGTTCCGCGGTTATCTCCACAAAACATCCAGAGGATGGACATGGCACAGTCCCGGCGAGGAGCATTACAACCAGATCGACTACATCATGGTCAAGAAACATTTCAGATCAAGCATCAACATTGGCAGGACACGCACTTTTCCAGGAGCAGATATCGGAAGTGACCACGATCTCGTGATGATGTCTTTCCGGCTCCACTTGAAGAGAGTAAACACAGCAAAGGGCACTAGACTGAAGTTCGACCTGGACAAATTGCAGGACCCGGAGGTGGCAGAAATATTCCAAGACACAATTGGAGAAAAATTTGCACCAACACCTGCATATCGTTATTTATGTATATTTACGATCTTGTAATTAAAACAACCAGTCTAATGCTCATGCGCGAGCAATACTGCGAGCAATTATTCTGCCTGACAATCGCACGCGCAATGCAGACATAACTGGGACGCTTTTCAATCATTAGGATACTCTAGCAGCGAAACGAATCTCCGCTTCGGATCAACGCCCACCTGGCACGTTGGGTGGTTCAGTCTGGCGGTAAAGTAAGCTAAATAAACAACACCAACAACCGACATTCGTTAGAAGATTATGAAGCCCAGGAATCGGTGAGACGCATTTAGAAGACTTCAAGTTTTAGGGGGAAGTCTGCTTCGGAATCGGGTTTGAGACATAGTGTCTGTTATTCTAAAGCCTGTCCACTAGGGTTTGAGACGTAGTGTCTGTTGTTACTCCAATGCCTGTCCACTATAAGAGGATCTTGTTGCCTATGAAGAACAAACAAATGTTTGCTTAGCTGCAAGAGCTCTCTAAACAAATAAATACCCCTGTAAACAAATATTGATTCATCATCGTCAGCATCATTAGTAACACAGCTAACCGGTAACTTGGACTGATTTTAGCGGTGTTAGATAAACGCCAACTGCAGCAGTAGCAGCAGCGCTGTTGCCGTCGTAGTCGTTGTTGAGCAAAATTAGCATGCCTGATTGGGTGGATCAGCGATCCATCGCCTTATTTCCGGCGCAAAGCCTTTCTTATTAATAGTTAATCATAGGTATTTATTTAGCTTTTTTTTTTTAAAGGACACGTAAGTTCAAAGTGCCTCTCTCACGCACCACAACCATTTTATGAAAAGACAAATAAACAAGCACACACACGCGCACACACACACACACACACACACACCCACACACACACACACACACACACAAGCACAACAACAAATTAACAAGTAAACAAACAAAAAACAGACTAACAATATTATAGCCTCTTCTTCTTCTTCCTTTTCTTCTTCTTCTTATTTTTATTTTTAGTCCACTTCTCTCTCCTTCTCCCTTTTTTTTTTTTACTTCTAACAACAACAAAAAAAACGCAGTTCTTACACGCTGTCTCTTGAAATCAATCTCGTTGCATTACCCTTTTGGCCTTCTCAATTTAAATGAAGTCCTACGTTTGCTGTTTTAGGCAAGTGTCGCGTGAGGCTAGTTTTAACCAGCACTACGTATACTCACATTCAATAAGTCGGCCTACTAGCCTATGTAAATTAACGTTGCTGTGCAGAAGACGACCAAAGTCAATGGGGGACTAATCCTGTGTATGCGGACACTGACTCAGTTAGGCAGTGACCTCATTCGCATCACATAAAGGAACACCCACCCACGCCAGAGGCTCAGGTAGTCTAGTTCTAGCTGGTTTAGGCTGACCACACAGCTAGATGGTTATTCATTGTGTAGACCGCACGCAAGAAGGAGCTAAGCTCTGAAAGATTTCTCTAACGTAAGACTGAAGCAGGAACTGGTGAAATTCTATTCAACCTAGTTAGCCACAGCCTGACATTGTCCAAAAGGTAAATGATCTATCTTTTGTCTCCTCGTGATTTATTGATATTATTGTTGAATTATGTTTGTGAAGTTTACCATGTTTAGAACTGTGAATGTTAGTCCAACTTTGCTTGACCACATGGCGGACCCACGACCGGCTTTGCCACCATGAAGTATCCCCTACAGACCCACTGTTGTTTTTCCTATGTATATTCTTGCAGACCAGTGGCTGTACCAGAGTATATGTATATGGTTGATCAGTGCTCCATGTGTTTAATTTAGCCATGCTGTGTAGATGTATAAGAATTAGAGTGGAGATTCCAGTGGACCACTGACGTAGAAAAATGATCGTCCATTGTTTGTATTAGTGGAGCGGTCACTGAGAGCTATTTTTGCCGTCTGTGAGACACTCTGCACACACCTAGTATACACGGTGTTGCAGAAATTCGTCTAATATTTTGCAGACGAGCAGGCATCGTTGGCCCGAGCAGAAGCAAGACAATTAAAAGTCTTCACTGACATTCGGCCTGCATTGGAGCCTCACGCACTGAGCTATGAGAGCCCATCAGTCTGTCAACCAGGAGAAGACTTCTCCACAACACCGCTCATTAAAACGAGAGCTAAGTGATTCAAAAACGTGCACCAAAACTGTTATCAACGGACATCACTAGTCCACTCTTCCAGAACTCTGACCATTTGGGCAGAACGCACCATTAGCCCGATGATGAGATAGTAGCTGCATAGAACTATCAAGGAGCGAACTATTCTAAGTGATATTTGGACTTTTAAGTTAGTATGGTGATTAGCAGATCTTGTATAGCGTAGAAGAAATAAATGTGTGATATTTACTGTTAACAAGTGGCTGGACTACCTATGTTTCATAGCCGTGTGAGACCTAGTGTGACAGTGAATCTTTTACCATTTTCTTCTATCTCTGTAACCCCAGCCTAAACACAGACCAAGCTAAACTTATAAATGTATTAAGATTAGTCACCGGGAGATTAACTAGCGATCCCCATGGACGAAAGGCGAGTGGGTAATAGCATTCCATTGTGCAGAGCCCAGCAACAATAGACCCACCGTCACAGCAAGTACGCCAGCCAGCATACAAGCATGACACTACCTATCTTACACTTTTCCAGCCTATCGTGCTGAATGAAATTGTTGAGAAAATCCATAGGTGTAAAATAGGTTTAAAGGGCTCCGGGTTCACACATGTCAATCCTTTCAAAAGTGTGGATTCTGAAATAAATCGATACATTCGTTTGATTATGTCAGTGTTGATTTTAAAAATACACCACTGTGAAAGTGTATACTAGTATATAAGCACAGTTGTTGGTTTACATAATTACAAAGATCTGCGCCCCCAGCCTGTCTCGACATGGAGTTGTGCGCCATACAAGTGGACATTGGACTGGATTGGAAGAAGAAACGCCCACATTTTGAAAGCTTGGCGGTCGTTTTTTAAAGCAACTGTTACCCATTACATCATACTTTAATGTAACAATGCAGTTTTAAAAGTAAACTAATGTCACACACACACACACACACACACACCCACACACAAATACACACACAATAAACAAACCTTCTTGATACCCTGGCCGTTTAATGAACTTGTGATATCTGGGGGAACGAGAAACCAATACTCTGTCAATAGTCCTCAATATAGGGGGAGCACAACAACAACAAAAGCCAGACGAAGCAGCTTACTACCGCTACATAAAAAGGACTTTGCTCCACTATCCACACTTTGCTGTCACTGTCCTCATTATGTAGCTTTAGTAAGTTTGTGTGTGCGTGTAGGTGTGTGTAGGTGTCTGTGTGCGTGTGTGAGTGTGTGATCTTATTGTCTTCTTATCTTATCATCATGAAAAGACATAACTAAATTAAAAGCGAAGCAGCTTAGAGAAGATCGACAGACCAGACAAAGCAGCTTAGAGAGATCAACAGATCAGAAACACAACAACAAAACAATAACAACAAAAAAGACGCCAGATCAGAGAAAGCAGCTCTTCTGTTAGATCGGCGGATCGGGTCTGGGTACAACTCTATATGGCAGAAATGGTAGCAAAGCGAAGCGCCTTTAGTGCTGGAACCCCTTTGTTTTATGATACCTATCCTGTCCTATCCTATCCTATCCTATCCCATAACTCGGAGGTTGTATGGGCACCACAGATGATCGTTTAACCAGCATACTCCATCTTTCTCTGTCCCCAGCATCCCCGATGGCTCCGCTCATTGTCAAACCAGTCCATTCTGGAATGTTGTCCTCCCACCTCTTTTTTGGTCTCCTTCTTCATCTACCTCCTTGCACTGTGCCTTGCAGGATGGTCTTTGCAAGGCCTAGTGCTCTGGTGACGTGGCCATACCATCGGAGTTTATGTTTCTTCACCACTGTGAGCAGGTCATCGTGTTGTCCAATGTGATGGTCTATCGGACTTCGTCGTTGGTGATGTGTTGAGTATAGGAAGTGCCCAGAAGTCTTCTGTAGCACCTCATCTCCATGCTTTGTAGTCTTTGTTGTAGATCCGCTGTGAGGGTCCATGTTTCGCAAGCGTATAGGAAATGGAGATGACAAGGTAGCGCAGCAGCCTTACCTTGGAATGTATACTTATGGTCTTGTCTTTCCAAATGGGCTTCAACCTTGCCAGGGCGGCAGTTGTTTGTGCGATCCTGGAGAGGACTTTCTGTCGGGACCCATTGTCGGATACAATGGCTTAAATATTTGAAGCTATGCACTGTGTTGAGGAATTGGCCTTGGATTTTGATGTCCATGTTGATGCCATTGGTGTTGTTGGTCATCATTTTGGTCTTTACTGCACTTATTTCCATTCCATAGGCTTTGGAGGCGGTGTCAAGCCTCTGTACCAGCTGTTCAAGTTCAAGTTCTTGTTCCTCCCCAGCCATTCCATCAATGTCATCCGTAAAACGAAGATTGGAGATTGCTCTACCCCCATATGCTGACTGTGCCTTCGTGATCTGCAAAGGCATCAGAAATGATGCGCTGTAGGAAGATGTTGAAGAGTGATGGAGAGAGTAGGCATCCATGACGCACACCGATTGTTGTTCTGAACCAGTTTCCGATGGCGCTGTTGTGGAGGACTGCACTGGTAGCCTTGGCATGCAGGATTTTGATGACTTCAATAATTTTAGGGCTGATGTTGTACACTCTCATGGTTGCCCACGAAGCTGCATGCCAGACTCGGTCAAACGCCTTTTTGAAGTCTATGAACACATGATATAGATGTTGTTGGTGCTGTAGGTATGTATTTCTCGCAGATTATTCTGAGGTTGACAATACCTGTTCAGTTGTACTTCGTCGTGCCCTGAATCCTTCTTGTTCTTCAGCTATGATTGGTTCAGCTTGGAGTTTCAACCTGTTGAGTATTATTTTCAGGAGGACCTTGCTGGAATGGCTGATGAGGCTTATGGTGCGGTAATTTTCACACTCCTAAAGGTTAACTTTTTTGGGAAGAGTGATGACAAGCGACTGGGTCCATGGTGTAGGCCACTGTCCACTCTGCCAGATCTTGTTACATATAATGGTGAGGGCGTCAATCATCGCTTCTTCTCCTGCTTAAAGCAATTCCGCGGGTATGTTGTCCACTTCTGCTGACTTCCCTTTCTTCAGTGTTTGCACTGCTGCCTCAACTTCTTCTCGGCGAATTGGGAGGAATTTATCTTCTTGTTTGTTCTCGGGACATGCTAGAACTGATGGGTCTCCGTTTAGTGTTTGGTTGTAAAGGTCATAGCAGTACTCTGCCCATCTATCCAAGACTTCTTGTTTTTCTGTAAGGCATATGCCATACTTGCTTTGGATCGTGGAGACCTTGGGCTGTTTAACACTTGTCACAGTCTGGTAGGCCTTCTTGCTGTTGTTCTTGTTCAGACTGTTTTCTATTTCCTGGCATTGATCTTTTATCCAGTTCTCCTTTGCTGTGCGCATGCTCTTTCCGATATCATTGTTCATTTTTGGGTAGGCATCAGCTTCCTGTGAGGTGTTCATTTTCTTTTTCATTTCTCTTCGTTTATCACACAGGTCCAAAAGTTCAGGTGTGATCCACGGCTTCTTCTTTGGGCGGTGCTTGCCAAGGATCTCAGTGGCGGCATCTGTCACAGCTGCGTTGAAGGTGGTGGTCATGGTGTTGACATCTACTTCACCAGCTTCCAAAATGAGCAGTGGTTCAAATTTCCCTCCAATTGTGGCCTGAAATATTTTTGCCACCTCCAGGGCTTGCAGTTTATCCAGGTCGAACTTCAGTCTGATGCACTTTGCTGTGTTTACTCTCTTCAATTGGAGCCGGAAAGACATCATCACGAGATCGTGATCACTTCCGATATCTGCTCCTTGAAAAGGGCGTGTCCTGCCAATGTTAATGCTTGATCTGAAGCGTTTCTTGACCATGATGTAGTCGATCTGGTTGTGATGCTCCCCGCTGGAACTGTGCCATGTCCATCGTCTGGATTTTTTTGTGGAGACCAAGCGTGTTTGCCAGTATGAGGTTGTAGTATCTGGCAAACTCCAAAAGTCTCAGACCCCTGTCATTTGTCTCGTTGTTGCAGTGGGGTCCACGTTTCTCCCCAGTTGTGGTGCACATCTTGGCCAACCTTGGCATTCCAGTCGCCTTCCATTATGTCTTTGTCCATCTTCGGCACTTGGTCAAGGACAGCCTGTAGATTTTCATAGAAATCCTCCACTTTGCTGTCGTCATAGTCTGATGTTGGGGCATAGGCCTGGATGATGGTGATGATGGTTGCTCTCAGACGGGTGGCAATGAGTCTACTGGAGACTGGGCGGTAACCCATAACAGTGGCTAGAATGTTCTTGTGGACCAAGAATCCAACGTCGTGTTCGTGCCTGTCATCTCTACCTATGCATTTCCAGCGCAGTTCGCTGATACCTAAAATGTTCCATCGTTAGTGGTCCAGCTCGTGGGCCAGTTCTTCTAATTTTCTACCCGCAGTTAGGGTCCTGAAATTCCAGGTTCCTATGACGATGATACAGACAAAAAAAATTAAAACAACAATCGCAGTGAGACATATCCGCCTCCAATCGTTGCCCCGGCCGCTCCAGATCGTCCCTCATACGGCTATAAAACAGAAAGATAACTAATCCAATTGGCTGAACTGCAGGCTGAAAAGTGTGCGGGCAAAAGAAACATGCCGCGCCGTTCTGCATGCTGCCTGCCATTTTGCTTTCTGTTCTGCCAATTGGATACATACATGTACTTATGCAGAACACTAGTAATGAGTTTTGGTGATAAAAGTTCGAACCAAAGTAATTGCCATTGTTTTACAACTAAGGCGAAACAACAGTTGAAAATGTTTCCTATCATTCCCTTCTTCTTCTTCTTCTTCTTCTTCTTCTTCTTCTTCTTCTTCTTCTTCTTCTTCTTCTTCTTCTTTTTTTTCTTTCTTTCTTTCTTTCTTTCTTTCTTTCTTTCTTCTTCTTCTTCTTCTTCTTCTTCTTCTTCTTCTTCTTCTTCTTCTTCTTCTTCTTCTTCTTCTTCTTTTCTTCTTTTCTTCTTATGCTTCTTCTTCTTCTTTTCTTCTTCTTCTTCTTCTTCTTCTTCTTCTTCTTCTTCTTCTTCTTCTTCTTCTTCTTCTTCTTCTTCTTCTTCTTTTCTTCTTCTTCTTCTTCTTCTTCTTCTTCTTCTTCTTCTTCTTCTTCTTCTTCTTCTTCTTCTTCTTCTTCTTCTTCTTATTTTCTTCTTCTTCTTTTCTTTTTCTTCTTCTTCTTCTTCTTCTTCTTCTTCTTCTTCTTCTTCTTCTTCTTCTTCTTCTTCTTCTTCTTCTTCTTATTTTCTTCTTCTTCTTTTCTTTTTCTTCTTCTTCTTCTTCTTCTTCTTCTTCTTCTTCTTCTTCTTCTTCTTCTTCTTCTTCTTCTTCTTCTTCTTCTTCTTCTTCTTCTTCTTGTACAGCCTACTGTGATATACCTGTCTGAGCAAAGAGCAAATCCACACCTTGGGTAAAATGTATTCTATAATGGACACATGAATTAACTAATGGAACTGTGTCAGCATCGAATGTAATATTACTTCTTTCCAAGCAAAGATGTTTTAAACAGCTATAACGTGCTAGAATGTTGCATTTATTTATTAAATAAATAAAACTAAGTAAAGAAATAAAAATATCAATAAATACATGAATAAATAAATGAAATAAAACAACAACAACAAAATGAAACAAAATTTTAACTAAATTGTTAAATGAAAGAGGAAGAGGGAGAAGAGAGAGAGGGATTAATCCAGAGACAGACAGAGAGATGAGGGAAGAACGACAGAAAAGGAGAGACAGGCAGACAGACATACAGAGTTAGACAAAGACAGAGAGAGGAATAACTATATTGCACACTTAATTTGACAAGGCAAATCTCAAGGGATGAACGGACGGAATGGGATGGGGTATTTGAGCCACAATGTCTCTGACCTTATAGCATGGTCCCATGCAGCGTAGCCGAGACTAGACTATGCCGTCTCCATCTCTCAACTCGAGCACAATAAACTCTCAACTTGATTACAATAAACTCTCATCTTGAATACAATATACTCTCAACTTGAGAGAGGGAGAAAGCCTTGTCTAGTCTCAGTCACGTTTTATGCCCCAATTTGAAGGCTTACCGGGGCACTCGCTGGCGTCATTCCTCTTAAATCTACTTTGTGATAACAATGTTCCCTCGGCAATTGTCCACTTGTCCTAGGGTTACACTCCAACGTAGCCCCACGGTATGTATATCTCTGTAATGACCCAAGAAGAAGAACAAGAACAAGAAGAACAAGAACAAGATGATGATGATGATGATGATGATGATGATGATGATGATGATGATGATGATGACGAAGATGATAATGATGACGATGAGAATTGATGATTATGATGATGGTGATGATGCTGAAGATAATGCTGAAAATAATGACGATGAATAAATGAATAAAATGAAGAAGATGTAAACACATCAAAGAAATTAATGAAAGAAAGAAAACGAAAACGAGGGTGCAGGCAAAAGTGTCGGGTGAATGGGAATAGGGGTGTTGTGTCAATAAGGAAAGAAGAAAGGGACGGACCAGTTAATGCATACCCGGTCTCTGGCCCATTGCGTAATATCCACACGCAAGCTTGTTCGAGCACTCGCACATTCATAGGTGTGTACTCCAGCTTTGGGAATCGTGCTATACAAACTTGAACAGTATTCACAATTATAATGGAGCGAACAAACAACTGAAATTAATTAACAAAAAAAATAAATAAATAAAAGCTTCTAGCGAGCCATGTATAAACTAATAGACATATATACGTAATGATAATAAAAAAATATTTAGGACAATACTAAAAGTAAAAGTACCAGTGATAATAATAATAATAATAATAATAATAATAATAATAATAATAATAATAATAATAATAATAATTAGGACAATGCAAATAATAATAATAATAATAATAATAATAATAATAATAATAATAATAATAATAATAATAATAATAATAATAATAATAATAATAATAGTCGATCGTCGTCGTCATTATCATCATCATCATCATCATCCTCATCATCATTATAATCATAATAATAATAATAATACAGGATGCTATGAACGCGCCTTTCCCCGAGGCTCAAAGCGCGGCGATCTATACCAACATACACGCTCACCTGTCTCATTTACCCTCACACACACACCAAATACTCATACATCGCTCAAACAGGTGCTGTAAAGGCAGGGAGATCGCTATTAGAATACGGAAGAAAATCTAATTTTTATTTTTTTGAAATTTTTATATTGACTGCATCCTGTACCACTATTGAAGGGAGGGAGGAAACCGGAGTGCCCGGAGAAAACCCTCGGTGACCTCAATAGTCTCGTACCTAAGTCACATACGTTTGCCCCTTGCGGGAATAATCATAATCATCATCGTCATCATCACCATAGTAACTGACTAAGAATAATAATATGCAAAAGGCTTCCTTAATTAGCTTTGATTCTAGTTCTTGACATTGCTCTTGATATATCCCATGCAGTTCAGTACAATACGAGATGGATCGTTATATAACCAAAACAAATTGTCCAAGATGCATGTAGCCATTATTTAAGTAATTAATTAACTAACTACTAAGACGCCAAATATATATCTGAACTATCGGTGATAAATGTGGCCTGAGAGAAGGTAGAAAATATCATCCCATTATACTTATACAATGTACGCAATGCAATACTAAAACCTTCTTCTATGCATGTTCTTAGAACGAACTCTTGACTTACACATTTGGTGATGCAACGTTCTCCGATGTTGGCTACTGCTGCTGCTGCAGTTTATTATCCCTTTCTATCGGGAAACTCTGGGCCGCCTCCCCCGGGGAAGGCGTAGTCGCAGCCAGTGGCGCGCCCAAACCCTACCTACCTAACATTATTTGTGAATTTTTTGAAATTTTTGCTGGGGGAGCAAACCGGAGTACCCGGGGAAAACCCCCGAGACGTTGCCCGAGTCGAAAGTAAATAATATTCGGAGAAACATAACGCCCAGATGCTGGCTGGAACCCACACCTGTCAAGCGCCATTGGTTTCTGGCTTGTGGACAAGGCAAGTTAGTCCCGCCTTAGCCCACTTGGCCACAACGCTGGCAAAATGCAGGGGATAGCGCGAACGCAGTCCCCCTTACGAAGAATTACTCACTCGAGTCGCCTACATTTGAGGCGATCGCAAGGTATCAGCCCGCCCGAAGTGCAATGAACAGGCTTCTCCTTGCCAGGTAAGTCTGGAACTTGATAGAACCGTTTACAAAACAAGGCTCTGGGTTTTATCCACAAGGGCATAATAGCCAAATATTGTAACTACGATACTTAGAGCTGCTACCACTGGTATGCTATAGAGCATTCACAATGGCTTTGCTATCGGGGATCCATTCTACCCATGGTCGCAATTGGCTCAGTGGTGTATGCAGTGTACTCGAATGTCAGACAATAAAATTGCAGCCCGAACAGGCAGTGGTTCAAACTCCGAATGAGCGTGTAAACCAAGATCTAGTCTATTCGTCCACGCATTTCATCTCATGGATTTTAAATATCCTGACGCTCATGTCTTAGACGGATGATTGCCGGTGCTACACAAGTACACCCAGCACGCACTAGGTCCCTTTTGCCCTATCCCCGGTCGCCCAGGATGGTGCTCAGTCGTCTGGGCGTCACACTACGCGCCCAAAGGATGGAAGTGGGCGCCTGGTGCGGCTTGAGTTAGATCCTGTATCGACCAGCGCCTTGAGCAGATTTTGAGCTGGAAAAGGCGCTTTATAAGAACTATTAAATAAATAAAGGCTTGGTTCATGCCCCTGTGAGGCATTTCTCACCAGAGGCACACTCTAGGTGTTCATGTTTTTTTTGTTTGTTCCACATTTGGAACCCGCATGCAAGTGTTGAGTAAAGGCTATTAAGTTAAATCTGATTTGAGAGCTATTTAAGACTACAAAAGATCGCTGGGGGTATTGATGAGAAACGGAAAGTGCTGTGCAATTTCAACTGAAATTACCAGAACATCAAACGACGTGAGACGAGACGGCCGAACAATGGCTTTTGGGGGTTTTAAATCAACAACAACAACAACAACAACATTATCAACAACAACAACAACAACAGCCCGAGTTTGCATGGAATTACAATCTCTTATTCGATGGATGCAAGTTGGGTTGAACAGAAAAAGCTGACTTGCTGTCATGTCAATACTGGCAATCTTAATGCTTCGACCAGTTGGATTATCAACTGAAGGACAAGCACAGCGGATAAAAAACCCATGCAAGCGCGGAACAAATCATGCTTTCCAAACCACCCAACAGTGGATGGGTTCCTGGTTCCTTCTAGAAAGGGAAAGGTAAAGCAGCGAAAGAGAGCGTACGGACACCACTTTCACAAAACCGGCCCAGAAGAAAGAGTGTTTACACCACACTCACAAAACTGGGTCCGAACATGGTATTCTCTCTGTCTCTGTTTCTGTCTGTATGTCTGCCTGTCTGTCTCTCTATTTCTCTCTCTCTCTCTCTCTCTCTCTCTCTCTCTCTCTCTCTCTCTCTTTAACCAAAAATTGCTGTTTTGTGATACTTTGGCTACTTTCACTAACTTATGACATCTTAACAAAAGGCTTCTTGTCTAGTTGTCGTAAGAGAGCAAAGTTTCAGGTCATTACTGCTCAGTCATATGGATGTGAAGACGTGCAGCTATTGGTGAAGTGCTGCCGGCGTGGCAGGAACAAATTCGGCTCGTGGAATATTGTCGCAGTGATTTTATCTCACTTGAAAATTGTATCTCGCACCACCTACAGCTGTACATTAGAACAAGAGCCATGTTTTGCGACAGTTGTTTAATAATAATAATAATAATAATAATAATAATAATAATAATAATAATAATAATAATAATAATAATAATAATATTAATAATAATAATGATAATAATAATACTAATAATACTAATACTACTACTACTACTACTACTACTACTACTACTACTACTACTAATAATAATAATAATAATAATTATTATTATTATTATTATTATTATTATTATTATTATTATTATTATTATTATTATTATTATTATGATATTATTATTATTATTATTATGTAGAGAACGTGAATTTTCCGGTTCTCAATAATATTTCTATTTTTTGAGTGTGAGAGTTAATTTTTTGAATAAATATATTTTATGTTATTATTTTCATTGGCCAAAAGTGTTGACCAATTGGAATAGTGAATAGCTGGCAGGTCAGGGCAATGGGAGCTCACTCGAGTGTTGTGTTCTAAGGTGTGAGGTTGTAGAGTCATTGTGTCAGGACAGGAAAAAAAAGATAAAGAAAGAAAAAAAAAAGAAAAGATTGTTGTGAATATTGAAGAGGTAGAAAACATCGAGAACTTATCAAGGAGCATAGCTTCGGTGGTTTTTCTTTCTGAAATTGGATGTGAATATTGTGCTGTAAAGATTACAGCTGCCTACGGGAAGCTGATATTAACAGCATACACCTGGACACACGGCGTTGTCTCGGACAGGAGAAAGGGCGACTTGAGAGGCATCGGACCTGACCAAGACGCGATTGCTACCCCAGACAGATAGGGCAGGCGAGCCCATCTGCCTGTCTACATCATCACTGTTCGTCTAACTGCCTGTCTATAACTTTCCTTAAGCGACCATACGCCTTCTACACCGTAAGAAAGGCATTATTCACATTGCAAACACGACCAACCGAGTCTAGACTCGCTCTGATTTATTCTGCCACAGTCACGGAGGATGCAATAAAAATAATTTCCGATCAATAAACCTTCTTGCATCATTAGACCGTTGCTCTTTTTCTTCTATCGGTTATTATCTCGTTGTCCGCTCGAATATCCTTTTACTCTAAATAGATGAATGTATGAATGAATAAAAATGTATTAAGCGCATACATAATTCCACACAAGATGTATGATCACAGCGTCGGGGATTAAAAAAAAGTAAAAAGCAGGCCCTATGGCAACGACATATTTTAGCGAGCTGTTCAGAAAATACAACAACAAAAGAAAAAAAAACATACATGTACATCAGAACCGAAGTTACTTGAAGCGAACTTTTACAAAACTTGCAGTCGTTCACCTTAACTTCCTCATAGCCGTTATTCTGACCGATGTGAGCTGAAGCTGGATGCACACGATCAGTTCCACCAGTCATATTACAAATTCACTGCCTCAACAGTCAAGCCTGCAGCTCATTGCCTGCCAGACTCGTGTGACTGAATAAAGAATGAATCTGTCTCCCGGAAGAAATAAATCGGTAAGCGATAGCCCCGGAGTGCTGAAAGCACAACAGTCTCTTCGCCAAAGGAGAGTTTTAAAATAAATAGTACTAAGCTTAATGACCTAAAACTTGCAGATCTTCATGCCGCCAGAGGTGTTCGGACAAAAGGTAAAACACCAATGGACAAATCCTTAAAGCTCTGTCCATCCACCAAATAGTATAATTGTTGCAGTAACCTTTTTTCACCTGCATGATTATAACAAAGCAAGACCGCGCATGGTGTTAAATCAGATTGGAACTTTGGGAACTTTGGAACTTTGTCCTTTTATTACGCAAAACAAGCACAATTTCCAAAAAATATTAGGCTCATAACCCAGGAGGTGCATTTTAGCCGAATGAAGAAGTGGGGTAAATATATACATATAGACAAACAATGTACGGTGCATACAGAACCTACACTGATTAAATAAGTCATGAAACAAATCACGGAGAGTAAAATACTCAAGAAGGAAAAAAAGTCACACATAATCATACAATAAGTAATAAATAAAAATTAACGGAAGCATGCACCTCAGTCTGAATCTAGGTAGATCAGACGATTACGGGATACATAAAGCAGCACATTAAAGAACGAGTTACAATGCTACTCCATTAAATCAGCTTACATATAATAATATGTTCTTTGATTTACGATTCATCAACTGATACATTTTAAAAACGTTCGGATGATTTCAGAAGTATTTGTGTAGAAGGGAAGTTCTTTTCTGTACAAACACAGCATTTTTACATGTAAATAAATAGTGAAACTCTTCACCAATTTCAGCCTTATCACATATAGTTCACAAACCGTTCGGCTCTTGGTATATTTAAGTATTTTTAGGATATAATTTGCGACAGCTAAGCTTGAATTTCAATAAGCTCCTTCTAAGAAGCTGTTAATGTTGTTGCCGATCCATTTTTGAGGGGCGGAAAGTGAATCGCTACGCATGGCCGCTCGGTGTTGGATGGGAGGTTGTCAGTGACTTGTGTCCTCCTATGCCCCTCTCCGATAGATGGCGATGTTGTTTGTGTTTTTTTTAAAGTGTCATAACATCCTTTCAGAAGGGACTCATTTCCTCTACTGTCCACAACTGAAGTTTTCTTTACCTGGGAGGGGCTGGAACAAGTTAGCAGAATGTGCAAAAAAACCCCAGTAAGGTTAGCAGAAAGGTTCCAGTTAGATAAATCTCACGATCTAGTTTTCTTCTCCCAGACTCCTGCCTCGCTAATGTGTGTGTACGTGTGTATGTTGTTTTTTTTTTTTTTTTAATCCAAATTCAATCTCTCCCTATATCCATCCCATCGCTGCCATCACACTCTTGTGTGTTTTCTCACACTTCCCATTTCATCTTCTGTCTCTGTCTCTGTCTCTCTCTTCTTTTTCTCCTCCTCCCTCCCCCACCCTCATTCCTTTTCCGCTCTATTTGCCCCCTCCACCTTGTCATCTATCAACTGTTTACTCCCAAAAATAAGAGATAAGGAAAAGGTACAACCCATTGTTCAAGCGCGTTATTGTCACTACATTTAAGCTTACTGTCAAGTTAGTCGACACGAGTTGTGAGGGAACCTAAAAAATGATGCCCATGCAATCGCCTTTCTGACCTACTATGTGCATGTGTGTGTGTGTGTGTGTGTGTGTGGGTGGGTGTTGGTGTGTGTGTGTGTGTGTGTGTGTGTGTACTTTTAAATTAGAAAAACAAAGTTGATAAAGTCGGTAACAAATTAGAGAACTAAAATAACATAAGGATATTTTTTTCCCAGAGAGTGTTCCTGTGGTGGATCTGGACTTTTACTTATTTCTCGTTTTGCAAATCTCTGGTGGCTTTTTCACACTCACGCACGCCTTGGTCAGGGGAAGTCACTCTGTCGCGTTTTGAAATCTGCGCTATAAGTGTAGTCTTCAACCTGATTTATATCAGATGTCACTTTCACTTTCTTAATATCACTGACGGAAATACTTTTACCCATGTGTGATGTAAATCTAAACAATCCAATGATTTTAAAAAAAAAAAGATTTTTATTGACGCAATATTGGAACATTAAAAAATGCGTTACAATTGTTTTGGTTCTTTTTTTATTATCACAATCACAATCACACATTGATCATTCCCTTTCATCTCTATATACCATAAGCAACCTTTTCTTCTGGAAGCCTAATTAACTCAGCAGTGCCAAAAGTGAGACATTTACAGACGAACTGCCAGGAGTAAGGTCCTGACAACTTTAACGATCCGTGGTACTAAATGAGTTAACGCATGAGCTACACTAGAATGGATACACTGGAAGTAAATCTGTTAAATGTGACGGCGTCTCCCCAGCGAGTAAACACTACTATATCACAGGCATGGGAATTTGAAGCGTATACTATGGCCGTTCGGTTTATAGACACAGGCATGGGAATTTTGAAGCGGTGCAAATTAATAACAAAATTGTCCCTGAAGTGGGATGATGATGGAGGTGGTTGCTGATAAGCCTGAACAGTAAGAGGAGGAGGGGAAGAAGGAATAAGAAGAATAAGTATTGTCCCTGAAAGGTGATGATGATGACGATTGGAGGTGGTTAGCGAAAAGACGGAGAAATAAGAGGGGGAGGAGGAGGATATGGAAGAAGAAGAGGAAGAAGAATAAGCAGAAGTTTGCGTTTGAGCGATGCAGCAGTCGTTTTAATTTGAAATTACGCTTATGAATAACAAAAACAATAATAATAATAATAATAATAATAATAATAATAATAATAATAATAATAATAATAATAATAATAAAAACAATAATAATAATAATAATAATAATAATAATAATAATAATAATAATAATAATAATAATAATAATAATAATAATAACAATAATAATAATATAATAATAATAATAATAACAACAACAACAACAACAACAACAACAACAACAATAATTATAGTTAAATAGCGCTTTTTCCTATTAAAAAATCGATTCAAACGCAATTTTCACGCATTTATACAGCTAAACAAGAACATCATTAAGACTTTTAAAAAAGACTAAAATATATACCTCAAATAGAAATAGATAAAGAATAAATATATATATAGATATTTTTTCTTTATATATATATATATATAGAGAGAGAGAGAGAGAGAGAGAGAGAGAGAGACACACACACACACACACACACACACAAACACACACACACACACGCTGGCAGTTGAGGGTTGGTAGAGACTAGGCGGAACATACCATTGTTGTGGAAGATGGAAGACGAGAAAATATGAGTTTCTAGGTTCTGTTTGAAGGAGGAGATTGAGGGTTTGCTGCGGAGAGAAAGTGGCAACAATTCATTATTATTCAAGATCATCGCGAGCCAGTACAAAGAAAAAAAGGAGTGCTCGACGGAGATTAAATCATCTAAAGTATGCTGATATTGTTTTTCAGGTCGTTTTGCATTTAAATGAAAAATATTCTTATTAATGGCATGGCATGGCAACATTATAAGACATTATTACCCCGTGCTACACTGCGCTTATTCAGCAGACATAATTATACACATTGTCTTGAGCCTATCTTGAACATCTGTAGTATGACCTCCTGCGCTGAAATCATTTGATTAAATTGCGGGCTATAATATAAGTGAAGATAACATTGGAACCGTCTTGTTGATAGTGTGCTTGAGTGTCTGCACCATGGTGACCTCCACACTGTATAAATACGCCTTGATGTTTTCCATGGAGAATGCGGTCACGTGAAACGGAATTGATGAAAAAAAAACGAAGTGATGGTTTCGGGGGAAGATCGCAGTCACGGTTCTACTTCACTAAAGCTGGGTTTTACGCCCAGGTAGTGGACAAATCCGGACAGACACTTTTCCTTTCAGTAGACAAGTCGCTGGCTTTCAACAAAGGCTGGTTCTTTAGTAAGCTAAAATCTCTCAAATCCAGATTGAGTCTTCGCACAATCCTTTACAGATTAGCTGTAAAACTTGATTGATCGCAGTGAGATCTAAATGATTTTATAGCTAAAAGTTGTCCCTAAATAGTGCACGCATGGCAGAGATAAAATGGCTGTCCTTTCAAGCAGTTTGGCTCTACAAACTGATCCGATCCGCTTTGAAATTTGGTGGCTAACCGTGGTTAATGTTGCGTTTATTTTGTTTTGCTGCTGCTCCTGCTGTTGCTGTCCTGAAGGACTGCTAAGATTGGAGAGGCACGTTTCATAGGTTACAAGATCCACCTTCATTATCAAAGCTAAAGGTAAAACGAAAGGCGACAGCTGTAGTCTTAGGGTACAACACAGCTTGCAGTAGATGATGTAGACCACATCAGCAACTACCAAGGGACCAGACTGACCGCACCTTCATTTACCCTGAGATTCCATCCACACAACCTCAAAGCCCTCTTGAATAATGTCCATATCCTATACAAGCAGACAGCAGAGTGGGTAGCGCCTAACCTGGGTGAACTTTTGGTGCGTGCTGCCTTCCGTCCAGTGCCACGCACCTTTGGTCCCACAAGGAAATTATAGAGGTAACCTACCGAGTGGTAGAACATGCCCATGCAACTTCTGACCAATGTGGTCTACATCATCTTCTGCAAGCTTTGTTGTATGCTGTACACAAGAGAGACTCTCAGAAACTTTAAGGAGAGATTCGGGGAATAAATGGATAACAACTGACCTTCAGCCCCAACTGCCGACCCTTTCAACACGCCATTTCACTGCCCATTAGACGTCAATGGGGCAGTTTTGTGACGCAACAGTGGTGACGATAGACGTTACAGAAAATTCATGGAATCCCAAATCATTGGTCGCCTGGGATTCCTTCAGCCACATGGAATCAACATAAAAACGTGGCCCACCTTAAGTAACCAACCCACCTTCCTGTCAGTCATTCCTCTTCCCTCTTCCCTCCTCCCCCGTCCTCCTCTCCTTCCCTACCATATTTGTCCTTCCTTCATTCTTACGCTTTCCATTCCCCATCCTGTGCTTGTTAACGCACACTTCTATTACAAATTTAATTACTGGTGAACTTTCTCATCTCTGTTGTTATAGTTTTTGAAAGTCACGGGACACTAAATAAAAAAAATCCATCTAGACGTCACATCAGTCTTCAAACTCTACCATCCTTCAGTTGGCTTTGAAGAGTCTAAAGACCGGACGCGCTGCCAAGTTTTACTCTGTTGGATCTTTTTAACCTCCTCAAGGACATTATCATCAAAGTGAAAGTCACATTAATGAATTTTCTGTAATGGTTTGCTCCAACGCGCATGATATACTCTGTCGCGCACGCACGCAAACACAGAAGAAGAAGAAGAAGAAGAAGAAGAAGAAGAAGAAGAAGAAGAAGAAGAAGAAGAAGAAGAAGAAGAAGAAGAAGAAGAAGAAGAAGAAAAAGAGGAATGAGGAGAAAGAAGAAGAACAACAACAACAAGAATGAAGAAGAAGAAGAATGAGGAAGAAGAAGATGAAGAAGAAGAAGAAGAAGAACAACAACAACAACAACAACAACGACAACAACAACAACAACAACAAGAATGATGATGATGAAGAAGAAGAAGAAGAAGAAGAAGAAGAAGAAGAAGAAGAAGAAGAAGAAGAAGAAGAAGAAGAAGAAGAAGAAGAAGAAGAATCACGCAACATCCCCAATTTGAACAGAAATAGGGATGAAAGGAAAGGTGATCAACACTTCATGAGAAGGCGTATATATATATATATGTTCTGCGCTTCTTTGGTATCTGCGCTTTTTTGGAATCGCCACTATTGTAGAAATGTACACACAGTTTATTGCCCGTTTACGACTTTTTGCCGATCGCTGGGTTGAAATGGCCGGCAAGAGACCCTAACCCTAACCCTAACCCAAACCCTACCCCTACCCCTAACCCAAAGCAATGTTGACATTCCAAAAATGGGCAGGCCAATTCTAGAATTTCGCAGATTCCAAAAAAGCGCTAAACATATATATATATATATATATATATACATTTAGATATAGATATGTGTATTGGGATGATTGAGGTGTGTTGGTTGACGCTTGTGTGGTGAGGTTGGAGCGGAAGGGAGGCGAGAGGGAGAGAGGGGAGTTAGGATTAACATCAGCGTCAGAAACTAGAAAAGGCAATAGTCAATAAAGACCTGGCGGAACAAATGCTCCTTACGCCAGGAGTTTTGTTGACAAGCCTTCCCAAAGCCGTCTCCTCCGGACAGTTTGGAAGAGCGTTCCAGACTAGAGGAGCGTGACAGCGGGAAAAGATAAGGCTTTCAGAGTGGCCAATCTGTCACGCTTGGCGATTGCTGTGAGCGGATGTGAAACACGAGTGTATTAGAAACTATCCATAGACAGTGGTGGATTCCGTCGTCTTAACCTATCTCTGTCATTGCAAAACGGGACGTCTCGGACAAGCTAGTCTGACGACAGGAAGGAAGGCGGATAGCTGTCCTCCCTCAGACACCAAGAGAGAGAGAGAGAGAGGGGGGGGGGGAGGGAGAGAGAGAAAAATTTTTTGGGGGGACACTGGTTCGTTCAATAGTTTTTAAAGGCTTCAGGCCCTAAAGCTTAGTGTTACAGCCTGTCCTAAACGACAATTATTTAACGGATAACCATTCAGCATCTCACATCACGTCTTAAAATGAAATACAATCACGATAAATTTGGGCTGCAACATCTATAGAAATCTAAGTCAGATCAATCAATAGGCTACATATTCTTATAGACGTAATGTAACATAGACCGTATGATGTACACTCCAAAGATGGAGAGTTCCAGACAGACAGAGAGAGAAAGAGAGAGATAGAGAAATCCAGAGAGAGAGTGAGAGACAGAGAGAGACAGAGACAGAGACAGAGCATGTGCTTGCCTGGCGTGACAGAAGCTTGCGTGCGTTTGTAAATAATAAAGAAGAAGTAGACTTGATTTAGGTCCTTCACCCTTGTTTCTTCGAGTGGTTTTCTCCGTCTGCCATTTCGTCAAAGGAGGGTGTGGACCTTAGTCTTCAATGTTCATTCATTCCAAGAAGTAGACCGTCGGGAGACAAGATATTATAGAACAAATACATTGATTTTTTTTATTCAGTCAAAAGAAGGGGTGCTCCCAGGCAGACAGAGAAATCGTGTAAATATAAACATCAATGTGGATGTATGAATACCCTTGTACAATCACACAGGCAGCCAGACAGTTCAATGAACTTAAAATCCAGAGAGAGAGAGAGAGAGAGAGAGAGAGAGAGAGTTGGATACGACTTTTAATAGTAGCTTACATTAGAAATTAGATGATGATGAAGATGATGATGATGATTACAAGCAATGGTAGTAGTAGTCAGATTTATCTTCAGACATGTACTATGGTAACATTAAATATTGTGTCCCTATCCTATCCTATTCTAGACTATCCCGTAACTCGAAGGTCGACAATTTTGTTATAAAAGTCGAAATTTCGCCTGAAGCTAACAACAAGAACCTTAACAGAAATATTAATGAACTAACTTCCCTCGAACAATGTGCTAGATGAATTGCAAAAAATACAACAAATCGCGTCAATCATAATTTCACACAGAACAAAGCCAAAAGAATTAATCTGCCCTAAAATGTATTCTTAATTCGCAGTCAGATCCAGAACAACTAAAAGTACTTCTTTGGTTTCAGAATTCATATTTTGAACAAAATATATAGTACAAAAAAAGTCTCCATTACCTGAAGAAAAGTTATTTGAACACACCAACAAGGCGTTTTAAAAGATAATATTCGACTTCCCACTCATTGGATGCAATTGGAATTGTATATACAATAATTTCAGACAGCAACTTTGCAATTCTATGGAGTACCATCAAGAAAAATAAAACAGGCTTAGAAACCAAGGTCTTAGACTATAAGTAAAGTTTTGTATTACCAGTTGGTTCGAATAAGGGTTGAAACACACACACACAAACACACAACCGTGTAGAAACGCCGTTTTGATGACTTTCTTGAAACTCTACATACGTTACTTTGACATTTTTACAAATGTGTCCATTTTTTTAAGCTAACCCTAACCCTAACTCTAACCCTAACCCAAACCTTAACCCTAACCCTAACCTTAACCCGTAACCTAACCCTAAGCCTAACACAGCCCTAACCCTAACGGAACACTGTTTTGACGTCAAAATAACGTGGTCCGTCAAAAGAAAGTACGTAGAGGTTCAAGTGTATGTCAGAATAACGGCGTTTTTACCTAGCCACACACACTCACACACACACACACACGCACACACACCCAAACACACACACACACACACACACACACACGTAAATAGTAATTACACTTTGTACAAATTTAGTGCTTTAAATTACCACTGTTTCTGTCTTCCTCATTTGTTCTTTCTCGTTCTGAATCTGTTCTACCAATCTACTATCCTCTTCGCTAGACCAGTCACCTACATTTTTTCTTGAAAACTCTCCCAAAACTCATCTTTTGTGTATGGGATATGTTGGGTCAGTTTGGGGATATGGAACGCTTTCTGCTAAATGAAAGATAAGGAATTATTATTTAACAATGTAGGCATTCTATCTATCTATCTATCTATCTATCTATCTATCTATCTATCTATCTATCTATCTATCTATCTATCTATCTATCTATCTATCTATCTATCTATCTATCTATCTATCTATCTATCTATCTATCTATCTATCTATCTATCTATCTATCTATCTATCTATCTATCTATCTATCTATCTATCTATCTATCTATCTATCTATCTATCTATCTATCTATCTATCTATCTATCTATCTATCTATCTATCTATCTATCTATCTATCTATCTATCTATCTATCTATCTATCTATCTATCTATCTATCTATCTATCTATCTATCTATCTATCTATCTATCTATCTATCTATCTATCTATCTATCTATCTATCTATCTATCTATCTATCTATCTATCTATCTATCTATCTATCTATCTGTGTGTGTTCGTGCGTGTGTGCGTGTGTGTGCGTGTGTGAATGTGTATGTATTTTGTTAATATTTTATATCGATGTTTACATTTTATTTTGTTTTGTAAACGGGGGTTCGATAAATTACAGTACAGCCTCAACATCCCTTGAATGGGATGCCTTTATTGTAAAGTGACCTGCTGGTGGAGTGCCTTCAGTGTTACCATTAGGGTTGTTTCAGCAGATCTTTTATACGGATCAGGGGTGAGCCCTCTTTTAACCAAGTTTTGGTCCTGATTCGGCTCTTTGCAGACCGCTGGACCCTACAAACAATGACTAACTAACTAGCATTTTATGGCTCTCATGATACGCCACATATGCTGTGTTGGCAATGGATCTTCTTTCGTCCCCACTTTGTAAAGTATTTTAAGTGATCTAACGCTAACGCTAACACTAATCCTAACTATTACACTAACCCTTACCATAATTCTAACTCTAACGGATCATTGTTTTGCTGTTAGCATAACGGGGTCTGTCAAAACAATGTATGTAGATTCTCAAGTATGTCACAAGAAAGCCGTCTGTACATAATCACACACACACACACACACACACACACACGCACACCAACACACACACGCACACACGGTCTCCCTACCCCCACCTAAAACCAACATGTGGAAATTTGCATTTCGGCAACTCATTTCGCAATATCAAAATTAAAGAATTATCAATTATCAAATGAGCACAAACTCATAGAAATTTGTTTCAACCCGCTAAAACACAAACATTGCAACTCTCTCTCTCTCTCTCTCTCTCTCTCTCTCTCTCTCTCTCTCTCTCTCTCTCTCTCTCTCTCTCTCTCTCTCTCTCTCTCTCTCTCTCTCTCTCTCTCTCTCTCTCTCTCTCTCTCTCTCTCTATATATATATATATATATATATCCCATAACCCGGAGATCGTAGGGGCACCACAGATGATTGTTTAACCAGCGTACTCCATCTTTCTCTGTCCTCAGCAACCCTCTTGGCTTCGCTCAGTGTCAAGGCAATCGATTCTCGAATGTTGTCCTCCCACCTTTTTTTCGTTTTCTCTTTTTTTGCCTCCTTGCACCGTGCCTTGCAGGTTTATTTGTTCAAGGCCTGATGCTCTGGTGACGTGGCCAAACTATCAGAGTTTCCGTTTTTTCACCACTGTGAGCAGGTCATCGTGTTGTCCAATGGCTTGTGTGATGGTCTGTCGGACTTCGTCGTTGGTGATGTGCTGGGTGTAGGAAATGCCCAGAAGTCTTCTGTAGCACCTCATCTCTATGCTTTGTATTCTTCGTTGTAGATCTGCTGTGAGGTTCCATGTTTCGCAAGCATATAGGGAGATGGAGATGACAAGGGAGCGCAACAGTCTTACCTTGGAATGTAGACTGATGGTCCTGTTTTTCCAAATTGGCTTTAACCTCGCCAGGATTGCAGTTGTTTGTGCGATTCTGGAGAGGACAAAATTGTTGAAGTCATCAAAAGCCTGTATGACAAGGCTACCAGTGCAGTCCTCCACAACAGCGCCAACGGAAACTGGTTCAGAACAACAATCGGTGTGCGTCAGGGATGCCTACTCTCTCCAACACTCTTGAATATCTTCCTACATGTAGAGCGCATTATGTCAGATGCCCTTGCAGATCACGAAGGCACAGTCAGCATAGAAGGAAGAGGAATCTCCAACCTTCGTTTTGCGGATGACATTGGTGGATTGGCTGGAGAGGAACAAGAACTTGAACTGCTGGTACAGAGGCTTGACACCACCTCCAGAGCCTGGAATGGAAATAAGTGCCGAGAAGACCAAATTGTTTTACGGATGACATTGATGGATTGGCTGGAGAGGAACAAGAACTTGAACAGCTGGTACAGAGGCCTGAAACCACCTCCAGAGCCTGGAATGGAAATAAGAGGCGAGAAGACCAAAATGATGACCAACAACACCGATGGCATCAACACGGACATCAAAGTCCAAGGCCAATCCCTCAACACAGTGCATATAAATATATGTGAAAAAAAATATATATATGATTATCTCAAGGACCACTGAACGATTTTTACCAAACTTCATAGGCACATTACCAAGGTTAATTTTCAGGATCCCTTGACATAATAATTGTTCTATCGCAAATGTCAAGTTGCTTTTGCCACTTTTATACAACACATATATGCTAAATATATTATCTTGAATATTGAAAACACTTTGGTCTATATCTCAAAAACGGCCGAACAGATTTTGTTGCAATTTCGAATAGGCCGAACCCAGCAAGAATGGGTCTAAGACTAACGGTACCAGTAAGAAGAAAAAAATCGAATGGAAATGTGTATGTTAGGAATAAATGGAGTGGCAATAGGTCGTGCGAAAAAAGTCTAACAGGAAATAGGTATCGTAGGATATGACTTATAGAAAAATGTCTAATGAAAATTGATCCAGTAACTAAATAGGCGGAATGGGCACTATCTAGTTTAGGTCTAGTGGGCATAGGATGTGCGGTACCTAGCATGTCCCCTGGCATGCATAGTTTAGCGTTGAGTGACCGTTGGTCAAATGAAGGGCGACAGGACAATTGCACGACCACCACCCTTAGGGAAATGCCTGCCTGCAGGAAACAGGAAGCCAGGACGATGAGACAATGCTCTGAGATTGCAGAGACAGAGAGCGAAAGAGAGAGAGACAGAGACTGAGAGCGATAGAAACAGAGAGAGAGACACTCAGGGACATTGAGGCTGTGATCCAAATTAGAGAGACAGACAGACAGAGAAAAAGAGAGACAGAGACTGAGGGAGATAGAAACAGAGAGAGAGAGAGAGACAGTCATAGACACTGAGGCTGTGATCAAAATCAGAGAGACAGACAGACAGACACAAGCACGGAAACAGAGGGCGACAGGGACAGAGAAGATCAAATGGCTGTAAACCGAATCATACACAAAGAGAGAGAGAGAGAGAGAGAGAGAGAGAGAGAGAGAGAGAGAGAGAGAGAGAGAGAGAGAGAGAAATGGCCATTGGCCCACTTCATGGGAGAGAGAAAGAGAGAGAGAGAGAGAGAGAGAGAGAGAGAGAGAGAGAGAGAGAGAGGGAGAGAATTTCTCTTAGTTTAAAGGTATTTGATTTCATTTGATCTGATTGAATAAATGGCAGCGTAATTATGTTTTAAAACCGCCAACTGTTGTCCGATGTTGAATTTGTGTTGGGAAAAGGTTCCGAAGTGTAGGTGCAGAACAAATAAAAATAAAAGAGATAAGATAAGAAAAAATAAGATAAGAAAACAATTTTATTTAACAAGGGTAAACAAGTAAGCACTGAATGTGCTTTTTTTACATGTTGCCCTTGGGGCTTGTAACAATAACAATTAGTATAACAATATAACTTTATAACAATAACATCATAATGGTACAATATATTCAAGATCTGTGCACACACGCACATACGCGCGAACACTCACACACACACACAAACACACACACACAAGTTTATTTAAAACAATCTAATGAATGTTATTAACCCTTTACTGTGCACACGTTTGTCTATTTTGTAGCTTTAAACAGGCAAGAATTTTTATAAATTTAGAGATATTTAGGGGTACGTTAGTAAAAACACCACATCTTAGGTATTCGTGCATAGATTTAAATGAAATAAAATGCAAAATGAATAGAAAAAATATTCTTTGATTGTCTACCTTTTTATTCTTCTCTTGTCATGTCTTGTTTTTTTATTACTCCATGTGTATACAAAATAAAAAAGTGTTAAAAAGTCCAAAAACAAGCCCCCTCCTTTTCTTCACTTTCCTGCCAGTCTGAAAGATCAGATGTATGAACGCTACTGACACTAATGTCAGTACTGACCTTTTCCTCCGACTCCAAGTCCATTTCTCTCACTTTAATGTCTGATAAATGGAAGCCTGTAAACTCCCCTTCATCAGTCGAAGAATCCAAACCATCAATTTTAGACACTCACACAAGAAAAATTGAAAACAAAATCGAAAAAACGAACGCATCACAGAGAAAACTTGTGGAAATGCAGTCGAATATTTTCACAACAGATTAAACCGGAAGTCAATTGCCGGAAGTCAATTGCCGGAAGTCTCGCAATCTTTCAAACAACGCGAGAATATAACCACATGGTTGATATGGACGCTTTGGGGCGTTTTGCCTGTTTAGACCTTCGGACGCTTTCGGCCGCTAGAACTCTAAGTAGCTATTTCTATAATTTGTGATGTGTTATAAAAGATGTATCCTAAAAGAGAGATATTTAGTGACCGCACTGTGGAGCACTTCTGGAATGTTATTCCATAAGTAGAACCTGAATATGACAGACTGGTTTTAAACAGATCAATTCTTGGAAATGGGATATTTAGTTTATAGAAAATCTGGCAGTTTTCCTAGAAAAAATAGAAAAGAAAGATAAGGGGGTGCATTAAAATAAAGAATCTTGTGCATGAACTTCCTTTAATAAATTTTAATTTTTTTGGCTAGAGGTAGTATGTTGATCTTTTCGGAGAGATTGTGTTTTTAAAGAATAATCGTTTTAATTGCACGCTTATGAATTCTAATTAAAGGGTTTATGGCATTGCCACTAACAGCATCCCAAATAGTTGAAAAATAATCAATAAATGGCTAAATTTGTAGTTTTAACCAATGTTCGGTTGTTGTTTCCTGTCGTCCACCAGTGATATTTTGACACATTATTATTACTTGGGTAGCACTTATTTAAGCCTTGTGCTTTTGTGCGCCCTGATGTTTTGCCCTGTATTAATATCTGGTTTGTTTGTTGAATAAAATTTATGTTAAAACAACTTTTAAAAAAAAAGGCTGAATATGTCCCGAATAGAATAGTTTACAAGAATGCAAATTTAAGACATGTGTAATCCTTGATAATTGGTAAGTCCTTCTAGATATATATTTTTACTAATAGTTAAAATAATATTGCAACCAAGATAAATTATTGTTTCAAATTACGCCAAGAATTACCAGCTCACTTCCTATGTGAGCAGCACTTTTCAGTGCCTCCGCGTTTTGTTGTTGTTGTTGTTTGTAGATTATAGTCACACGACACTTTCGCATATAGGTGACTACTGGACCGATTTATACTGACACCAGCGGGCCAGTTGTTGGTAAAGGGGAAAATAATATGATCACACGTTGACCAATCCGGGATTCGAACCAGCGACCTTTCGGTTACTAGCAAGACGCTCTTACCAACTGAGCTACCCGGCCCCTCCCTCCGCGTTTCGCTTGCTGCGGGCTATTTATAGCTTGCCTGCACCCCCATCTTCCAGTGAAAGGAAGCATCGGCGAAGCTATTTATAGCTAGCCTGGCTCACCTAACCTCAAAATCTGAAAAGCTTTGGTTGAGCTGCTGTGAGAAATTGATGGCATTGTACTTCTTCAACTATTTTGTTGCAAAGTTTTAAGGGAGGGAGTTTCATAGAGGAACTTTGACCTTTTGTCTCGTAATTAGCATACATTTTTTTGGTCTGGATTAAGTGCCATGTGTCATCCAGTCCATTCCTGTAGTACATTTGCCACCTTTTGCCCAGAAAAGGCTAGATTACGCATTTCTGTATTCTTGGAGTGTAATGTGGTTTTATCAGCAAAAAGTTCACAAGATGTAGAAATATGAAGGGGAAGATCATTTATATATACAGAAAATAATAAAAATCCAGCACGGACATCAAAGTCCAAAGCCATTCCCTCAACACGGTGCATAGCTTCAAATATTTAGGATCCTTTGCATCAGACAATGAGTCCCGATAGGAAGTTCTCTCCAGGATGGCACAAACAACTGCTGCCCTGATAAGATTGAAGCCCGTTTGGAAAGATAAGACCATCAGTCTACACATCAAGGTAAGGCTGCTGCGTTCTCTTGTCATCTTCATCTTCCTTTATGCTAGCGAAACATGGACCCTCACAGCAGATCTACAACGAAGAATACAAAGCTGGGAGATTGATTGATTGATTTATTGTTGCTTTAGGTCCAGCGGACTGAGATGAGGTGCTACAGAAGACTTCTGGGCATTTCTATACTCAGCACATCACCAACGACGAAGTTCGACAGACCATCATTCAACCTATTGGACAACACGATTACATGCTCACAGTGGTGAAAAAACGGAAACTTTGATGGTTTGGCCCCGTCACGAGAGCATCAGGCCTTTAAAAAAAACCTGCAAGGCATGGAATAACTTTAGCTTGTTTAAACATGACAGGAATACATGATTTGTCAATGCATAAATTGTATATATAGGTTAAGGTTTCAGTAATATGCGAAGCAGACAGTTGTAATATTTTACCATCTAGTTCATCACTTCCTCTTGAATTTGCTTGCTTCAGGTTTCTTAGTGTTTTATAAACAAATTCTGTTGACAAAAAAGGAATATAGGTTTTGATTTTGATGTTTTTGGACTGACAAAATCCTGCTAATTTATGTAGATTATTTTGTTTTGATGTGTCAGCAGTTATAATTCTATCTGACCCTTCTACAAAATGTAAATTCAGTGTATGAAGGAAAATATATGTAGGTGCTTGGTTAGTTAAATGGCTAATTGCTTTCAATATCGCTTTATAATTGTTTTTTGAGGAAATTAAATTTTTATTGTGTTTCCATTTTCTTTCTCTTGAGTAAGGCTACCGCATTTCTCAGGTTTTTTTATATTCATTTTCATTATCACGTTTCTGTAACCAGTCTCTGAGATGAACATTATTTGTCAATGCATAAATTGTGCTCATTAACATTATTAAGCCATTGTCCTATCATAGGTGTAAGAGCTCTATGACAAGAATGCTTAGCTCTGAAACCAGATTGATTTTCATGTAACAGTTGTTGTTTTTTTGTGTTTTGTGTGTGTGTACGTGTGTGAAATGAGCGAGAGAGAGAGAGAGAGAGAGAGAAAAAGAGAGAGAGAGAAAGACAGACAGACAGACAGAGATATGGTATTATTATCAGGGAGAAAGAGGGAAGGTGAAGGTTTGGGGAGGGGAGCAGAAATGGAGGTGGAAGGGAGAAGTGTGTTGAGGAGGTGCAGTGATGTGTGGGCCAAAGAAAAGCCGTACACAAAGGATATAGGCAGCCCCAGGACTCTGGAGCCATGGCAGTTGCTATTATTCATTACCAGACGAACACATTTGTGAAGGCAAAGACTCGAAACGAGAGTAGGCGAAACGAGACGAGTGTAGGAGAAACTGTAGTAGGCGATACGAGAGTAGGCGAAACGTGGCGCAGAGCTGCAAAGAAAGAGCTGGGCAGATGTTCAAAACGCGGACGGCGCTCAGGGACGTGTCGCGGGTTCCGGACAACAGCAACCGACAGCCCCAAGTGGGGAAAACTCTCCAGGTCAGCAAATCTCCCGCTTTATCCCTTTACCGTGTTACTGTTCTTGTTTTAGCGTCATTTTAGCAATTGATGTTCATGGAAAGTGATGTGAAATTCCGCAATGGAGGACCAGTGTGAATGTGTACATATGTGTGTATGAGCGTATGTGTGTGTATGCATGGCTGCATTGTGTATTAGAGCATGAAAGGGGGGGGGGGGAAAGCAAGATGTGGAGGCATATGGAAGAGGAAGAAAAAGAGAGAAAGAGAGAGACACAGAGAGAGAGAGAGAGAGAGAGAGAGAGAGAGAGAGAGAGAGGAGAGAGAGAGAGAGAGAGAGAGACAGAGAGAGACAGAGAGAGAGAGAGAGAGAGAGAGAGAGAGAGAGAGAGAGAGAGAGAGAGAGTTCAGATTTTAATGCATTTCACGGCCTTGGGCCCATATGCATACCAAGGAACAGAGGGGAAGGGAGGTCATTCCTTCACCAAACTCGAACAATGGTATTTTCTCAAAATACAACATATTCAAAATAGAAATTCAAACTACGCTCACACCAAACTGGAGAAAGTTCTTGTAAGCATAAAATAGTGCAGGTTACAAAAAAAATTAAACTATAATAATAAAAAATAAAAGAGAATACATAAATAAATACATATATAAATGACAATAATTATTACATGATCCCATAAAAACATTGATAACAATAACTACTGTATGATACGATAGGAAAAAAATATACAAGTGATTGTTATTGATAACTGTATGAAAATGATTTGTTATATGTTTCAGTCTTTATTTTGCGCATGGTATTTAATATATTAAATAAATTTATATGTTGCCATATATTAATTAGGGATTGATATCTGTAGAATATATGAAAGTATTATATAGAAGAAGGCAAATTCTTGATAGGTAATCAACATTCGTTGCATAATAGAGGTTCATGAAATCAATTTTGGGTCGACAAGTTTCTTCTGTTTACCAATTGTGTCTAAATTAACTAACATTTCATAAGCTTGCTTTGGCAATCTGTCTTGACCCATTTCTAACAGTCTAAGCCAATATCTACATGTAAGGCTACGAACACAGTAGTTAATGTATAATGGAAATCGACCAAGTTCGCTGTAAACCATTTTGTTTGGAATGCAAGCTGGAACACCTAGATAATGTTTACAACCCATAAGATGGACTTTCTTTAACGTATCTAATCTATGAGTACCCCCAAATCTCTGATGAATATAATACTATCGATTGAACTTTAGCATAAAATATTTTAAAGAATGTGTCTTTGGTCATTCTTTCATCTTTTAAAATAAGCGGCATAAACCAAATACAGCTTTTTTTCCTTTGTTAACTAAGTGGTTAGGGTAAGTTTTATAGCTTAGCATAGTAGTAAATACAAACCGAGGTAACAATAATCGTTGACTACATTTAATTTAATTCCATCAAAATGCCAATGTTCACTTCTTCCAAGGTACCCACCTTTACGAAACACTATTATCTTAGTTTTATCTATGTGAACTTCTAATTTCAGTCTGTCGCAACTTTTTTTCAAACAATTCAGTTGATGTTGTAAGCCACATGGTGTAGATGAAATTAGAGTAATATCATCAGCAAAAAGTAAAATAAATAGTCCCTTCAGACCAGGTAATAGTTGGATCCCGTGACGGCCTGAACCATTACCATGCTGTGCTAGCTGGTTAATAAAAAGAGAAACAATAGTAGGGCTTAAAACACAACCCTGGCGCACACCTTTTGGACAATCAAAAATATCTGAGAATTCGACCTTGACTCTAACACAAGATTTCAGCTGTTTATAAATTGATTTCAAAATACAAAAGAATTTACCAATACCCTGGCTTTGTAAGGTCCCTAGTAACATAGCAAGCTTTACATTGTCAAATGCTTTTTTGAAATCAACAAAAGCAACATATAGTTTCTTTCCCCGTTTACTAAAACTCTTTTGTGCAATGGCATGTAGTGTAAAAATGTGGTCAATGGTAGAATAGTTTTGACGAAACCTGGCTTGATTCTCGACAACTTTATTTTCTGATTCAAGCCATTTACATAGTCGTTGATTCAAAATAGATGTAAAACATTTACTGATACAGCTTAATAAGGAAATACCTATGTAATTGTTTGGGTTATCATGTGGATCCTTTTTGTGTATTGGAACAATCATCTCTCTTGCCCACTGAGACGGATATTGATCCATGTTGTAAATTGCATTAAACAAATCAGTTAAAAAAATGACAGTAATTTTATTTCCCACCTTCAGCATTTCAGAGAGAGAGAGAGAAAGAGAAAGAGAGAGAGAGAGAGAGAGAGAGAGAGGGGGGGGGGGAGGGGGGAAATTATCTCAGCTTGGCCCGTGATAAATGCACGTACAAAACTTTTTTTTAAATTGTTCACAATTACAGTTTAGTGCGTGTGCGCATTGCTCATGTTGTAAGCATGTGCTGTAATGTAATTAGAGGAGGAGGAGGAGGAGGAGGAGGAGAAGAAGAAGAAGAAGAAGAAGAAGAAGAAGAAGAAGAAGAAGAAGAAGAAGAAACAACAACAACAAACAACAAGACGAACAACAACAGCAGCAGTAGCTGTAGCAACAGCAGCGACATCAACAACAACAACAATAGCATCAATAACATCAAAAGTGGACATCAACAAATGTATACTACCTCGCCGCTACTTAAATGAAGCAAAGTAATTAGGCAATTTCATCCCATAAATGCTGTCCATATTAGCACGTAACTTTAGGATTGACATGTTGCTGCATGATTGCAAATGACAACTAAATTTTGTTCTTGTTTCTTTGACATTTTATTTGTTGTTCCCGTATTTCTCCTTTTTTCGTAGTTATTACATTTAGATCTACCTTATCACGTATTCCTCTCAAACTTGTGGGTCAAACCACACACACACACATACACACACGTACGTACACACACACACACACTGCGGTGAGTTCTTCATTGGAGCTTAAGCCTAGGGCTGACGACGAACGTTTTGATACCCCCGTTGGGGTGCCGGGGGTTTCAGTATAAATAGAATCCCCACTTTCTGGAAATTTAGTGCTTTAAATTCCCACTGTCGCTGTCTTTCTCGTTTGCTCTTTCTCATTCCTGCTCTGTTCTATCAATCTGCTATACTATCTTCTTCTTTGCTAGACCAGTCACCTACCTTTTTTCTTGAAAACTCTTCCGGGACAAGACTCCTTATTTGTGTATGAGGTCTGTTGGATCTGCTTGGGAATATTGGACGCTTTCTGCCAGGTGGTCACTAGGGCTTCCTATGATGTTATTATTTAGCAATGTAGGCATTTTATATGTATGTGTTTTTATTAATAATTTATAATGATGTTTGTATTCAATTTTGTTTTTGTAAACGGGGGTTCGATAAATTAGAGTGCAGCCTCAGCGTCCCCTGCGTGGGATGCCCTTATTGTAAAGTGACTGGCTGTGGAGAGCTTTCAGTTTTACCACTAGGGTTGT
The DNA here is from genome assembly GCA_036898135.1 of Oncomelania hupensis. NCBI lineage: Eukaryota > Metazoa > Mollusca > Gastropoda > Littorinimorpha > Pomatiopsidae > Oncomelania > Oncomelania hupensis. Next base: position 43,102,242 of record CM072519.1, on the reverse strand, counting down.
TTCAGCAGATCTTTTATGCGGATCAGGGGTTGTCCGGTCCTGATTTGGCTCGGAAGAGTCCGCTGGACCTAAAGCAATAATAATGTAATGTAATGTAATGAACGTTTTGATTGCAATTATAGGAAAAATCATGACTTGAGTCATTGATTTCGTGAGACTATCCCCCAGTCATCTCAGTCAAATCAGTTCGCAGCGTGATTTGCAATGATTTTCCACGTTTAGAACATGCCCAGTGACCTCATCCCCAGTCCGCTAGGTAAATAATACACATACATATTTGCGCCAACGTTTCCGTACCAGTTCTTACCCCTGTATAAGAATAGTTTTTAGGGGGGCCTATGTAATATCAGAAATGTTGACGACAAAGATGTGGTAACTCAGCTTAGAGATAAATAGATAGTATTGAACAAAACCTGCCGTTAATTTAACAGCTCTCTAAAGGGAAGGTTCGCAGATGTTAAATTAACATTCTTAAAATGGTCACTCCCGATACCATCAAGTCGAACTCGCTATGCAGAATGTTAGTTAGCCTACTCGGAACAGCTGACCAGGGTCCCTTTACCGCTAGTTAGCCACGCGAATCATATCACTCTAAAATCTACCCTGCGAGTCTCCTCTGACACGAAGTTGAGACGTAAAAGATAGTGGCCCAAAAACAGGTCATGATTGTAGAGAATCCCGAGAAAAGATTCCCGTAGTCGCGAGAACGAAATGATTGGTCGGAGATGACGTAGAGACTCCTGCATATTCTCTGTATGCCCCAAATTAACCGGGTAGTCACACGCGAAGCTTGGAATGAAGAGGGTCTCAACAAGGAGCACAAAATGCCTCAGCCGTCAACAAGAAAGTGATAGACTATAGACGGTTTCACGATTCCCAGAGACTAGAAGTAAGTTAACACTAGTAGTTTCTAGTACTGGTATGTTTATATATTATATTGATTGCCATGTATTAGTATGTTCGTGTTATATGTATTTACAGAAACCGATTATTGTTTCTGACATGCTGTGCATAGTGCTCGATATATCTTAGCCTTAAGATTCAGATATTGTAGTGTGAATATGGGAAACTCGGCAGGTGTCTGATGATATAAACTCCTTGCAGAGGAAACCACATACCAATATATGTGAATAGAATATTGTAGCAAGAGGTCTGGATTTTACAGTTCAGCTCTGGGACGGTTTGTGGAGTCAACGCATAACGCTTGCTCTAGTGGAAAAGAAGGAGATCAACCGAGAATCTACCTCGCCACGTCCGGCCCCGCAGTTACCAGACTCGCCCGTTCATCCTGAGAGTGACCAGACTCCCTCAGAATGACCACCGGACTCAAGCACTCACAGACACTGAGCAGCTAAGTCCCTCTCAACTGCAACTGCTGTTCACCATTTTTTTCAGAAAAAAACATTAGTAGACCATCCAAACATAGGAATGCTTAGCAAGTGATGAACAAGAATTGCTAAAAAAAATTGCCCAGCACATTGAACAGTTAAAGTTAGTAATTTACAGTTAATTAAAGCCATGTTAGAATTTGCGTTGAACATATAAAAGTTGAAATCACATACATACGACTGGTGTCATTCTATTTGTTTTGTTGTGTGTCCACTAGCTCCTCTTCTCTTGAGACCAAGTAAACTAGTCATTTGATTAGTAAAAAGCATTTCTTAAAGTGAGCCAATGATACTTTAAAACTCGAGAACAAATATAAATTTTTATGTGACCAAGCACCGTGATTTAGTCTCTCACATCGCTTTAGAATTTTGGTAAAGAACGTCTGATAGAGGCAGGCAGCTTAACGCCCCATCTATTTACAAGTCTTACTCCCCTTGTAAAAAAAAAAGCGCATCTTCCCCAGGATAACACCACATAAAATTCGGACAACCGCTACGCAGCGCCATTTCTAATCACACCCACTATCGGTAGGATATGGGCCAGATTACGAGTGGGGGTTGTACGTAGGGCCGAGAGCTAGAATGTGGCTGTTGAAGAAAGGTCAAGCGACCGAGAAGTGACGTGAAGGGATAGGACATCAGATGAGAAAGTTGACTGAATTGCTGGAAAGAGGTCCCAAACACAGTCATCGTGTCATCAGAAGTTCGTTTTCCATACAAAAAAACATTGGTTATGCTAATGTTACTCTATCAAATACGGGGAACACACGCATACAGAGAGAGAGAGAGAGAGAGAGAGAGAGAGAGAGAGAGAGAGAGAGAGAGAGAGAGAGAGAGAGAGAGAGAGAGAGAGAGAGAGAGAGAGAGAGAGAGAGAGAGAGAGACGGCGGACACACAGCTGCTAGCGAGACAAGCACAAATCATCAGTACGACCACCTCCACCACAGCCTATTGAGCCAATTTCTTTCGAGCTTCAAGCTGGTGGCCTGGCCTGGCAGGCTGAGCGTGAATCTCAAGCATCTGTAGTCTGGGCTATAGCCTGACCCTTAAACCTAACTCTTGCTGGCATGCTGAGCTTGAATCTCCTCAACAGATTATGGATTCTGGTTGAATAAGGTGCCCTATCACCATCAACAATAAAAACAAACGGAGCTGTAACAAGTCAACGACTAAATATCAGCAACAGCAACTGCAACGTCAACAACAACAACAACAACAACAACAGCAACAACAGGCCATTTTGGGCTGCTCTCGTCATTTTCAGATGAAATCAGACATCAACAATTAAAATCTACACACTGTAAGAATCAAATACATTTAGTTATTTTGCGAATGCAATACTATTGACAACAGGTATAAAGCACGCAATGTCCAATAGGGATTTACTTTTCAACCACGCTAGCCTACAAGAGTAAATCGTATCCTATTGGAGGTGAACACGTTTGGCAGCGGCGTTCTTGACACCCTGGACATGCCTACATTCACAAAACAAAACACGACACTCTAAGAAAGAAAAGGCACAGAAAAGCGTGTCATACAAAACTAAAGGCACAGAGCCGTGGAGAGAAAAAAACCCAGCCGTTATTTGCGGGATTGACGGAAGCCCCTCACCCAACTACCCACCACCCTTCCATCCCGCCATTTTGTTCACCCTCGAATACGCGCCATTGTGACGTGTTGTGTTAACAAGATGTCACTAGAGAACATTAGGAAGCACAGAAACTTGGTTTGTAGTTCTTTTTTTGTAGGAAAACCCCCAGTCTACGTCATAATTTTTGCTCTTCCGGAAGTTCAAGACCTCCTCATTTGCATTACGCAGAAAACTTCGCGGAGTGTAAATGCGGAATTTTCATCATTTTGACGAATCGTGGTTTTTTTTGTGGCATATATCGGATTCATTGCTATAAACGTAAGCTTGAATAAATGCTTTTACTGTATTCTCTCACTATTTGTTGTTGTTGTTGATTCATTAAAATAGGTGTAGTTTGCTCCGAAAAAGGGGTAATGTTTTGGGGCTGCTTTTGCTTTCAGATGTAAAATGGCGGAGGAGTTTGTGGCTCTGATTGATATTTTCAAAATACGTTTTGCATTATGTCTAGGTTTCAAGTGTCTCCTATGGGCATGGTAAAGATGTAAAATCACTTTTCTGGAGTATTCTTATGAATGAGCACGAACAGCCCTTGGTTTAGATGAGTCCTATACTACTAGGTTCGTAAGCCTACACGGGCTAGTTAGCAGGCTAGCGTAGGCAATGAACACAAGTTGGGGCTATAGAAACTCTCTAATTTGTGAAGTTTTTTTTTTTTAAGAAGAAAAAATTACCCATTCTCTATCCTAAACTTTAACTAAACTTTCGTTGGGAAAAATGTTTTAGCCCGTGATGAACCAAATCTAAAGACTCCCGCGTTTTGAAGGAAAATAACCTCCGCAAATTGGAGAGTTATGATGGTATTTACCTCCCCTGGATTGGATATGGACGAACAAACTTCCGTCTGCCACTAAAGGCGTTGCTGCTTCAGAACGGCGGGCACGAATAAAGGTTCGCAAGGATTTCCCGATTGCATAACCGAAACGAAAGGGATCACTACGAACCAAGTTTCGCTGGTCGAACAAAAGTTCTCTATTTGCTTAATAACTTTCCTGGTGCGCACCAACACCAGGCGAAAGTTGCTCTTGCTGTTGTAGATGTAATTATTCTTTTTACTCCCTAGACCATCTGCGTTTGTGCGTTAGTAGGGGCCAATATTCGGTCCTATCCCTATCCCTAACCCCACCCTCTTCTTCCTTCCCTGGTTGGACGTATTAACTGTATTTTCCAAATACGTAATGTTCGTTATTATGCAAAAGTGTTGTTGTTTCCCCACCTCCCCCACTCCACCCCGATCTTCCACATGTATGAGTGATTGAATATTTGCATGCGAGTGTGACTGGATGCCTCTTTAAACGAATTTAATCTTCTTCTTTTTCTTCTTCTTCTTCTTCTTCTTCTCTTCTTCTTCTTCTTCTTCTTCTTCTTCTTCTTCCTCTTCTTCTTCTTCTTCTTCTTCTTCTTCTTCTTCTTCTCATTTTCTTCCGCCTCCTCCTTCTAATCCGGCAAAATACGTCAGTAGCCGGTGCGTGTTGAGCAGTATGAGAAATGGAAAACAAGATAGCAAGTCATCCAAATATATTTTACCACACAAACACACACACACACACACACACACACACACACACACCTACACACACACACACATACACACTCACATGGCAGACGGAAAGGGTCATTCACTCGATGCAACTTTTGCCCAAATAAGGTACCGATAAATATAAGTATCGAAACTTTTGCATCGAGCAGTTTCTACGAGCATTTTAACTGAGGCGGACGGAACGGGTCATTCACTTGATGCAAAGACACAATGCTTTTGCCAAAATAAGGTTCGAGCAGTTAGAACGCGCACTTCCGAGCAGTCCCGAAGTGTTGGTAACAAATCTTGGAACGGAAAAATGCATTAAAACAAAACCTTACAGGGGAAAAATGCATGAACAAAAAAAAAACTTAAATTAGATTTGTTGATATTTTCGTTTAGCAAGGCTGTGTAATGGAGGCCCTTCCAACTCCCTCCTCTCGTCGATAATTAGCATGCCTGCTCAGTCATTCTCGAGCGGACGGTCTCCGTGGAAATTCCGATTCCAATTTTGTACGACTTCCAGTCACAGTTGTCGACTCAAGTCGGAAGTGCGCGTTCGAACTACTCGTAGAAACTGCACGATCCTTTCGGAAAGTATCGATGCTTTTGCCATATTTGGGCAAAAGACACTCGCCTCATTCCGTCCACCTCGGTTAAAATGCTCGTTGAAACTGCTCGATGCGAAAGTATCGATACTTTTACCTTATTTGGGCACAAGAACGAGTGAATGAGCCTTTCCGTCCGCTACACACACACACACACACACATACCCACTCACACACACACACACACGCACCCACATACTTGCAATACATCACAACTGGGTTTATTTAAGAATGTAGGAATCGGAAAGTGATTTTTTTGACGGAAAGAACGCAAACTTCTTCTAAAAATGTAAGAATCTAATGCAAAATTGGCTCGTTCCGTCTAAAAAGTTGACCTAGTTCGTCTCCTATAGGCGACGAAATAGGTCGAATATTCTTCAAAATTTCTCCGAAATGGACTGTATTTTCTCCGTCCCGGATAGAGCACTCCTGTGTACTTAAAACACTCTCATGCACTACAACTGCACTCCCATGCACTAAAAGAGCACTCCCGCGCACTTAGAAAAAAGTGGGGTCCTGGAAAAAAGTGAGTTTCAAGCAAATGAACCCATTTGTTACTTAGAAAGACAAGGTCTGCTACCCATTTGTGCGCTTTTGTGGGTACCTTCGCACACACCCTCACACACACATACACACACAGAGTTTAAAAAATCAGCATTGCCAAAAGGGTTGGTTTTACTAGGCGGTATTGTGACTTGACTTTATCCTAACAAAGCACAATACAACTATGGTGAGCTGGTTTCTTTTTTCTTTTTAAGAATAGAGCCACCCGTGTTTAGCAAAGAACAGACTTCAGTGACCTTGACCTTTGAGGTTAAGCAAATACGATGACACAGGAAGCTGACCAGTAGCCCAGTTGAAGTTTGAAGTTGAAGTTTGGTCAAAATCCGTTCCGTAGTTCATGTGGTGGGCTCGTGGCGCAGTGGATTAGTCGCCGGTTTCCTATGCCGAAGGTCGCGGGTTTGATTCCCGCAAATGGCGAATTATGTAACTTAGGTACGAGACTATTGAGGTCACTGAGGGTTTTCTCCGGGCGCTCGGGTTTCCTCTCTTCCTTCAATAATGTTACTGGACGCAGTCAATATAAAAATTTCAAAAATAAAAATTCAATTTTCTTTCCGTCTTCCAATAGCCATCTACTTGCCTTTACACCACCTGTTTGAATGATAGATGTGTATTTGTTGTGTGTGTGTGTGTGTGTGTGTGTGTGTGTGTGTGTGTGTGTGTGTGTGTGTGTGTGTGTGTGTGTGAGTGGATGAAAAAGGTGAGCGTGTATGTTGGTACAGATCGCCGCGCTTTGAGCCTGATTGGAGATTTGGGGAAAGGCGCGTATTTAGCATCCTGTATTATTATTATATGGCGTGAAACGGACCGTCAGACATGTAGCTTCTTCTCCATCCTGATTATTTCAAAGTAATTCCAGAGACAATCTGGGAAAAACAAAAAAAAATCGCGTGGGCGTCAATACAAGTTTTAATTATTATCACTGTTGCTATGCGCCTGGCAACACCTCTGGGCATGAACACACATCATCGAATTATACGATCCTGGACTGGTCTTTTTGTTGGAAAGCTTGCTTTCAGTCAAACTAATGTGCACTCACTGGTTTCGGTGAAGAAACAATGTGCGCGGGCTGGCAGGTCAGCTCACTAGCAATGGGGCTCCCTTGTCGCCAACGTGCAGGAGACGTTTGGTTCGATTCCTTAATGAAGACTGAAGAGTTTTCTCAACAGGAGTCAATTTTTTTGTAATGACACTTTGTACGGTGTTCTGGAAGCGGCGGCATGTATAGCTCAGTGGTCAGAGCGCACGACTTGAGTGAGTCTTGATCGAGCGACGTGGGTTCGAATCCTGACTTCAGCAAACTATTGGATATTAGTGGCCATTGCCTTGAGAAGCTCTGTGTTTTTGTAAGTTCTTATAAGAGCAATCTCTATCTTTCTGTCCCCAGTGTTTCCTCAGTGACAGGTTAAAGAGCCCGGACTTTCTGTTACATGTGACCACTTGAGTTTGTAGACTGAGATGAGGCCAACGTTTGCAGATTGGCTCGATGTTTTTAGTCACGTGGTCTTATCGGCAGTCACGTGCATATAACGACGGGGAAGCCGCTTAAAACTTTTAATGCCATTGATACTTCCTCGCTGGGGCTTGAATCCCAGACTAATTGTTTGCATTCAACATTTTATTATTTTTATACTAGAAATGTAACATGCTTTTAAGTAAATAACTGGCGATGGTCGCCTCTTAAATAATGTCCCCTATGAAGTTCGGGTGGCAATCTGTTAAGCTTTAGAGGGCGCAACCTACTCTGACCGATCCAAATCAGTCTGCTGATTTAATTTTAGCTAGTTGCGAATATAGTCCTTCTGCTGATATAGTTATCAGCATAAGAATACTGCATCAGTTATTCTAGTTGTATATTAATTTTAATTCCTTTTCTATCACAGTTATTAATCTGTGTATGATGGACTCTTTAGTGAGAGTATCAGCCATTAATGCGGGTGCTTATATCATAATGTTATATTATCAATCTTAATCAAGTTAATGTATTAGTAGCAAACAATTATGCGACCTTCCATTTCCCTCCCTTTCTTTTTTTTTCTTTTTTTTTTCCTGTGGCACTCGGTCACATCATTTAGAATGTCCTAGTTAGACCACTGTTGTATGCTTCAGATCCCACTATCTTATTAGGACTCTGTTTATTATTGCCGGACATGATATAGTCTTTTTAAGAGGTCTTTTAATCTTTATGTAATCCTATATTATCCCTGGAATGAATGAGTGTCCTGAATGTAGTGATTTTATCACGTTTTTAATATTTTATTGGTCCTATTGGGATTTTATGTATTCAGTGCTTAGATTTCAACCACGTTTTGTCTCCTATATGCCAAGGTGTCCGGGGACGTTAAAATCTATTTAAACGAAACGAAACGAAGCCGCTAGTTGACTCGCGCGTGACCACAAGATAGGTTCTAGGCCTCTAGAGGCTCAGCTTCCATAATTATAATGTAGTCTACGGTAGCAGCAATGGCTATGAAGCATTCCAGTACTATTAGAACGATTGGCTAAATCAGTAAATGATTATAATTGTTGGTTGTAATGTGGGTCAGTGTAAATATGTTGGTAAATCATCCGTAGTCTTCCTGGCGGAACCGAAGTGGAGCGCTGGTCGACACAGAAACTGCATTAGTGGGCAGCCCCCCTCACCTCTAAAGCCCCCCACCCCCTCGTCACCTTAAGCTTTTAAGTGTAGCAGCCACGAGCGCCACGTGCAAGCACAGGACATGGTCAGTCTTAGTTCCGCTATGCCTCTATGCTCCTGACAAACAGAGCTTGATCAATCATTCTTGCGTTTGTTTGAAATGAAAAGTGCAGGAGAAGAGTTGCGTGTCGGTTGGTGTGGTGTTAGCGAACGTTAACGAAATATTCCGTAACAGGACGGACTTAGTTCCGCTACCGGCCAGTATTTGTGATTGATGAAACTTGCGCTGATAGTTTAATATTGGGCGATAGTTTGGTTAAAAGCAACGCAAGCGAGACGGGTTTCTCACTCATTGTGTTTCTGAGTATCAGAGACTATTAGAATTTGCAGCATTTAATGTGTTTGAAATGAAGGAGGAAAGTTAGGTCGCTCTGTTGGTCTAGCGACGGCAAACATTATTACAAGGACTTAGTTCCGCTAGGGCTCTGTTTCCGAGTATTTGTAACTGAAGGAAGTTTCGTTGGTATTAATTTAGCTGGAGCCAGAGACAAGTAGATCAATATAGAGAACATACCTCAGGAAATTAAATGAAATTCGAAACGCGTTCTAATGAGGCTGGTGGGTCTAGCATTATGATTCTGAGACTGATGAAGCTATATCTTTTTTTTCGCTTGTTTTTTGTTTGTTTGGATAATTTAGTGCCTGAGTGGAGTATTCCGGTAAATATCCAAAGTGAATTAGTTGGAATAACAGACTTAGTTCCTCTGCTGCTGAATGTTTAATTATGATGGCGTTTACGCGAATGATAGCGGATATGCACCTGTATTACATGCAGTAAAACATTTAGTTCCATCAGATCGGGTCTCTGCTGTTGTGTGTTCAGGACTGAAGAAAAACTCGCAGTAGTGACAGTAAACATGCACAACGATAACGTGGAATAGCCATTCTGCCTTAGTTCCGCTTAATTGACTGACAGCGTGTTAAGAGACTGGTAGGTCCGCGCTAGACCTTAATTGATAACACACAAAATAATTATGTACGGGTCAGAGTTTGGAGTGAATGATTGATTAAATGTCAAATGACTTCGTGTCGACGAGGGAGATTAGTGGTTGAATATGCTGTAGCGTTAATGCTACTGTAGCGTGTGGAGCGGCTGAGAGTCTTGCCGTGGCAGATGATGGATGGTTTGAATAATTTAAAACAAGAATAACGCTGATTTGTGGGAGATCTGCCTAAAAAGTCGCCATGCTCAGGCGACTGCGTCTTAAATAACTTCAAGTTTGGGTGAGGGACTATTTTCACAAGGCGCGGTATACATGTGGTCAAACACCATCAGCAGCCCTATTGAATGGAGATGTGCGCTGTAAGAAGAAGACACAAGTTTTAAGGTAGTCTTTCGTACTACTCCGGTACTCAACAGTGCGTGCATCCGACTGACAGAACCTAGACGTGTCTGGACAAGCCAGTCATATATATTGTTAGTCTTTTGGGACACTACACGGAAATGTAGAGGTCAGAGATACTGTGCCTCCTTCTAGGCATTAACAGATAGTCTATCGGAACTGCACAAGCACCAGATGCTCTGTGGGTGTTTCCATCCAGTACCCTGTAATAGCAACGCTTCCTTCATGCTCACGATGGAAACACTTCTCCGGCTATTCAGCTTCGAAGGTGACATGCGTGATGAGTGAATCTCTTCTCCAGCCCCTGCCATTCAGAAGCTGATATCGTTGAGTTTATTTCTGATTCCTTAGCACCTTCTCAAAGTAGAGAAAAGCGCCCTCCTTAAAAACATTATTTTATTTTATTTCATGCTTTTTTTAAAACCATGAAATACAAGTCATTGGTTTGTTTATGTCACCAATCCTTAATCAGTGACATATTGTAGTTTTATGGCAGGGAATATCTGTGGGTATACTTGTTCTGAACATTCACTAATTCATCATTTATTTTATTCATTCAATCTTGTTTTGAACATCTGAACTTTCAAAGAAATTATGCTAAATGAATAGTGGGTAATGTACTAAATCTTAATCCTGAATTCAGAAAGTTTAATCTAAATCTTTACATGACATGTTTGAGTGATGAATGTGCGTTGTGTATGCAAGTTTGTGTGTAACGCGTGAGAGTATATGTTGGTACAGATCGTCGCACTTTGAATCTGAGTTAGGAAAAAGGCGCGTAAATATAAGCCTCCAATAATATTAAATCCTCGACATGCGTACTGATTATGGCAGAGGAGGTTGGGTCGGCAGGTACTGGATGGGATGAAAAGCTTCAAGTTAAATACATGAAAACGACCTCCGTATTCTGAAGGGGTTCGAAGTTGAAGTGACGGGGTATAGTACGTCGAATTGCAGAAAAACAGGACGGAGACTGCATCAGAGTTTCCGGAATTCTCAGCATCGTTTCTCCAGTTCGCTCCCGGAATGGAACTGATTGATTATCGATTTCCCCAGCTTGACCGTTTCTCACCCGTTTTTCGCACACACTAATCCTTCCACTCCACCACACCCCCGCCGCCTCTCTCTCTCTCTCTCTCTCTCTCTCTCTCTCTCTCTCTCTCTCTCTCTCTCTCTCTCTCTCTCTCTCTCTCTATTTCCCATTCGCTCTTTTATCCTCACTTACCCGTCCTATCCCCTACCCTCACTCTCAACCCCATCTTACCTAACTGCTGATGCCTCTTTTTGTTCACCTCTATGAAAAAACTCTGTCCTCTCTTTTTTCATACACTCCCGCGCAACCTCTATAGAACCCGAGCATAACCCCTAACTTTTGATGCTACTCGCTTTCTGATAACATTTTTGCCCACACCCCCTCCCCCCGTTCCCCTTTCCCTCCTACACTGCACGGCCCACGTCTGACTTCCTTTGACTCCCCTCTCTCAATTTTTTGAAAATAACTAACCTTCGTTACGCAAGCCCACACGTTCTTGTTTTTGTTCTTCTTGTTCTTGTTTTTGTTTTTGTTTTGTTGTTGTTGCTGCTGTTTTTCGTCTTGTTCTGTTTGTCGGCGATCTTCTTCTTCTTCTTCTTCTTCTTCTTCTTCTTCTTCTTCTTCTTCTTCTTCTTCTTCTTCTTCTTCTTCTTCTTCTTCTTCTTCGCTCTCTTTCTTTCTTTCTCTCTCTCTCTCTCTCTCTCTCTCTCTCTCTCTCTCTCTCTCTCTCTCTCTTTCTCTCTCTCTCTCTCTCTCTCTCTCTTCACGACCTATGAATCTTGTTAGTTTATTTGTTCGTTTTAAAATAGCTTTTTCATCAGTATGATAAGAACAAACAACATTTTTTGTTGTTGTACTTCCAGACTTATCCAATAAGGGTAACCAGAACGCGCCCCACGTCGAACGGTCTGTCCGTCAGTATATCTGTCGGTCCACTGGAAGACATATCTCAAGATCCACTGAACGGATTTTGGCCAAACTTCATAGGAACATTACCTAGGTTAATGGCCTGCCTCCCGTGCCATCGTATTTGTTCTACCGCACAGGTCAAGGTCACTGGAGACATTTTGCTAAACACGTTTTGCTCAGTTTCTCAAAAACGACTAATGCGATTTTGTAGAGTTATGGTATAAATCATGCAGACATTTTGCTAAACACATTTTGCTCAGTATCTCTCAAAAACGGCTAATGCGATTTTGTGGAGTTATGATATACTGTACATCATCCTACAAAGCATGGAGATGAGGTGCTACAGAAGACTTCTGGGCATTTCCTACACTCAGCACGTCACCAACGACGAAGTCCGACAGACCATCATACAAGCCTTTGGACAACACGATGACCTGCTCACAGTGGTGAAAAAACGGAAACTCCGATGGTATGGCCACGTCACCAGATCATCAGGTCTTGCAAAGACCATCCTGCAAGGCACAGTGCAAGGAGGTAGAAGAAGAGGGAGACCAATTCATACAAAAACCACAGAGGCCTATAAACTTGCAGGAGTTATTCCTCTTGATGAATGGCGAAAGTTATCATGTGCCAAATACATAGTAAGAGCAAATGCAATCAACAACAGTACTGACGAAGAATTGTTCATACGATCTGATTTAGATTTTCCTAAACAAGCCCAAAAAGTGCACTCCTTTACAACAATAGGAACCTTTACAAAAGATTTGATTCAAATTGTTTTAACGCATATTGAGTGTTTACATAAAACTATTATTTCACCAGTACCTATGTGGGAATTAGAAAAAGCTAAATATGATATCTGTTACTGTAATGAAAATAAAAACCACAACCCTCTGCTTACTGTAATTGAGGTTCGACATCATATACTTGAGAAGTATTCTGGTCAACTGAAAATATATACTGATGGATCTGTTCTTCACACAGATGAAGCAGGAGCTGCGTTTGTAATACCGGATTTAAATATATCAAAATCATATTATTTAGGGAAAGGATATTCGATTTTCACTGCTGAATTAATTGCTATATTAATGGCTTTAAATACAATTTCTAATCATTCTGTGAGTATGTTCAGTGTTGTTTTATGCGTAGATTCTATGTCAGTTTTACAAGCATTGAATTCAGATAATAATGGTGAAAGAAAATAAATTATTTTGGAAATTAAAAATATTATTCACAGTTTAATAACTAATGGCACTCAGGTGAATTTTGTCTGGATTCCCTCACATAGTGGTTTCCTTTATAATGATTGGGCTGATCGGGCTGCAAAACTTGGTGCTTCAAATATTAATTCTGAAACAATAAAAATACCGTTGTCTTCTAAAGAAATTCAAAAATCTATAGAAAATAAATTTGTAAAAGAGATTAAACTTAATTGCAACTATAATAAACCTTGTGGAATTGCTAGATCAATTTCAAACATGGCACATAGAATAATATTAAACTCCATTAAAACCAAATATTGTAAAAATGTGAAATGCATATGTGGTGAATCTATTTCACTGAAACATGTATTATTTCAATGCAGTAATATGCGTCCATTTTTGCCAAATGTTGATTCTATTATCGATTCCATTGATAACATAAGCTTTGATGTAAGCGTTAGATTAGCAAAAGCTTTTATTGATTCTCCAGTTGCTCAATTTATATAATTATATATTTGTATGTATGTATGTATGTATGTATGTATGTATGTATGTATGTATGTATGTATCTGGTGTAAATGTGTGTGAATGCGTGCGTACGTCTTATCATCTCGATGAAGAAGACGTTAATAAAACAACCAACCAAACAAGGGAGACCGAAAAAGAGGTGGGAGGACAACATTCGAGAATGGACTGGTTTGACACTGAGCGAAACCATTAGGGTTGCTGAGGACAGGGAAAGATGGAGTACGCTGGTTAAACGATCATCTGTGGTGCCCCTACGACATCCGATTTACGGGATAGGATAGGATAGGATAGGATAGGATGGTATACATGTACTTCAAATCATGGCCCAACCTTTTGTAGCTGTCCGGTTGTCGGTCCGTCGATCAGTCATTCGATCGGTCTGTTGCTCCGAATTTTGCCTAATCTCAATACAACCAAAATTCATACTGTTTACTTTGTAGATACTTTATCTACTGCTAATCATGTTATTTCATTCGAGTTTGTACTTTTTCAAAAGGTCAAGGTGATTGAGCTATCATTTTTTTAAAACGCATTTTAAAATGTAACTAAAAATTGGCCGAACCGATTTTGATCATTGTTTTTCTTGCACATAGTTCAGATGGTGGTCTATTATTCCATGTTTTCAATGTGCTTCGCGGTAAAAAACATTTTTTTAATATAATAAAAATAATCAGTTTCAACACCGCTAAGAAAATTAACACTCTGAAAAATGTTTATTTTTCGGCTATTTGTAAGGAGGCACGGTGCAGGGGGGGAGGGAAGAGTGAGGGGGGGGGAGAGGGAGGGAGACCCAAAGGGAGGTGGAGGGACGGCATTCGAGAATGGAATGACATGGAGCGAAGCCATCAGGGTTGCTGAGTACAGAGAGAGATTGAGTATGCTGGTTAAACAATTATCTGTGGTGCCCCAACGACCTCAGAGTTACGGGATAGGATAGGATAGGAAGGAGGCAGAAGAAGAAGGAGACAGAAAAAGAAATGGGAGGGCAACATTCGAGAATGGGCTGGCTTGACACTGAGCGAAGCCATGATGGTTGTTGCATGAGGACAGAGAAAGATGGAGCACGCTGGTTAAACGATCGTCTGTGGTGCCTCACCCACCTTCGAGTTACGGGATAGGAAGGATAGATTTGAGTGCCTGGAAATACAATGGAAAGGCTTGCCATCCTTTAAAAAAAATATTTCTTCTCTTAATTATTTCAAACTTTTGCGTCCTTGGCAGAAAAAAAGAAGCTTGTTTTGCAGAACTTTCAAAACTTGATGGAGACGGGAAACATCAGAAATCAGCTGTAGCTGCATTATGAAAGGTGATTCATGCTGACAGCTGACGTCATTCGTGTCTGAAACTAAAATTATAACTCATCGAGTGTGTGTGTGTGTGCGTGCGTGTGTTTGTGTGAGCGTGCGTGCGTGAGTGTGTTTGTGTGAGCGTGTGCGTGTGAATGTGTGTGCATAGGGGGTCCTTAGATGGGGGGGTGTTTAAAGAACAAATACATACAATACCAGTTGCTATAGCTTGTATTATATAATTTTGTGAAGTGACAGCTTCATTACCCGAGGTCACACAGCCTGCATTTCGTTTGTTATTCATTGCCGTTCCCCTTCTGCCTGGATCTGTCTCATTCTCTGCCTCTCTGTGTGTCGCAGGTGTCTCAGACTAGTACATAAACAACCGTTCGGACTGTCTCTCTCTCTCTCTCTCTCTCTCTCTCTCTCTCTCTCTCTCTCTCTCTCTCTCTCTCTCTCTCTCTCTCTCTCTCTCTCTTTTTTCACACTCACGCACACACACATACACACATACTCTCTCTCTCGTACACAAATACAGAGAGAGAGAGAGAGAGAGAGAGAGAGAGAGAGAGAGAGAGAGAGAGAAAGAGAGAGAGGTGATGGCGTTTTTTTAAGTTAAGAGTAATCGATCCTAGTTACTACCTTGGATAGGAATAACGAACAGACCAAACAGTGCAC
>CM072519.1:42919338-43081838 GCA_036898135.1 Oncomelania hupensis | reverse complement strand
TCTTCTTCTTCTTCTGCTTCTCCCCACACCTCTGAATGTTTCTTCGATTATTTGTGTCTCTGCGCATGATTAGGTTTGCTTCTGCTGCATGGAAATAATGACGATTGATATGTCATTGTCAGGCTAGATCTCTCTCTCTCTCTCTCTCTCTCTCTCTCTCTCTCTCTCTCTCTCTCTCTCTCTCTCTCTCTCTCTCTCTCTCTCTCTCCCTCTCTCTCTCTCTCTATCTCCCTCTCTCTCTCTCTTTCTCTCTCATTTATTATCTGTTTTATATTTATCGATCTGTTAATAAAAATTAACTAATTATTACAAGTGGTGAATTTCATTCAAAATGTTCTGTACATTGTTTAAACCTTGTCTAAGGGCTGTTTCGCTGAAAAATTTGTGGGGTTTTTATTTTGTGTATTTTTTTTGGGTACAAAATCAAATTGTCTGTCTTTCACTTTGTCTACTCATGTCATTGACTGGAAAGGTTATTATCATCCACATGTTTCAGTTTCAGTTCGTAGATAATGACTTCTACGTCAACAGCACATTTTCAGTGTTGCACTGTCCTTCCTCAGGTTTCAGGTTTAAAGGACGTCTGAGACTTAAACAAATTGACACTGGAAGACACATCATAGAAGATTTTATTGCTACACATTTTTGCGGTCATAGCGTTCAACAAAGCGTGGAATCTTCTTGAGTTCAAGTCTCGGTTGATGTTTCAATATTCTGTTATTATTATTTTAAACTAAATTTATACTGCATGTGTGTGTTGTTTTCTTGTGTGCCATTGTCTTCCGATATTATTATTATTATTATTATTATTATTATTATTATTATTATTATTATTATTATTATTATTATTATTATTATTATTATTATTTTGTTGCTTAAATATGTTATTATTTTTGTATTTTGAAGGTCGCTGTTGATATGTGTGTGCATGTGTGTGAGTGCGTGCATGTGTGTGTGCGGGTGTGCGTGCAGGTGTGTGCGCGTGTGTATAGCGAGCGAGGAAAAGCAAAAGCAGATATATATAAGAGGAAAGTTTGGAGGAAAAAAACACAACTAACACTACACACCCACGAGGCACTACCACCCGTCGTTAGGTTTTTTGGGAGGCCTTGGATCAGGAACCAAGCAAGATAGAGAGAGAGAGTCCACAGATAACGAGAAAAAGAGAACCGGTTATGTAGCGAACAAATTTATATGTGCGCTGTATTCTTACATATATATATATATTATATATATTCTATATATAAATAATTTTATATATATTATATATATAATATATATTATATAATTTATATATATATTTTATTTTATATATATAAAGAAATAAATATTAAAAACCGTAAAACAACCTTGATATTTATAAATGGATGCAGCTGTCTTGGCGTACATACTTTTATATATTATTTATAAAAATATATTATTTTATATATTATTGATATCTATATAAAATATTATGCAACATTAACATATATTATATATATTTTATATATATGCCCAACTCAACTTTTTATAATGGATGCGCTGTTTTACATACATTTTTGCTTATTTTAAAAAGGTACATTATTTCTATAGTCATTATCCTTCATATAACACGTATGCAACATTAACACAGATCAATGCCTAAATCACATTTCCTATAAGGGCTTTTCTCTTACCCCAACTTTTCTTTTCTTTCCAATTTGTATTGAAATAAACAAATACATACATCAGAGGTACGCAACATAATTCAAAGCATAAATTACACTTGCCTTTGAGTACAATTACATTCTTTATATTCTATTACTTAATCCCAACTCCCCTTCTTTTTTAACATTTTCTTTGAAAATAAACACACACAAAAACATGAAAATAGATCAAATGCACACAACACACTTTAAAGCAAACATTAAATTTCCCATAAATGTTTTGAGTATAATTGCATCAATTATATTTTTTTGGTAATCCCAACTTCCCTTCCTTTTGCCAATTTATCTTTTTGAAATATACGGCATGTATATAGATTAAATGTTTGCAACACAATGGAATCCATAAATCCCACTTTATGTAGAAGTATTTAGTAACATTACAATATTTACATCTTTTTGTTAACCCCAAATCCCCCCTTCCTTGTGCATTTTTTCTTTGAAACAAACGTATAAATGTTTTAAGTGTATGCAACACATTACAATAGTTACTTTCTTCATCTCCGTCTCTCCTTCACTTTCCAAAATCTCTTTGAAATAAACATTCACATATCACAATTCAATGCATAAGTTACGCTTCACACACAAATCTTGAGTACAAATAATACTTGGGTTTTTGTTGTTGTTATTTTTTTAATGTTATTTTTAATCCCAAACTCCTCTTCATTTTTTAAATTCTTTGGTTGGTCCTGATTTGGCTCGGAAGAGTCCGCTAGACCTAAAGCAATAACCATGTCATGTTCTAAATTCTTTGAAATATACATGTACGTCCTATACTAAATACAGGCAACACAATTTAATGAATAAAATACAATTCATAAAAAAGACTTGAGTTCCATTATATAGTTACATATGTTTTACAAATCTCCACCTTCACGTCCTATTCAAACTTCTCTGTAAAATAAACATTTACATAATTCAAAATTTAATGAATAGAATACATCTTACATAAAAGACAGTTCCAAAAGATTTTTCTAATCCCTAGTCCCCTTTCCTTTTCCAATGTTTATTATAAATAACCATGTACATATATCAAATGTATGCAGCATAATTCAATGCATCAGTTACATTTCCCATAAAAGTCATGAGTACAGTTACAATTGTTTTGTTTGGTTTCATTGTTTTTGTATTTGTTTGTTGTTTTTGTTTTAACCTCAATTGGCAGTTGCAGTGCGCAATGTGTTTCACTTTTTTAATAATAATAATAACAATAATAATAATAATAATAATAATAATAATAATAATAATAATAATAATAATAATAATAAATTTAGTAGTAGTAGTAGTAGTAGTAGTAGTAGTAGTAGTAGTAGTAGTAGTAGTAGTAGTAGTAGTAGTAGTAGTAGTGTGTGTGGTTGTTGTTCTCAGAGCTTCATTTTTTTAAACAATTCAATGCATACGTTACACTTCACATACAAATCTAGAGTACAATTATTTTTTTTAAATCCCAACTCACCTTCCTTATTGAAGTTCTTATAAATAAACATCTACGTCATAAACATAAATTTACCAAAAAACATTTAGCTCAATATATCACATTTATGCAATATAAGTACAATTACATTTTTTTAAAAATAAATAAATAAAGAGAACTCAGTTCGCAGGCCGAGTCCGCAATTTTTTGTTGTTTTTTTAATTTATTATTATTATTATTATTATTATTATTATTATTATTATTATTATTATTATTATTATTATTATTATTATTATTATTTTGTGTGTTTGTAAGTATGTGTTTGTGTGTGTGTGGGGGGGGGAGGATGGAGGGTGTGTGGTTGTTGCTTCTAAATCTTTCGTCATTAGTTCTGATTGATTTTTTGTTGTTTTATCCCTCGTCTGCTCCTGCTGGTCTTCCTCTGCGTTGGGGTCCTGTCCGGTTCTGCTGTAAAAGAATGAAACATTGAAAATAGCTAGAATCCAATGCACTTTACATCTCACATACCATATTTCGAGTATAGGCTTAGAATTCAGGTGCCTCTGTTTGATTGAATGGTTCGTGGCGTTACTCAACAAACACACATTCAAGTCATTCTTAGACGCTGTATAGAAAACGGAAAAGAAATCGAATTGTAGTTTTTTTTGTTTTTTACTTTGATTTTAGATAAGACTGCATCCAATACTATTATTGAAGGTAGGACATATATGGATGGCAAGCTTATTATTACTTATAGTGGGGTTTTATTACTCATCTGCACTATTGAAATAATGCAAAAGTCGTCCTGCTTTTGATACCTTGAAACATGGATGCATAATATTAATAATGTTTTAGATCCATACAATGTTTTGCATTAGTAATGTTTTGTATATTCATTCTTTCTTCTTTGGCGAGGGGGGGAGGGAGGAGGGGAATGGAAGGGGGATATAAAACAAATTTGATCATAATTTTTTTTTAAATATCGAAGGGAGGGAGAAAGCCGCAGCACCCGGATAAAACCCTCGGTGACCTGAAAAGTCTCGTGAAATCGATCCAGCACCCTTCGGAACAGGAAACCTGCGACTAACCAACTGCTCCACAGGCCATCAGGGGTGGTATTAAAGAAGCATTTACCCAGTAGATAAATCCTCGAAGCCTTACAGTAGAGTATGGAATTACCCACTGCTTTGAATAGTTATCCACTGGTTAACTGCTTCCTGAATGCCAGCCCAGGCCACCTCTGCCACTGTAATGTTGGTCTGGCCTGTAGCTGGTGTTGTAAGTGAAACGGTGGTTCGCAGGGCGATGGAGCGTGAGATGAATCTTTACATTCGGAGATTACACCTGAATTATTGAATGTGCAGATGAATCACTTGTTTATTCTACAAGTGGGCGACCTCATTGTCGGGTGGCCGGTAAAATGACACTGTGTGTGTGTGCGTGTGGGTGTGTGTGGGTGTGTGTGTGTGTGTGTGTGTGTGTGTGTGCGTTCACAACTATCCAACTCGGTTCCTTAGATTAACACACAAGCGTCCAACTGGGTTCCAAAAAAAAGTGGGTTTCAGAAAATGGAACCCACTTTTTTTAATACTGTTTCTTGAAGAGAAGTGCTAAATCGGGATTTTTAGAAGTTTTCAAGGCTGGAACCTCCTTGTGCACTTTCGTCAAATTCGTGTGTGAATTATTTCACACATCTAAGTGTGTGAAAAAGTTTCCAACTTGCCAAAGCACACATGGCAAGGGAAGATAACTTTCAATGACGAGTTGCAGATTCAAGATGGCGATGCTTTGTGGCCTCAAGGTGAGCAAGAAACTTAATTGTACGATTGTTTGATATGTGTTATAGAACATAAACTGTATGCTGTTATCATTGTTGATTTTACTTTTTTGTTGATGATATTTTATTCGTAGGTTATAATTGTATTGGAATGAGACTGTGATCGATCGAATGGTCGTGAACGGCGAAGTTGGGCTAGATCTAGGCGAGATAAGTAGATCTGTTTTTTACGAAAGAAAAAAATGTCGTTACATTTAGATTCATTTCTTTTTCCTTCCAGAGCAGAATGTATATTATAAGGATAGGTAATATGGCTAAACATTTTATTTTGTATAAAACGTAGGAAGTTGGGAAAGCATATGTGCCTTTTGTCGTGCTGGGGGCTGTGATAATGCTCCCAAACTAAGTTAAAGCAGAGGACTAGATGTTTTCCGATTTGTAAAAGCCGAGGACAGATTTATAGTAATATAATATATATGATGCCATAAAGTGTGTTTGAAACAGAATAAAGAGTGCATCTAAGCGTGCATGTGCTGTTGTTTGTGTAGGAATTATGTCCTATAATTGCTTTTGGCTTAGAATGTTACTTTTCACCTCTGATAATTTTTATTTTCAATGAAGTTTTTATGTGTAGATTTAAAAATTTTTTTATTTTATCATAGTTTTATGTTGATACTTGGATTGCGGTAATGCATAACTATAATATTGTGTACACTCTATTACATTGTTATCTAAATTAAATTGACCAAGGAAGTTTAGCACATGACATTCACAGCGCCCCAATATACAAACTAAAAAGGAGTACAATCCGCATTCATTTTCAAACAATTTCTAATCATTATCAGCAAATGAACCAAATTACTGATACTCTATTCAAGACGAAATAATTTTGATCTAAATCGACTGTGTGTAGATGACGAAGGGAAATTAGATCTTTAAAAAAAATTATGACGCAGGATGCTATTAAAAGGAATAGAAAACACCTTTCACCATGTTTTGCTTTGAGTAAGGAATATAATGTTCAAATATGAACTGAAAGTGAAGTTGAAGAAAAGAATGGAGGGCGAGAAAAGAAACACAAGAAAATATGTGTTTCGTTGCTGTCATTGTTTGCATTTCATTTGCAGATGTTTTCTTCAACAAGCCAGGTGTTTGCTTCTAAAGGACAAGGGATAATTCAAAGGTGAGATTAAGGATCACGATTAAAAATTGTGCACTATGGATGGGTTCTCTCTCTCTCTCTCTCTCTCTCTCTCTCTCTCTCTCTCTCTCTCTCTCTCTCTCTCTCTAGCTTGTGTGTGTTGCATGAAGATGTTTATTTTTATAAGATTAAATTTAGTAATTCATTATTACATTATTGTTACAAGGGCAGGATGTTGAAAAAAAAGGAAGCCAGCGCTTATTTTTTTACCCTTGGAAAATAAAATTGTCATCCTCTCTCTCTCTCTCTCTCTCTCTCTCTCTCTCTCTCTCTCTCTCTCTCTCTCTCTCTCTCTCTCTCTCTCTCTCTCTCTCTCTCTCTCTCTCTCTCTCTCTCTCTCTCTCTCTCTCTCTCTCTCTCTGAAACATAGTCATGGTAGCGTGCGGACGCATTTTGCTGGAGCAGTGAGTTCAGATATTAATTAGTGATGTTTATTGACAGAAAAATGTGCGGATTCTAGTTTACTATATAGTATTGTACTGCAACGGTGTAGGCTACCTACCTAACTGCAAGGTGTAGTCTATCAACCTAACTGCAACGGTGTAGGCTATCTACCTAACTGCAACGGTGTATATAAATAACTGTAGAACTATGCCCACTACAGCTGTAAAACATAGGCTGGTTGTTGGCGTCTTTCACCGCTGCTTCATAGCACTTATGGCAATAAGGGTGAAGAAAGCTGCACTACGCTTCAGACCATGAAAACAACCCAGCGTCACACCCTCCGATTTGGTGGTGCTGTTTCTGACTGTGGCTCTCATTATTCAAAGTGGCGAGGTGGAGATGAATCCGTGACCGAATGAAAATTATGTAACAACGTCGACGAAGGCGTCCACACTGATAGCAACGGAGGTGACAGCAGAGTGTTGGCAGCGATCGAAAAAGTATTTCAAGCCGTCAATCGCATCGATAAACAGCAAGTGAATAGTGCCCAAGCTGTGACCATCAAACTGAACCAGGCGGAGGAGAAGCTAGATGAGAGACTTCAGGCTTTGGAAAGCGACACAGAGAGAATTTGTCAAGATATTGTGAGATGAGTGCCAAGCTGGAAATGATCGAAGAGAAAACCAAGAGCTAAGGAAAAAAGTGGATAGTCTTGAAACGAAACTACAGAAAGTGGAAATGATGAGTGAGCGCCTGAACAAGAAAGGCACACGGCAGTACATGGCAGAACATGATTCAGGACCTCACAACCTAGTATTTAACGGAGTGCCGTCGGCGCCAGGGGAATCACCACAACCTTTAGAAAACAGGTTGGGAGTCATCATCACCAAAGACATGAAAGTCACCAGAGAAAGTGGTTTTGAAGGCGTGATTAGAGCTGGCAGATTAATTTTAATCTCAACATTAATATTGATATTTTTATTTTTCTACTACTCGATCCTTTTGTTTTCCAACAGGTTTTCACAAGGTGCCACAGATACCTATAAAACCAGGGTAACCCAAGAGTCAGCAGACAGCAATACACCACTGAGGTAATGGAATGATTCTCAGGCGAAACATTATCGGAGGAGGGCGTGTCACGTTTCACACCTGGTTGCCACTTACGCTTTGCTGACTTGCATCTTCTGCTGGCGAGACTTAAACGGACATGCACGTAGGCCTACTTGCACTCTGCTGTCCTGAGACCAGTGCCTCACCGCTTTACTGCTTGCGACTGCTGCGCCGTTGCCTTACCTTTTTGAGACTGGAGGTCCTAATGGCTTTGGCGCTGCCTACTCTTTTGGTGAATATTTTATAGATTTTAAAAAAAGTTTTTAAGCTTTCCTAACCTTTTTTTTAGCTAGGAATTTGAGATTTTTGGGTCCTCATTGGAGATCGGTTTTGATAAGTTTTTGATAGGTTTTGAATTAAATCTGTAAACCTCGGTTTTGACAGATCCTGGTTGGATTTTTGAACTTTGCGGCGCGCGAGTTGCGGCCAGCCCCTCTTCCGTATTTTTTTTTTAATGTGGTATTTTGTAGCTAAATTTATTTCCTCGTCGGCAGCCTTTCTCCATCATGAACGGGAGGGCTGCCGGCCGGGTTGGTGCAAGTCGTGGTGGGCCTTCTAAACGCCGGCGCGTCGCCGCGAAGAAAAGGGGTGGAAAGGATTCCACGGTTACTCAAAACAAAACTGAACTGAGAGACGATGACGTTGGTAAATGGAACTCGCAGGACGGTGGGGGCGTTGCCCTCCCACTGAATGATTTGGCCGTTAGCGCTGACCCCGGGCCCTCTCCTTGTGGAAGAGTGCCCAGGAAACACTCTCTGATTCCTCTCTCTCGTCCATCCCGGAGGAGACTGATGATAATTCTATGGAGGATGGGGTTGCTCCCACCCCCTTGGACGTTTGTTCGGGAGCGGCCGTTAGTGCTGGCCCCGGGCTCTTTTCCTCTAGGTGGATGGGGGCCCATGATCCATCTCTCTCGTCCATTCCGGAGGAGATTGAGGATAACTTTATGGAAGAGAGGGCTGCTCACTCTTCCTCAGATCCTTGCTCGGGAGCGGAGTCCCTTGACTCTGGTCCCACGCTCGAGGAGGTGGTACACCTGGTGACCCCTCCAGTCGCTGTTTCGAGTGACCGCCCGGTGGGTCAAGCGTGGTCTACTGTTACCAGTAGAAGAATGAACAAAATGAGACGACCTCTGGGGCCTACTCGCATACCAAACTACGGTCTTTGTCAATTTGCGGTAGTTATTAGACACACAGGTGATACCACTTTGGTTTCACTCAAATCATTTGGTTGGAAGCTGGCAGACCTCTTGCGCGGTTCTGTGGGCGCGGTGGACAGGGTAAGACCCCTACAAGTAGATGAAGGTTTCCTCATAGGTTGTAAAACCTTGACGCAGTAACAGAAACTGATTGAACTTTCGCGGGTGGGCCAGATTATGATAGCATGTACTACCCTAGTGCCGGTGGTGGAGGGGGTTTTCTCTGGCATCCCCCCCCCCCTCCTATCGTGCCGTGGAGAAATACTCGAAAAGTGCAATGGATCGGTGGACCCGGATGGCACCGTCCACCCCTGCAAGGTTAGGAAATTCCAACGCATCCTCCGGTCAGATGGACAGCCGTCCACCGCGGTTAGGGTGACAGTCGAGGCGATGACGCTGCGGGAGCTCTCCTTCTCAATTGTAGGGAGTTCCTGGTGACTCCTTACGTGGCAACGGCACTTAGGTGCTACCGGTGCCAAAGATTCGGGCACATTCGAAAAAATTGTAATTCTGCGCAGATTTTTTTCTTCCTGCGGGGCTGCCGGTCACTCGGGGGCCGCTTGTAGAGCCATAGAGCGAACTTGTTCCAACTGTCATGGTGACCACTCGGACGCTAATCATAACTGCCCTACTCACAGGGAGCGCCTGTTGGCGAATGAATTGCGAGCGGCGACATTCATGCCACGAGCGCGGGCCTTATACCTGGCCCAAACAAAAAATTATGTCTGAGTCGGCGAGTGGGGACGTGGCCTCGGGCGTGTCGGGCGGCGTTGCAGCTCTTGCGGGGGTGTTTGCTCCACCCCGTTCCCTCCCTAGTGCTTGGAGTGGTTCTCCCAGACGCTTGGCGGCGGGGAGCGAGACCGGGGATACAGTTAAGCCCAGCCGGTCACGGGGTGGGTTCGGGATCCTACACAGAGCCTGTGAGTTTGGCACCTGGTGCTAAAAACGACTCTTGGGTGGCTATTCACAGGCTCGAACGCCTTGTCGAAGACTGACCCAGTCCGTTGTGGACCTTGTCGAGATGGTCCGTGGCCTGACGGCCGTGGCACCGGTTGCTCCTACCCAAAAACAGGTTGGCGCTGACGTACTGGACGCCGAGCGCGATCTGTGTCCCAGAGCTTCCTCTCTGGTGGCCGTGCACAAGGCCACTCCACTCGGGAGGTCCCGGCGGCGGTTGCCCGTTCCGACAGGGGTGGTTGAGGGTCTGCCGCCCCTAAAGAAGTGGGCCCATGTGGTTATCCTGACCTCAGTGCTATTAGTGAACAGTTGGCCCAGTTCGATGCCCGACTCAGATGGGCGAGATAACACTAGATGGCCGAGCTTGCGTAGGCAACAGCTCGCCTCATGCCACGCACTTCCACTACCAGGAATTAGGCTGTTTACATACTTTAATCTTATTCATTTATTTTTAAAGATGTAAATTTTATGATATTGTAGTCATATGAATGACAAATTATAAGATCGCTGTCTTCGATGGCGCCTTAACCTTGGCAGATCTCATTTTATTGGAAAAACGAAGTATTTGAAGCGGTGTTTAATTTATGCCATGTAACATTTTATCAATTGTTGAAGATAGTTAATTTATGCCTAAATTCCCCGTTACGTTGAAATGATCTACTGATCATTAAAATTGATTTTTTATTTATTCCCGTTGAGGGCCTGGCTCGCAATATCGCGCGTTGTAGGCCTACATAACCACAATCGTATCATCTCTATCGCCGAACATTCGGTGAATTCGATGAATTTAAAATTTTCTGTTTTAGACTTCTATTTATCCATTTTGGCGCTCTCTGGCATCACTTTTTAATCATGTTTAAACCCATTTTTAGAAATTATTCCTCTTTACCGTGGTCCTGAAGGATTTTGAACATAGACCTGGGAAAACAGATAGATGGATAATGAATGTTTATAGGGTCCAGCGGACTACTACGAGCTGAATCGGCAATACAAGGAAAACATAGACTTGCTCCATTGTGTCCTTGGGCTGAAAGCTCACGCTTCTGTTTGTGACCAAGTGTAACCATGCTAGCGTTTCAAACTTGTAGAAAACTGGGTCATATATTGTTTTGTTTCCAACTGAATATGACTGCAGGATAAACGTAATCTTTTTATCGGACTGTCCGTAGATACTGCTGTCCGTGCACGCCTGGGAAAAAATTATAACATTAACCTCCTAAACCGTGTTTCATACCTTAACCACACTGACCATGATGTCAGATCTAGTCTGTTTGCATTCTTGTCAGCTGAGTATTTCAACCATTGAAAGTTCTGGCTCTCCACTACTTGAACCTTTTGTTTTTCAACAGGGTGTCACATCGTGCAAGAGAGAGATCCAAGAAACCAGAATATCAAAAGCGTCAACAGGGAGCCATGATATGCGAGGACGAAAGAGGGGGCGACAAAATGGGCCGTTCAAGTCTTCGTCCGATTGTTCATACTCATCACCACATTCTAGGTTAGCCTTATCTTCATTGACTGTTGTACTTTCCTGAATTAGATCCATGATTACCCAGGTCTATGTTTCCCCAGGTCTGTGTTCTCCCAGGTCTGTTCCTCGGGTCTGTGTCCCCCAGGGTTTATTTTCCACAGGTCTATATTCCCTCGGGCCTGTCATCCTCCAAGCCTATGTTAACTCAGGTCTAGGTTCTCCAGGTCTTTATTCCCTGATGTTTAAATTCCCATTTGTCTATTCCCCCATGTCTATGATTGGCCGCTAGGTCTATTCTTCCAGGGCTATGCTCACCCCCCCAAAAATATATACGTGCTATCGCCCATAGTGGCGTATCACCTAAAAAAAAAAAATAAAAAAAAGAGAGAGAGAGATCGTTAGTTTTGGGGTGTTAGGGTTCAGGGTAGATTGTCAGATTACTTAGTGTTTTTTTAAATGGTTGGTTTGTTAATCATCTTGGCAGCATACTTAATATCCCCCATCCCCCCGCCATGCCACACCCCTCTCTCTCTCTGTCTCTCTGTCTCTGTCTCTCTCTGTCTCTGTCTCTCTCTCTCTCTCTCTCTCTCTCTCTCTCTCTCTCTATGTTTCACCAGTTCTATGTTCACCCAAATAAAAACCACTTTGCTTGCATAGACTACATTGAAATGTAATTCTTCTTGCTCAATCTTTGTGAGTAAGATGTATTTTGTCTCAAACTCTAGCAATAACCCTTGTGGTATGTTATATACTGCAGATCCAGGATGCCGGTCATCTCTTCGCAAGCCAAAGCAAATGGTCAAGTCCTAGAAAGTGACCATTCAAGTGCCCGTTCAAGTGTTCAGTTTTCTGCTCAAGTCAAAGAGGCATTGTCAAAAAACAATGTTGTATTTTTTTGCCAAGAACATTTAATGAAAAAATGTCAATCCATCTTCAACGAGTTCACAAAGAAGAGCTAGAGGTTGCTCAGATTGTATCAATTTTTTCTTATTCAATTGAATATTATGTTTTTTGCAATATTTAAATTTATTTCTATCCGTTGGTTTTTTTCTTACCTAAAGAGATGTCGTCAGTTTTTGTTAACAGTTTTACTCGATAAACCAATTTCACTTCTCACTCCATCACCAACCCCCTCGGGGAAGATTGGTGCTAGCAGCATTGTCACTTTAAAACAGTTGAAATTAAACTATGCATTATGACATGCCAATGGTGTACGTTCCTTTCTTTTAATTTTGTTGTTGGTATTCATTCCATATTTTGTTTACAAAGTACTTGTCTGTTATTCATTGAAATAAAATTGTTTCAGACTAAATTTGATACATTTGTCCTGAGTGTTTGATACGTTTTGAGTGTTTGCCTCCAGGTCTAAAGTTGATTACTCATTGCTTAAAGGGTCCAGCGGACTACGATGAGCCGAATGAGAGGACCTCATCTAGGTGTATGAGTTAGAGTATTACTTCACAAATAATGCTAAAACAATGTGGATAGGCCTATGGTCGAATAAATTGTGTGTCAAATGTCAAATACTGCAAATGCATACGACTTTTTTTGACTATGTACTCGCTCAAAACTCAACGCAAAATGAGTCCTAAATAGGCCAAAAGTGACATTTGACATATAATAATTTGTCCGGTCTTTCCGCCGTCGACTGAGCAAGACATTGAAGTGGTCAAGTTCTATTTCAACTAACACAACCAAACTAGGTAATATGGAGTATACCCATGAGACCTCGAAAATGATAAGTGAATTAAAGACTTCACTTCAAGGCCAATTCATAGGGTCAAAAAATGTTAGTACAAAATAATTAAATCTGTGACATTTCTAAAATTTCTAATTTATTAATATTGAATTTACGATTCTTTGTTTTATGATACATATAAATGAGATTGTTAAATTGGTCAAAATATCTCTAAGGTTTGTTCGTATGAGTACTTTGAAGTGACCTTGGCTCTGAACTATGAGTGGTATAATGTCCAAAATTGTTTTTAGAGATAATATAGTTTGATATTTCATATATTTTCTGTTTTTTCGTTGATATTCAAAGTCAAGTTCATTGTAGGCCTTGCAAGTACTTAAAAAAAAAAATCATCAGGACTGCTTAGTCGAATTGGCGTCAGACTATGCGCCCAAAGGTTGCAAGTGAGCGCCTTGAGCCGCTTGAGTTAGACTCTTTATCGGCCAACATCTTGACCTGCCCAATAATTCATTTATTTAAAAATAATAAAAGTGTTGACCCTCAGGATACGAATAACCCCTTGGCAAACCAGATTGTGGCTGATAAACTATCTCGGGGCAATGAAATATCAGTGTATGGATTTCAGGTTAATGATACAAAACATTGGAACATAATGAAGCAGTGCCTCATTTGAATAATAATTATAATGGCTATAAGACCCCCACATTTACAGGAACACGAGCATCTAATTCCATGAATGTCATCTACAAATCTTGTTCCAAAACCATTATCCGCTTTTCAGGAGTATGAGTGCAAATTCTTCAGGGATGTTGTATAGAAAAAAAATAACTACCTGACGTGATAATAATGCCCGCCTTTGGAACTAAGAAAATGAATTTAAGCCACAACCCTGTGTACACATCTTTGAAGGTATACGCGAAATTTCAGCTCAATCAGCCCAGTCATAAACGCTTGCGTTCTGTGTGCACATGAATGAACATGAAGGTTTAACGTCTACACCCACCATTGGTGATATGGTAGACGGGGATGAATGTCATCTACAAATCTTGTTCCAAAACCATTATCCGCTTTTCAGGAGTATGAGTGCAAATTCTTCAGGGATGTTGTATAGAAAAAAATAACTACCTGACGTGATAATAATGCCCGCCTTTGGAACTAAGAAAATGAATTTAAGCCACAGCCCTGTGTACACATCTTTGAAGGTATACGCGAAATTTCAGCTCAATCAGCCCAGTCATAAACGCTTGCGTTCTGTGTGCACATGAATGAACATGAAGGTTTAACGTCTACACCCACCATTGGAGATATGGTAGACGGGGATAACCATCCCAGGGAAAGAGGTGTAAGGTCCTAAATCAACACTGAACCACCAGAGCAATCATACTGCTAAAGTGACAGTAAAACGGAAAGTGTGCACATATTTTATTAATATTAAAATGAACTAGAAAGACACATCCCATATGACTCACATGCTTCTTATGGAACTTGCAATATTTGCTTTGGATCGTGGAGACTTGATCTGATTAAAGCGGCTGACAAGTGTTAAACACCCCAAGGTATCCACGATCCAAAGCAAGTCTGGAATATGCCTTACAGAAGAACAAGAAGTCTTGGATAGATGAATAAAGTACTGCTGTGACCTGTACAACCACACACCAAACGGAAACCCATCCGTTCTAGCATGTCCCCAGAACGGAGAAGAAGAAGAAATCCTTCCAATTCTCAGATAAGAATTTGAGGCAGCAGTGCAATCGCTAAAGAAAGGGAAGTCAGCGGGAGTGGACAACATACCCGTGGAATTGCTTCAAGCAGGAGGCGAAGCGATGATTGACGCCCCTCACCATTATCTGTAACAAGATCTGGCAGAGTGAGGAGTGGCCTACACATGGATCCAGTCACTTGTCATCACTCTTCCCAAAAAAAGTTAACCTTCAGGAGTGTGAAAATTACCGCACCATCAGCCTCATCAGCCATCCCAACAAGGTCCTCCTGAAAATAATAGTCAACAGATTGAAACCCCAAGCTGAACAAATCATAGCTGAAGAACAAACAGGATTCATGGCAGGGCGAAGTACCACTGAACAGATTTTCAACCTCAGATTAATTTGCGAGAAATACGTACAGCACGAACAACATCTATAATGTGTTTGCAGACTTCAAGAAAGCCTTTGACCGAGTCTGGCATGCAGCTCTGTGGACATCCATGAGAGTGAAAAACATCAGCCCTAAAATTATTGAAATCATCAACATCTTCCTAGAGCGCATCATGTCAGATGCCCTTGCAGATCACGAAGGCATAGTAAGCTTAGGGGGTAGAGCAATCTCCAACCTCCGTTTTGCGGATGACATTAACGGACTGGCTGGAGAGGAACAACAACGTGAACAGCTGGTACAGAGGCTTGACACACCAGAGCCTATGGAATGGAAATGAGAGCAGAGAGGACCACAATGATGACCAACAACACCAATGGCATCAACAGGGACATCAAAGTCCAAGGCCAATCCCTCAACACAGTGCATAGCTTCAAATATTTAGGAGCCATTGTATGATACAATGGGTCCAGTCAGGAAGTCCTCTCCAGGATGCACAAACAACTGCTGCCCTGACAAGGTTGAAGCCCAATTTTAAAGGCGGGACCATCAGTCCATATTCCAAGGTAAGACTGCTGCGTTCCCTTGTCATATCCATCTTCCTATACGCTTGCGAGACATGGACCCTTACAGCAGATGTACTACGAAGAATACAAAGCATGGAGATGAGGTGCTACAGAAGACTTCTGGGTATTTCCTATTCCCAGACGAAGTCTGACAGACCATCACACAATGACATGCTCACAGTGGTGAACAAACGGAAACTCCGATGGTATGGCCACGTCACAAGATCATCAGTCCTTTCAAAGACCATCCTGCAAGGCACAGTGGAAGGAGGCAGAAGAAGAGGGAGACAGGTAAAGAGGTTTGAGGACAACACAGTCGAAAGTGGACTAGCTTGACACTAAGCGATGAGGGTTGAGGAGGACAGAGAAAGATGGAGTATGTTGGTGAAACGATCATCTGTGTTGCCCCAACGACCTTCGAGTTATGGGATAGGATAGGATAAGAATATTTAACATGAAAATGAATGCCCATAAAGAAATAAATAAAACTGTGGTATTAAAATGAAAATGAATATCGACTTTGATCTTTCTATGCTCTTGACCTTGAGATGACCTTGACCTCCTGTTCCAAAAACACTTATTGACGATCAAATATTTACAGCAAAAGTTGTATTATGCCAAAAGACTGACCTTTGGATGACCTTGACCTTCAGTAACCTTAACCTTGGGATAACCTTGACCTTCACAAGGTATCTCATGCTCATGAAAGATCAAATAACTCAATGTTGTTGCATACTATGGGTTACCTCCTGTTCCAAAAATACTTATTGACGATCAAATATTTACAGCAAAAGTTGTATTATGCCAAAAGACTGACCTTTGGATGACCTTGACCTTCAGTGACCTTAACCTTGGGATAACCTTGACCTTCACAAGGGATCTCATGCTCATGAAAGATCAAATAACTCAATGTTGTTGCATACTATGGGTTAAATAATGCCATTCTACTGTACAATTACCAAATTTAAAAAAAATGTTTTTGCAAGGCCTAAAATGACCTTGACCTTTAAGATCAACTCAAAACTGGAACATATATGAAAGATCAATCTACCATCTCTAAATCTTTAAAGAAAACAAGATTGGACTTTATATCTCTCATTGTTTAGGGCCAAGGTCACTTCAAAATACCTATACTAACCGATGTTAGACAGCTCCAGTGACCTTGACCTTGACCTTGGAGTGAGGTTGACCAAATTTGCATATAATATGTGTGTCATTGATATCTATCATGCTTCAAAGAATCATAAGTTCAATATTAATAACTTCGAAAAAAAGTGAAATTTTGTGAAAAATTGTCATTTCTGTAACTAACATTTGTTGACCACGTGACCTTGACCTTGAAGTGAAGTCATTCATTTACTGATCATTTATGAGGTCTCATGGGTACACACCATCTTACCAAGTTTGGTTGTCCAAATTTAGACTCCAAAAAGCAGAATCATGTATGGAACCCAAAGTACTAGTTTGGTCGTTCGTGTGTGCCTGAAGGAACCCACTTGTACAAAAAGGAACCCACTTTTCCAAAGTCAACCACATCAAAGTTTGTTTATATATTTTAAATTTTTAGTGATATTGGAACCATGTACAGTCAAATTAAGCTGTATGCTGAGTTTTGAAGTCCTCATTAGTTTACATCATGTGGAACCCAGTTGACATCATTTTGGAAAGAAACCCAGTTGGGAGGCTTTGAACGTATGTGTGTGCGTGCGTGTGTGTGTGTGTGTGTGTGTGCGTGCGTGTGTGTGTTTAGGTGTGTTTGAGTATGTGTGTGTGCGTGCGTGCGTGCGTGCGTGTCGGACTGTAATTAACGCCTATCCACAATTTATTAGGCGATGATCAACAGCCTCTTGTTCTTTGAGACCTGGTGAGCTCCGTGTGCGAAAATATAATGAACGACTTATTTTCTTTTTTAGCACTCTTCTTATATGACATTCAAGGCGTCATTCTTTGTTGACTATCTCATTTCATCTCTATTGAAAATTGTTCAATTGCCGATGGTTGAGTCGCGTGCGGACGAGAGAGCATGAATGTTAAATTATGGAATAATTTGCTGAAACCAATGTGTGATTCGGACTTCCTTGACCTTAGCAGAAAATAAATGACATCAGCCGCAATCGCAAAAATAAAATATGGAGCCACTGATTCGGAAGAAGAGCGAGCAGGAGACCTGTGCATGATCAGCTCAAGAGGAAAATAACGTGAAGCGGACTGCAAAGAGCCGAATCAGGACCACAAATAACGTGAAGATGAAGAACAAAAACAACTATATGAAGAAGAAGAAGAAGAAGAAGAAGAAGAAGAAGAAGAAGAAGATGATCATGATGATGATGATGATGATGATGATGATGATGATGATGATGATGATGATGATGATGATGATGATGATGATGATGATGATGATGATGATGATGTTGATGGAGGTTGTGGTGGCAGAGATAGCTCGGTTGTCCAGGGCGCAAGTCTTGTGCATGTGCATCATGGGCGACGTGGGTTCGAATCTTGACTTCAGCAAACTAGTTTGTGCATGCTGATTATTAGTGTCCAGCGCTTTTAGAAGCTCACTTGAAGATGACGATGATGATGATGATGATGATGATGATGATGATGATGATGATGATGATGATGATGATGATGATGATGATGATGATGATGATGTGATGATGGAGGAAATGGGAAAGTGAACGTTAATGATTAGGCCATGTCATTTCGTCTGATTGTCAAATAAAGTGAAAAGTTGAATTACAATGATGATACAGCATGGCGACAGGGATGTTTGTTCCAAACATTACATTTTCTTGTGTACTCTACCTCCAGGTTACATAATTCTTTCCTGGTCTATGTTATAATTTCTAATTATTTCTTTGAAGGAGGGGTTTCTTCATATTCTTCTTTCCATGGGGCTGCCGCGTTCAGCATCTTCAAGAGTCTGCAGCCACACTATTCGCACGTAACACTTGATGAACCTGTACAAAAACACTCTGTTATAATTATATTTTCTTAAAAAAAATTACTTACTTAATTAATTAATTTTAAAAGCTGGCTTCGTTTTCTTAGTGCCATTCATCCATTATTGAAACCTTTCTTAATTTGTTTTAATTCATTCATTCCATCATTCATACATTCTTTTTTCTTACCACTGTTTCTCTCATTCTCATTTGTTCTTTCTCGTTCCCAATTTGTTCTATCAATTTGCTATCTTCTTCACTAGACCAGCAACTACATTTTTTCTTAAAAACTTTCCCAAATCTCTTCATTTGTGTATAAGGATTTGTTGGGTAAGCTTGGGAATATTGGACGCTTTCTGCCAATTGTTCACTAGGCATTTCTATGGCATTAGTATTTAGTTCAAGCAGGTAGAAGAAGAGGGAGACCGAAGAAGAGGTAGGAGGACAACATTCGAGAATGGACTGGTTTGACATTGAGCGAAACCATCAGGGTTGCTGAGGACAGAGAAAGATTGAGTACGCTGGTTAAACGATCATCTGTGGTGCCCGAACGACCTCAGAGTTACGGGATAGGATAGGGATAGGATATATGTTTGTGTTTTGTTAATATTTTATAATGATGTTTATATTCTAGTTTCGTTTTGTAAATGGGGATTCTATAAATTAGAGTACAGCCTCAGCGTCCCCTGCATGGGAATTATTGTAAAGTGACCGGCTGATGGAGTGCCTTCAGTGTTACTAATAGGATTCTTTTCAGGATTTTTTTATCAGTACAACTTATGTTAATCTGATGAATAAAATTTGATACAACAACAACTTTTCAGCAGATGTATTCTGCAGATCGGAGGTGAATCCTCTTTCAACCAAGTTGTAATCCTGATTCGGCTCTTTGCAGTCCGCTGGACGCAATAAACAATTACTATCTTAATTTTTTTCATTTCCTTTCCTTATTTTCTTTCTTTCATTCTTCATTTTCTTTTTACTTCACTTCACTTCACTTCCCTTTTCTTTTTTTTTTTGTCATATTTTGTTTTCTTTCATTTCTATATTTTGCCATTATTTTCTATATTTATTTCCTTTGTGTTTTACTTTATTTTATTGCTTTTTTTCGTCTCTCTTATATCGAAAGACAATCTGTCAGTTTTACCGCTGTTTGTGTAACTTTGTTGCACCATTCAGACACGCTGGATTAGAGTTCATCATAGAAACAAGTTCGGATCCTTTTATCATAATTATCACCCTTGAGGAGCTAAAATGGAGTAAATTGCTGTTACGATGGGTTCAAGAACCTGACCATCACATGTCCGCTATCCGCTCTCGTAGCAGACTAGGGATTTAGACATTTGAAATCACTGGATCTCAGATGATCAGCGATTTATTTCTTGAAAATTCTCGTAATTAAAAGACCGGATGTGACGGCATGATAAAAACAAATGGCGGGCACGAAGTGAACTTAACTGATTAAAGGACATTTTAAATCACAGATTGTGAACTACACAATTAAAACTTATTTAAAGTTCTGCGTGAATAATTAGGTAAAATTCCAGAAGCTGGACGGCGTTCTAGCTATACCTGAAATGTGCAGACAATATTATTGTGAATTTCTAGGTAGGTTAAAAACATCAATCAAATCCCCATTTTTTAGCATGAAAACGTTATGCAAGATTTATTGAATGTCTTTGCATGAAGACGTCATAAAAGTTATTAAACATACCCTTTGTATTCCCTTTTCGTCATCGTCATTATCATTAGCGCTGTCGTCGTCATCATCATTTTCATTATCAGCGTCGTCGTCATCGTAACCCTCTTTCTCCTCCTCCTCCTTCTCATCTTCCTCATCGTCTTGGTATTCAATGTTGTTTGACTAGCTACATGATATGGTAAGCTTTGACTTGGAATTTGCCGGATTGGACGGAAAGAAGTGCCAAGTGATTTTGCACACGACTGTGGGGTTTGCAATTATTAATGAGTGTACTTGACTGGCGATCAGCAGATGATAGGTGTGATGAACAAGATTACCAGTACATAAACGCATTTGTGCAATGAGACAGGGAAACATGGGGTACGCCGGTTAAACGATCATCTGTGGCGCACCAACGACTTTCCAGTTACGGGATAGGATAGGATAGGAAGTGCATTTGTGCTTGGGCATCGTGTAGTGATAGTGTGGTAATAATAAGGGTGGTGGTGGTGGTGGTTATAATGGTGTTAAGTATGTAGGAAAGTAGATAGGCAAGTAGACATATAATAGTTGTAGTCATCATCTTCATTATTATCATGTGTCACGTAATGTTAGCATTTTCTCTCTCTCTCTCTCTCTCTCTCTCTCTCTCTCTCTCTCTCTCTCTCTCTCTCTCTCTCTCTCTCTCTCTCTCTCTCTCTCTCTCTCTCTCTCCCTCTCTTTCATTACGTCACACTGACTTTTACCAGCAGTTCTTTAAAAGCATACATGCCAGACCTGCTTAACTGAACAAAAAAGGTAAATCACCTAACCATATTAGTCAGACACCCATTAATAATAATAATAATAATACCGGATGCTAATACGCGCTTTACTTCGAATGATTTCGAACTCAAAGCGCGGCGACCTATACCAACATACACGCTCACGTGCAACAAATATATTACAGACACACAACAAGGACAACAGTATACAAGGCATACACGTGGTGTAAAGGCAGGGAGATCGCTATTAGGAAACTGAAAGTTAAATAGTTTTGTATTTTTTTAAAATTAATTTGACTGCATCCAATATTATTTTGAAGGTTACAAGGTTGAAAAACAGACGTACCACGAGCCGAAAGAAAGCAAACTATTCCAAGGCGAGAGCAGGACTCAACTCAGGGGGCTCATTCGCTCAGAAA
The DNA here is from genome assembly GCA_036898135.1 of Oncomelania hupensis. NCBI lineage: Eukaryota > Metazoa > Mollusca > Gastropoda > Littorinimorpha > Pomatiopsidae > Oncomelania > Oncomelania hupensis. The sequence goes on along the minus strand of CM072519.1, from coordinate 43,060,482 downwards.
CCCATCTGTCACGTGCTATACTCATATGAGTGCCGATAGCACATAACTAGCCTCGTCTGTCAAAAAGATCTTGGTCCAAAACTGACCACTCATGCAGAACAGTAGGACTGCCCTAAGCCTGCCGCATCCACTCGTCTTTCTGCGCTCCAAGGGAAAGAAAATGGCGGGCACCATGCTGGCTCTGTGCAGAGATACTGTTATACGACCAAAAAGTACAACTATTTTACCAGTTGCTTTATCGTTTCCTGAGTTGTTGCTCGCGCACCAACATCACATGCAAGCCTTTCTCTGTTTATCCATCTCCCCACACCTTGCAAACCACTAAACTGTGCATGTGGTCACTGGTTATCTAGTACACTCTTAGCTCACTATTACGTCCGACCAACCCTCTCTCTCTCTCTCTCTCTCTCTCTCTCTCTCTCTCTCTCTCTTCGACTATCTTGCAGTTTGTTGCTACTGACCCCTTTAAGTCATTCGGCACTTCTTTGAACTTGGACTCACGACCAACGAACGCTCAAGTGCAACAACACCTATTTACACCTACCATTCTCGGTCGAGAGCATGCACCCAGAAAGTCATGCCGCCTCACGAACTATAAAAGATACTGACGCTCATGTCCTCACGACAGATGCATAAACACACACAGCAAGCACTATCACATGTTCTTGTGTAAATGAGGACAAGAAATCATATTGTATCTTGTTTCTTATAGTTATCTTGTATCCGTCGGTCATTCAGGGCGGCTTAGTGGTCGGGGGGTTAGACAGCGCGCATCGGGCAGCAAGTTGGCGGCCTGGACTGCTTGAGTTAGAGACAGCCGTAGCTCCACTAAGGGCAGACGGAACGCTTCACACGGATGCCAGGGCCAGAGCACAAACCCTCAATGACCAATTCCGCTCTGCATTCAGCCCCCAACATAAATTGCTCGGAGGCCAAATTTATAGAAAGGACCAACCTGAACCCCAGATCAGATGGCCCTACATGTACTCTGAGCATCATTGACATAGAGGAAGAAGGTGTGCTGAAACTTTTTAAGAACCTTGATTCCAAGAAAGCCCTTGGACCTGATGGCATTGACCCCAGAATTCTCAAAGAACTTGCAGCTGAACTCAAGAAAGGGGAGCGCTGTCACCCTGAGAACTATCGCCCAGTCTCCCTGACGAGCCTCCCTCCCTCCCGTGTAAAACCCGGGAGCATATTATTGTGAGCGCTGTCATGACCTTTGCAGACGAGAGTGGCATCATTTGCAAGGAGCAGCACGGATTCCGGAGGCACCGGTCCTTTGAGAGCCAGCTAATAGCGCTTGTGGATGGGCTGTGAGATAACTTTTCGAAGTGCATATTGTGTGACACCTTAGTCATGGACCCCTTTAGTTTAACAAGGTCTGCCATTCACTACTCACCCATAAGTTGCGCCACTATGGAATCGCTAGCCAGGGGAATAACTGGATACAGAGTTTCCTCAGCGACCGAAAACAGGCTGTTGTTGTGGAAAGAGCAAGGTCAGGTTTCGTCCCAGTAGAGTCCGGAGTTCCTCAAGGATCGATATTAGGACGAGGCCTCTTCCTACTCTACATAAACGACCTCCCGGATAACCTTTCCTCCACAGCCTGCCTTTTTGTTGACGACATTACATGATTATTGCTTTAGGTCCAGCGGACTCTTACGAGCCAAATCAGAACCAATACTCTATGCCATAAAACGGTGTGCTCTGTCAGCGACCAAGATGCTGGACCGTCTTGCTGAGTGGGAAAGGACTTGGCTGATGAGTTTCCGTCCAAACAAGTGTCAGACCCTCCACATAACCAGAAAGCGGACCCCACTGCCAAAGCTATATAGCCTCTGCGGACTTCATCTCAAACCAACCGATGAGAGGGAGTACCTTGGCGTCACCAGTACCAACGACCTCAGCTGGGATACCCACATTACCCATGTAACCAACAAAGCAAGCAGATCCTTCGGTTTTCTGAGGCGGAACCTAACAGTCGGCTCTCAGCGCATCAAGCAGCAGGTCTACCACTACCAAGCGCTTGTCTGCCCCATAATCGAGTGTGCCTGCCCAGTGTGGGATCCATACACCACGAAAGACAGCAACAAACTGAAGGCTGTCCAGAGACAGACAAGAGCTGCCCGATGGGTAGTGAACAGGCATCGACAGACCTCCAGTGTCGGAGACATGCTGACCCACCTGAGTTGGCCTTCTCTTCAAAAGCGACGACGCGAAGCGCGGTTTTAATGATATACAAGTACGTCAACAAACTTTTCATCATCAACACGAACAGAGAGCCTGTCCCAACGCTACACAAGAGAGACACCAGAAACACACACCCTCTTTACTTTCCAGCGTCCTTCTTGCCGTACGTCATAGACAACAATCCTTCCCTCGAACCATCAGCGAGTGGAACAGCCTTCCAGCCCAGGTGGTTCTGAACCCGACTCTGGAAGGCTTAAAATCCCAGATATTACCTCACCCCCTCTTCTCCCTTCACTCCCCCATCCTACGTTGCTTAAACCCATCCCTTCACCCCCAACCCCCAACCCCCATACAAACCCCACCTGGCTGATCATCTGGGCGGCATTGTTTGTTCGTTGTTTTTGTTTGTTTTTTAAAGGCAAATCGCCATGCGCAAACCTTTCTACAGTATGGTTGCAGACTTCAAAGATGTTGAAGATTGCAGTCCCTTGGAAAGAAGAAGATCCGAATATCCTGTTTTGGTCAGCGCTTTGAGCAGCTTAACTTGAAGAGCTGGAAGCTTGTTGACTGTGATTCGGATTCTGTAATCTTCGCGTACCGGTGCCAGGCCTTACGTAAGAAGCCATAAAAGCTGAAAAAGATTTTCTAAAACTTTTCTGAGACATGATTTTGTAGCTAGCCATTTTGATCGACAGCCTTTGTCTACTGTAGGATCGTTTTCATGGGGGTTTAGTGAGTGGAATCCCCACTGTTGTTGTTGTTGTTGTTGTTGTTGTTGTTGTTGTTGTTGTTGTTGTTCTTCTTCTTCTTCTTCTTCTTCTTCTTCTTCTTCTTCTTCTTCTTCTTCTTCTTCTTCTTCTTCTTCTTCTTCTTCTTCTTCTTCTCCTCCTCCTCCTCCTCCTCCTCCTTTTTCTGCATTTGCCATCTTGTACAGAACCGTCTTCATCATCACCACCACCACTTAATTATTTATTTTAATTATTTAGAGCTTTTTCATGATGAAGGCTGGTGTTGGTGGGGCTTTTGGTAAACTACTTAGATAAGGGAACGATCCCTGACGGACCCATGTGGTTGTTGTTTGTGCGGAAAATAAAACTGTGGCCGAATGTTAGTGTGTGTGTATGTTGGGAAGGAGGTTGAAATGGACGGGGGTAGGGTGACTGGTAGTGTGTGTGTGTGTGTGGGTGTGTGTGTGTGTGTGTGTGTGGGTGTGTGGGTGTGTGTGTGTGTTTATTTTATTTTAATTATTTTGTACATGTGCGTGTATGTGTACGCCTTATACAGTGAGTGTATGTACATGTAATTAGTGCACGTCTTAAAGAGCGTGTGAGTATGCGTGCCAGACAAAGTTTGAGAGAGAGGAGAGAGAGGGACAGACAGACAAAGAGACAAAGACACAGAGACAGAGAAGAACAATCAACTTGTGGTCGAAAATTGACATCGCATTTTAAGCCTGAAAATAAATGAATGTTCGTGTATGTGTGTGTTTGTGTGCGTGTTTGCATGCCAGCACGCGTGTGTGTGTCTGTTTATCTGTCGATCTGTCTGCCTGTCCAGCTGCCTGCCTCCCATGGGAAGGGGCGTTGGTATGTGGGTCTGGGCCTTTGTGTCATTGTATACCGAGAAGAGATAACTTTCTTTCCGATAGCGGAACTGTGACTGCATGATGTGGAAGAGACTCTTTAGTATTCATGGATTAACTTAGACTGGACAGGCAAACTTTTCCTGCACTTACAAGTGCATGAAGGGCGGGAGGAAGCTGGACCAGAAGGGGAGAGTGGGAGGGGTACGAAACGAGGGATAGATGTGTTAGAGGAGAAAGGGAGATTCAGACAGGAAGTGGGGGGGGGGAGGGGGCGAAACGTTTGACGTCTGTTTTTGTTAAGGCTTTTTTGTTTATTTTATTTATTTCTTGAGTGTGTGTGTGTGTGTGTGTGTGTGTGTGTGTGTGTGTGTGCACGTGTATTCTTGTCTTTTTGGGGGTCTGAACCTGTAACACTCAGTTGACAGTGGGGCTGCAAAAAACAGTGAGGTCCTAAAATAGGGCCCCATTTTTTTTAGGCTTTATTTCAACTAAACAAATCAGTTTTGAGGTCCTGTGATCTTCCTGAGCAAATACCCCATTTTAGCCAATTTTGAGTTTCCGTGTGTTAGGGGCTTAACACTCCAAAGTGTGTGTCCAGACCGGCAAGCCAATTCTGCCCCTGGTGTGTGTTTGTGATCAAGGGAAGTCACTCTAGTCCCGGGTCATTGTGACAACTGGGGGCTAGAAAATGGCAGCCATTACATCATGCGTATTTGATCTCTACGCGCAAGTACAAATTGCGAGACAGTTGAAAAAGGTAAGACTTTTGATATGTTTTTTAAAATTACTGATATTTTATTGTTTAGTGACACTGTGTTGTAGTATAGGCGTTTGCATATATCCGCCAATTAAACTTCTACGCTACGCTGTATAGACTATTTGCGCCATTCACTGAATGGCCCATTGAGATGATTGACCAAAGGCAAATTGAATTTCCGTTTCAAAACTTGCTAGGTCTTTTCAATGTATTGTTTTACATCATATTAGTGGATTTTATGATTAGTTGATTTTATTGTTCCTGGAGACTAGTGGCACAAAAATATTCTGTAGACATTACTTTGTAGTCTAGTACAAGGTCTACCTACTATGAGCGAGGTGTGGACACACGCAGTGCACAGTGGTATTAACCCATTTTCAAGACGCAATTTCTTCAACCACAATGCACAGATTTGTTTAAAATATTAAATTTCTAAAAGCACAATAGTTTTATTTGCCTTCCGTGTATCTTTGATCACTGCAATAACTACAATCGTACATTAGAACGCCGTGAATGCAGTGGCCACGTTTTTCATCTGGGTCAAGGTAGCAGAATGTTCCCCGAAAAAGCGTCACGGATTTTCCAGCTCTCAACCAATCAGAAGGAAGCTTATACTATAAGATTCATTCTGATTGGTTGAGAGCCGGAAAATCCGTGACGCTTTTTCGGGGAACACCCAAACGTTCTGATTCCTTGACCTTACCTTGATAATTCGTTTCGGGGTATCAACAATATTTAAAGAAGAAAGTGATACATCTGTTTTAATTTCATATTTTGCCTTCAACAAAATAAAATATTAATACGATACACACAGCTACGGAAAATAAGCTTTCCATCGGAAGAGCCGTAACGCGAAATCTGTGAACCCGGCAGCACTGTTCAATGGCGACCGAGTGGATGCTTTGTGTCTAACCTTTCTTTTATTTTTTGGGTGAGTCCTACCTGAGGACTGTGGCAGTGAAATCTGTTAGAATAAAATATATGTGTAAAATATATGTGTTTTATATTTGCACCCAACTAACATAAATTTTACTTGTATGTTGTTTGCTAGAACTCAAGATGTGATAAGCTACAGAACTTACAAGAGGTGCACTCAAATGGTAGGTAACCGTTTTTTATTGTTTCAGTGCAGTAAATATTACTATTAGTTAGCTACGAGATAGATCTAGACAGGAAGTCCAAAGTTTAAAGAAGCTATTTTTTCCCAAGGTGGCATTTAATCTGTAAGTTTCAACTGAGACATGTGGCTTGTTGTATTATTAGGCAAAAACTTAAATTGAAAGTAACTTATAGATCTGCTACTTGTATTAATTATCACCAATATGAAACTATTTTCATGGCTGAGTATAATTGCAATCTGATCAATGTGAATTTTGTCACTTGTAATAATTATAACGTATTGAAAGTTCTGATAAAATTTTCAGTAGATATTTAGAGCATAATGCACAATCAATGTGGATTAATAATATTGCAAACAAAAAAAAATTAACAATTCACTAGAGAAAACAGCCCTTTTTTTCTTGCAGAATATCTAGGCATTAACAGGGTTCAGCCTGGCAGTAAAAATACATGGGCCATTCGCCCCGCCTGAACCAAATCTTATGGTCCGACTGTTCGCGGTGTCGTAACAGGAAATAAAATATACTCTTTTGTTAACTTCATTATGGATGGAAATGTTTAGGCCTTCTTTGCATCGCCAAAACATGGCTTTTATTGCAAATGCAACGGATTTTTCTCTCTCCAGATCACTTGCATTGCGCACTTGGCAGGGTAAGCTATGGTGGGCAGTTAGCGTCTAAAGTCTCTGTTTTGATGGCCCGCTTGTTATTGAAAACATAGCGCCATTCGACCCAGTGACAACAATATTTATGGATCATTTTAATAATAGACAAATGCGCGAATGGCGCATGACGCGTAGCTAAACAGCACCCTGCATTAATAAGTGGCTATTTTCAAATGCAATTAGTTGGTATACTACACAGCCAACACATTTATTTTGGTGGTAATTTTAAAACTCACAATCTGTGTGTACTGAGAACTGTGTTGACCATAACTGGGGCATCCCACTTGCAGCCTATTTATGTTTGGAGATTTCTGTGTTAGTGATAATTATCTAAAACGTAAAAGGCTGTACACTGGGAATGCAAGTTCTTAAACTTCTGTAATAACTGCTGGTGCAGACGTTCAATAAAATACTTCAGTTTGTGCTCTCTGGGTTTTGCAGAGGAATCAACAGACAGTGATGTTGCAGACAGTGAACAGGATTCCCACAATGTGGATGATATACAACCAAACCTACAGGTAATTTAAACAATGTGGTTGCTTTTGAAATTTTTTGGTCGTCCTAATGTGCATTGTTATGGCGAAAGCTTGCAGCCTATTAAAGTTTGGCAATGTCAATGATGATTATATAAAAGGCTGAACCACCTCGGTGGCATAGTTGATAAAGCGTTCTTATATCACCAGCAGCTGCATGTTCTTACTAAAGACTTTAAAATTGGTGCTAACAGCTGCCCTGTCAGGCATCTACAGGACACAGTGCTAAGACGTACTGGTTGTCAGTTTACATTGACAGGGGAAGGATTTACATTGACAGGGTAAGGATGTGAACCCGCAACCGGGTATCTGTGGATCCTCCTTGTGTGGCAGCAGATTCATCTGTCTTGTCAGGTACCTCTTAAGCTGCAAAAAAGGCTGAATACTCAGAATGCAGTTCTTAAACTTCTGTAATTAAAATGTGTATTGCTGTTGCTAACTTTCAATAAATACTTCAATTTGTGTTTTCAGGGTTCTGCAGGTAAATACACATACAGGACAGACGCAGGCAGTGAACGGGATGCCTCCAATTTGTATCATGCACCAACAACCACAGGTACTTTTACAATAATATACTGCACAAAATATCTCCAAAATATTATACTCTAAGTTACGAGTCTAAGCGTGGTGCCTCTTTACAAAACACTGTTAGGTAAACATGGTTGTTTTAGAATGTGTTTGCATCCATTAACTCCTTGACTGCGCCTGTCTATGTAGGGAGGCACACTGTAGCAGCGTGTCTTCCTATGTCTTCCTTCCAAGGGTTAAAGAACTATTATGGTGAAAACTTGTAGCATAGTATTTTTTTTCTTTTTTGTATGTTTGGAGATGTCGATGATGATCATGTAATATAAATACTTCAATTTGTGCTCTCTGGGTTCTGCAGAGCAATCACCACACAGTGACGACACAGACGTTGAACAGGATTCCTGCAATATGGATCATGCAACAATACCCACAGGTAATTTAAACAATGTGGTTCTTTTTTAAGGTTGTGTCATCCTATCCTGCATTTGTAATGATGAAAACATTCAGGTTGTTTAACCGCTTGACTGCACACTGTGCACAATGTAGCAGTGTGTCTTCCTATGTAGACAATCGCACTGAAGGGGTTAAAAGTAAACCATACCGTGACATTTTGAATATGTTTAAAGAACGTTGTTAGAGTTGTTTTGGCCAAAGTAAGAAAGGTAAGGAAAATGAGGAAGGAATATAGGGGAGAGGTGAAAACAGAGAAGGAACAGACCAATTCGTACAAGTAATGTCATTCATAAGGGCCGCCACCCTCCCCCCACACACACACACCCACCCCACACCCTCCCCCCAAAAAGGGAAAAAAGTTTCTTATACAATATAATTCCATCAATGATGCTTTGGAATAGGCATGAGGCAGTATATCAGTTAGGTTTGTAATTATTATTAGCAGTATTATTGTAAGTTTTGGAGTAGTTTGTTTGTGGTTTAATGTTATTTTCTGACAAGGCAGCTGCTAGTACCATTTTTTAAGTCTTTGGTCTGACCTGGCCGGGAATCGAACCCATGACCTCCCACTCTCTTGGCAGATATGCTTTAACCACTAGGCCACCTAGGTTTTTTACTTTTTAAAAGCAGTGTTATATCATTGTTAGGTTTGTTTTTTAAACCAGAAATGCTTGCTCTGATTTATAAATTAATGGATAGCAGAACATGTATGAAGATTTCAAATGTATTCAACTATGATCTTTTACCCTCTGACTGCATTGAGGCACGATCGTGGCTTTCCCGATGGACTATGTAGTGCCACGACCGTGACTTTGGTAGTATCAGTATCACTCATTCGACCACAACCATTACAGTATCCGGGGAAGGGCATGTGTTGTTGTTTTTTTTTGTAGATGGTCGTCTGCTGTGTATCCTGCAAGCGTGTGTGTTGATTCTGAGTGTTACTAATCAATGCCAAACTCCCTAAGATTGAATGTACATTTCGTTCTCGTTCTTTGACTTGAAGAGCATTTCCTCTAATAACCTTTTCATTATACAGAGCAGTGTTAGGGTTAAAGACTAGGGTTTGGATATTGTGATAATTAACATTTTTAATAACTTAAAAATTGTTGAAATGCAATGAATTGCATGATGGAGACAGCACAGATATGACAACAAACAACAACCGTGTATTGTCTAGTGTCAAGGTAAAACATATAATATTATTGTGTGATTTACAGATTATGCCCAGAGGAACCTAAACACTGGTCTTGCCACTACCAGCAAGGGCATCTGCGATGATGGACACTTTGCCACTTCCACAGTCACCAGCAAGGACATCTGCGATGATGGACACTTTGCCACTTCCACAGTCACCAGCAAGGACATCTGCGATGATGGACACTTTGCCACTTCCACAGTCACCAGCAAGGACATCTGCGCATTCACCCCATTTCAATCGTTCTTCGCTGTTCCTCTTTGGATTCAACGAACATTTGTGCACATGCCTACTCAGCAGTTTTTTTTCGAAAAGTGCTTTGCAGTGCCGACACGCTACAAGGTCATCAAGCTGGCGCCCTGCCTTTCTATACTTTGGTATCAAGATTCCACGATTTTCATGCAAAACTTTGTAATTGTGTTGGAAGTCACCATCATCCTGCAGGTGGACGAATGCTTGTCTTCTTTCCTTAGAGTTCTTGGGCAGCTGCAAGACAGCAATCACTTCTGGTTCATTGCGATGCATGTTTTGCAGATGTTTTGACATCTTGTTCACCTTTTTTTGGCAGTACTTGCAAGAGTTGTGCTTATTCCATTTTTTACCATTCGTAGATGCTACATCAACACCAACCACCTGTGGAATTTCTGTAAGTGCTGGGGAAATCACACTACCCACATCTCCATCACTTTCCTCTGAATCTGGCACAATATCCCCACATCCCATTAAAGTTTGATCACCCTGACTCTCCTTATCAACAGGTAAAACATCACTGTCAGAACAATACTCATCACTATCAGTATCAGAATCTGAGTCAAAAACACTGTCAGGAAAATATTCAACATCACTGTCAGGACAATACTCATCACTGTCAGGTCCAGAATCATGAACAGAAAAGCAATCTGTATGTATCTGCTCATACAGGGAATAACCGGTGTTGTTGGAATGCATATATCTGTCAATTCTTTGCGAGACTTATGTTAACTTGTTTTATCCATGTTTTTGAATTATAGTGGTTATAATCTTACTGTTGAGGAAGATTGTGGACACACAAGACCACCTTTATTTTCATTGCCAGGATTACATGAATGCGCTGTATGTGTGGTTTTGGATCACATTCAATTTCAATTTGATTTATGTAATGACCTGTAACCCTTTGAACGCGGCAGAGTTGTATCCCCCGTTGGGGTACCGGGGGTTTCAGTATAAATAGTATCCCCACTTTCTGGAAATTTTGTGCTTTAAATCCCCACTGTTGCTGTCTTTCTCATTTGTTCTTTCTCATTCCTGCTCTGTTCTATAAATCTTCCATACTATCTTCTTCTTCGCTAGACCAGTCACCTACCTTTTTTCTTGAAAACTCTTCCGGGACAATACTCCTTATTTGTGTGTGAGGTCTATTGGATCAGCTTGGGAATATCGGACGCTTTCTGCCAGGTGGTCAATGGGGCTTCCTATGATGTTATTATTTAGCAATATAGGCATTTTATATGTATGTGTTTTGTTGATAGTTTATAATGATGTTTGTATTCTTTTCTATTTTGTTTTTGTAACCGGGGGTTCGAGTAGTTGGGGTAAAGCCTCAGCCGTCCCCTGCGTGGGATGTCTTTATTGTAAAGTGACTGGCCGGTGGAGGGCATTCAATTTTCCCACTGGGGTTGTTTCGGCAGATCTTTTATGCGGATCGGGGGTTGTCCGGTCCTGATTTGGCTCGGAAGAGTCCGCTGGACCTAAAGCAATAATCATGTAATGTAATGTTATGTAATGTCTTCACAGACACATTTCTTTAGTGCTTACAGTGTGTCTCCTTAAATAAGTAGCCGCAGTTAAGGGGTTCATCTGATGTTTTTCGGATGTTTGTAAATTCATGCATACTTGCCCCAAATAAGACCTTTCAAACAAAAACAAAAAAAAATCAAAATCAGTTCTCTTTCAGAAAACCGTTAACAAAGTAGAGCAACTCTCCGTTGCAGGTGTCCAGTGTCTAACTAAAAATAGATCATAGACCTAATTAGACCTAATTTCCTTTACTAAATAGCAGTTTTAAAGAAACAAGATTATTGATTAATACATACATAAATATAATATATTAAAAATACAATTATTCAACGAGCTCCACAATGTAGGTTGTTGTCCGTGAGTCTTTGACCAAAAGTGGTCAACACAGTGATAAATGTGGTTAACGCGGTGATCGAAGTGGCCTAATCAACACAGTGATAGGAGTGGTCAACGCAGTGATTGAATTGGTCATCACAGCTATAGAAGTGGTCAACATGGTGATCGAAGTAAGCAACACAGAGATAGAAGATGTCAACGCAGTGGTCAATACAGTGATAGAAATAGTCAACACAGTGATAGCAAATTCTTGATGTTCGTGGAATGATAGAAAGTGCTTCTACACCATGATTTCTATCACTCTACATTTACGGTCGCTATAATGACGATGGACAGCAGACCCTATTTTCCACAGACTAGAACCTACTTTGCAGAGCATGCTGAAAAATTGGTCTTCATCAAGCAATGCATTTATTTTTTTTACAAATATGCATCAAGGAATGAGTGTCTGTAGTGTTGCTAATATCCCTTGGCAGTAGACAGTCTTATTAATCACTAATCTTGTTGCTTAAAAACTGCTATTTAGTAAAGTAATATATTATTTTTTATATATGTATTATTATGCATCAAGGACCGAGTGGCTGTAGTGTCTGATTTAAAAAAACAAGTTGTTGTGCATTTACTTTATATAATTTGCTTTTCTGTGGCAAACTTTCAAAAATTTAAATTTGGCTCCAGTTTCAAATAATGCAAGACATGCTTATTGCAGAGGAATTTTTTTATTTTATTTATTTATTTATTTTTTTTATTTATTTATTTATTTTTTTTTTTTTTGGGGGGGGGGGGGGGGGGGATATTTAAGTCACTATTCTGTGGCAAACTCGCAACAGTTTTTAGTTTCAGTTTCAGATAATGCAAACAGCTTATTGCGATTGATTTATGTTCCCCCCACCCCACCCCCATTGATTATCTTTTACAGTATGCATATAAAGCTTGTGGCAAACTTTCAACAATTTTAATTTGGTTCCAGTTTCAAATAATGCAAGACATGCTTATTGCAAAGGATTTTTTTTTGGGGGGGGGGGGGGGGAGGGGTGTGTGTGGATATTTAAGTCACTATTCTGTGGAAAACTCGCAACAGTTTTTAGTTCCAGTTTCAGATAATGCAAACAGCTTATTGAGATTGATTTATATTTTTTGGTTCCCATTGATTAATTTGTACAGTATACATTTAAAGCCTTAAATGAAGAGTTTTGTCCTGGAAGAGTTTTCAAGAAAAAAAATAGGTGACTGGTCTAGCGAGGAAGAAGATAGTATATTATTATTAGCTTATTGCAATGGATTTGGGAGAGGGGGGGGGGGAGATATTTAAGTCTCTATTCTGTGGCAAACTTGCAACAGTTTTAATTTAGTTTCAAATAATGCAAGCACGTGTGCATTATTTGGAACTAAATTAAAACTGTTGCAAGGTTGCCACAGAATAGAGACTTAAATATCTCCTTCCCCCCCCCCAACCCCCCCCCCCCACACACACACAAATCCATTGCAATAAGCATGTCTTGCAATATCTGAAACTGGCACCAAATTAAAATTGTTGAAAGTATGCCACACATCTGGAAATTTAGTGATTGAAATTCCCACTGTCGGTGTCTTTTTCCTTTGTTCTTTTTCATTCCTAATCTGTTCTATCAATCTACTATACTATCTTCTTCCTCGCTAGACCAGTCACCTATCTTTTTTCTTGAAAACTCGTCCAGGACAAAACTCCTCATTTGTGTGTGAGGTCTGTTGGATCAACTTGGGAATAGTTGATGCATTCTGCCAAATGGTCACTGGGGCTTCCTATGATGTTATTATTTGGCAATGTAGGCATTTTATATGTATGTGTTTTGTTCATATTGTATAATGAAGTTTGTATTCTATTTTGTTTTTGTAAACGGGGGTTCGATAAATTAGAGTATAGCCTCAGCGTCCCCTGCGTGGGATGTCTTTATTGTAAAGTGACCGGCTGGTGGAGTGCCTTCAGTTTTAGCACTAGGGTTGTTTCGGCAGATCTTTTATGCGGATCAGGGGTGAGTCCTCTTTCACTTCTCTGGTCCTGATTTGGATCGAAAGAGTCCGCTGGACCTAAAGCAGTAACCATCGTAATGTAATGTAATAAAAGCACAGGATGTTGAAGAAAATTGTTTTATTCTTCCTTTCAGAGGGAGAGAGAAAGAAAGAAAGAGAGAGAGAGAGAGAGAGAGAGAGAGAGAGAGAGTTCACATGCAGCCTGTCTTCTAGCCTTTTATACACCTACACATGCACTCATGCATCACAATTATCACATTCATGTCAGCTGAATCAAAAGATATGTATGCACATGTTTATTATAACCGGCCATCGCCACAGACACATGGTCATCCGCATATAAATGCAGTCTACACATTGTATTATAAAGTTTTTTTTTTTTTTTAAATATAAAAGAACACAACCAATGACAAACACAATAATATGTGACAATAATGTCAATGATGTTGAAAACAAAATGTTGTATATTTTAGTGATGTCGGCAAATCGGCCATTCACCGATAATATTCGAAACTTGCAAAGAGTCATGTTTTGACCGGCCCGCTGTCCAAAGGTTTTACGCCTCAATCGGCCACCCTTTGTCCATTTTTTGTTTGCTTGTCTATTTCTGTTTCGTTGCTATTGTTTCTGGCCATATTAATTTCCTATCGGATAAATAATGGTGTTATGAGTTATGAATTATTGTCGAACATCACGTATCGGAAGCGCAAAGCAGACGACACAGTCATGCATCAGCAGAGAGATTTAGAGTAACTCCCCTTGTTGCGAACGGCAACAACACTTTTCGTTTTCTAAATGCCGAAACTTACCAGCGCTTCCTCTCGTTTGGTGTTGGAAAGAAGGAAAATATCTGTTTTTATGCCCAAGCCAAACTGGTACACAAATTAAACTAATACCAATTACTGTTTGCTCTAGTTCCCTACAAATTTGGCATAAAACCTGATATTGCCGAAAAACAAAGAGAAAGAGAGTGGAACAACCTCTCATGTCAGTACATTTTATTATTTTGTGTGTGTTTGTTTTATGTGTTTGCATCAGGGATTCACCTAAGTTCACAGTTCAGTTGAAGAGTTTAGTCATCCATTCTAGGTAAAGTGTTATATTGTTTTGTTGTTAATAAATGTAAATTAAAATGTTTCCGTCAGTGTGGTATTAGTTACAACATTTTTGTTAGTCAAAATGATGGCCGACAGATTTTCAAAATGTCCTAAAGGTTTGTGACAGAATCGGCCAAATGGCCTATGCTGAAAATGTCTAGCAGCATCACTGTAATATTTTCACTTATAAAAAAAATAAATAATAAATATAGATCTAACATAAGCTATTAACACACGCAAATGCCAATAAGCACACTTGTGTGGCATAACACTAAGAATGCAATGATTAATAAAATTTGGGTTTTGAACTTTGACTGTTAGCACATTATCATTCACAATGACCTCGCTAAAATTTAAAATGGTAACCTATTACACCAAAAGAACGATGGATTCGTTAAAATGGGGTTTTGAACCCCACAATTTTGTATCACACCAAATGAACAATGAATTCGTTAAAATGAGGTTTTGAACCCCACAATTTAACACATGATAGATCAACACTCAAAGACCCCATTATTTTTTGCGGGAAATCTATGACCCCACTGTACGAAAAAGGCCCCACTTTTCATGACGTTATTACTGGCGTGTGGTATTGTGTATCAACTTCAGAATTGCTGAGAGGATTCCTCTATGGTTTGTCTCTTTTCATGGCAATTTTGGAATTTCTAACCCTTTTGCAAAGTTGAGTCCCCATTTTATCATGTGCGGACAAGGAACCCACAATGACAGGAATACACCTTTGTGTGTGTGTGTGTGTGTGTGTGTGTAGATGTGTGTTTTTGGAGGAGTGGGGGAGCGAGTGGACCCTTGGCCAAACTGAACTTTTTTTCTTTTTTTTCCGGGGGGGAGTGGGGGTGGGGGGTGGGTCAAAGATTGGGGGAGAAGTTTGGGTGTATGAGAGGTAGAGACATAGAGAGGGAGAGAGACAGAGAGAGTGACCGAAAGAGAGACAGAGAGGGAGAGAGACAGAGAGGGAGAGAGTGGCAGAAAGAGACAGAGAGGGAGAGAAAGGAACAGAAAGAGAGAAAGAGAGGGAGAGAGACAGAGAGGGAAAGAGAGAGAGAGTGACAGAAAGAGAGACGCAGAGAGAGTGACAGAAAGAAAGACAGAGAGAACAAGACAGATCGAAGTCTAGCCGGGGGTGGTAGAGAGGTGGGGAGGGAGAGAGAGAGACAGAGAGAGAGAGAGACACAGAGAGAGAGAGAGAGTAAACAAGGCTTTGGAAAAAGAGAGAGTGAGATCGAAAGTAGTCGGGGCGTGTTAGAAGGGGAGAGAGGATGGGGGGGGGGAGAGAGGGAGGAGAGAGGAAGTAGAACAAGGATCAGGAGATAAAGAGGGAGGGAGGGAGAGGTAAAAAGTGTGTCATTTTGATTTTAAAGTAACTGTTGAAAGTTTTGGGGGGGGGCATTTGGCCTTTATCCACCGTGGAACCTAGTTACCTAGTTAGCAGGTTAAAGAAAATATTCAAAAAATAAATTTAAAACACTTGGCAGTTTGGATGATGGGAAGGGTCAGAAGAGAGGGGAAGGGGAAAAAAACACTTTTGTACGAAGAGGAGAAAGTGTCCGTGCATAATTTACATTTGTTCCTTGACTTCGACGCGTCGTCAGGTGTGTGTGCGTGTGTGTGTGTGTGTGCGGGTGTGTGGGAACGCACAAAAGCGCACAAATGGGTAGCAGACCTTGTCTTTTCTAGTAACAAATGGGTTTATTTGCTTGGAACCCACTTTTTTCCAGGAACCCACTTTTTTCTAAGTGCGCGGGAGTGCTCTTTTAGTGCATGGGAGTGCAGTTGTAGTGCATAAGAGTGTTTTAAGTACATAGGAGTGCACTATCCGGGACGGAGAAAATCCAGTGAATTTTTGGAAAAGTTTGAAGCAAAATTCGACCTATTTCGTCGCCTATTAGGGACGAAATAGGTCAACTTTCTAGAGAAGGGTTAGGGTAAGGGCTAGTTGCAGCGAACAGTTCCCCCCGTTGGAGTGCCGGGGGTTTCAGTATAAATAGTATCCCCACTTTCTGGAAATTTAGTGCTTTAAATTCCCACTGTCGCTGTCTTCCTCATTTGCTCCTTCCCATTCCCGATCTGTCCTAACACTCTGCTATACTATCTTCTTCTTCGCTAGATCAATGACCTACCTTTTTTCTTGAAAACTCTTCCTGGACAAGACTCCTTGTTTGTGTATGAGGTCTGTTGGATCAGCTTGGGAGTGTTGGACGCTTTCTGCCGGGTGGTCACTAGGGCTTCCTATGAATGTACTATTTCGCACTATAGGCATTTTATATGTATGTTTTTTGTTGATGATTTATAATGATGTTTGTATTCTATTTTGTTTTTGTAATCGGGGAGTTCGCGTAGTTGAGGTCAACCCTCAGCCGTCCCTCGCGTGGGATGTCTTTATTGTAAAGTGACTGGCCGGTGGAGGGCATTCAATTTTCCCACTGGGGTTGTTTCAACAGATCTTTTATGCGGATCGGGGGTTGTCCGGTCCTGATTTGGCTCGGAAGAGTCCGCTGGACCTAAAGCAACAATAAATCAATCAATCAATCAATCAAAAACCCTTTTCCATCAAAAAATGACTTTCCGATTCCTACATTCTTAAATGAACCCATTTCTGATGTATTGCAAGTATGTAGGGGTGTGTGTGCGTGTGTGTGTGTGTGTGTGTGTGTATGTAGTTGTGAAACGTCACGAATGAGGAACGGAATTTGCCATTTTTAGTACTAAATGAGGTAATTTTGTCGTTCCCCATTTGTCTCGCGTTGCTCATTTGTTCTAAGTACATGGCAGTGTAGTTGTAGTGCATGTGCACTACAACTACACTGCTGGCAGTGTACTTTAAGTGCATGTGCACTACAACTACACTTCACAAAGTGTAGTTGTAGTGCATGTGCACTTAAATTACACTTGGCCAAGGGTAGTTGTAGTGCATGTGCACTACAACTACACCAGGTCAAGTGTAGTTGTAGTGCACATGCACTACAAGTACACTTGACCAAGTGTACTTGTAGTGCATCTTCCAGACGGATAGGATAAGGAACTTTCCTCGACGATTAGGGTAAGGCAGTGCCTCGACGATTAGGGTAAGGCAGTTCCTCGACGATTAGGGTAAGGCACCCGTTCCAGAAAAGGGTTAGGGTCAGGGCTAGTTGCAGCGCTGCAACTAGCCCTGACCCTAACCCTTTTCTTGAAGGGGTGCCTTACCCTAATCGTCGAGGCACTGCCTTACCCTAATCGTCGAGGCACTGCCTTACCCTAATCGTCGAGGAAAGTTCCTTATCCTAGCTGTGTTTTTGAACAAACTTGACCTACTTCGTCTCTTATAGGCGAGGAATTAGGTCAAAGTTCTTGCGAAAAGGTGGCTTTTTTGAAGAAACTTGACCTTATTCGCCGCCTAAGGGCCGCGAAGTTGGTGAAATTACCCCATTTGTACCTCGTACATGTATGTGTGTGTGTGTGTGCGTGTGGACTTGTTCGCACGGCGTTATTTGAACAAACTAGTGAACATCTACATAACTTGCTTTGACAACCCTCGTTGTTTTGACGTCATACCATGATCCGTTAAGGTTAGGGCTGTGTTAAGGTAAGGGTTAGGATTAGAACACTTAAAAGATTTTTTTAAGGGTGGATGAAATATGACACATTGTCAACACAACGTATGTGGCGTTTTAGGAAAGTCATAATAATGCCGTGAAAAAAGTGTGTGTGTGTGTATGTGTAGGTGTGTGTGTGTATGTGTATTTGTGTGTATGTTTGCCACACTTTCTGTGCATGTTTGTGAATGTGTGTGCGTGCATGTGTGCGCGTGAGAGACAGAGAGGCAGAGGATCATAGAAGAAAAAATAGAGAGAGATAGTATATATATAGATATATATAGAGATATTATATAGATATAGATACTATATAGATATAGATACTATATATATATAATAATAATAATAATAATAATAATAATAATAATAATAATAATAATAATAATAATAATAATAATAATAATAATAACAGGCAATTTATACAGCGCTTTCCAAAATCTCAAAGCGCTTTACACAAACAAATGTTAACACAACATGCGTACATTGGTCAATAACACGCAACCACATATACATCCGAACACCAAAAATAGCTAACACTCACTCATGGCGCCTAAGAAAAGGCCTTTCTAAAAAGATGCGTCTTCAAGTTCGTTTTAAAAGACGCTAGTGAAGGACTGTGACGGACGGACCGAGGTAGCGAGTTCCATGTCTGAACGGAGCAGAAACTGAAAGCTCTACCAAGTGTCTCACCCTGTGGTATTCTGGTACACGGAACATCCTTTCATCTGCAGAGGAGCGGAGAGACCGAGAAGGAACATAGACAGTCAAAAGTTCTGAAAGATAGCTAGGAGCAGTTCCAGAGATTATTTGGTAGCAGAGACATGAGGTTTTATATTTAATTCGTTGTTCAACTGGGAGCCAGTGTAGCTCTTGAAAGAGAGGCGTGCAATGCTGTGATTTCCGTGCTTTGAAGATAAGTTTAGCTGCAGAGTTTTGGACTTGCTGAAGAGGTCTAAGGACTTTCTGTGTGCAACCTACAAGGAGTGAATTACAATAATCCAATCTAGACAGAATGCATGCGCTAACTAGTGTTTTTGTTGCTTCTTGTGTGAGATACTGTCGAATGGAGCTTATGCGTCTAAGTTCAATGTATGCAATCTAACAAGTTTTTGCAATGTGTTGCTGCATGGAGAGATCCTGATCGAGAAAAAACCCAAGATCGCGAACAGTGTCATATATATAGATATATATAGATATATATAGATGTATATAGATATATATAGATATAATTATAATTATAGATATATGTTTGTCACACTGTCTGTGTCTGTTTGTGTATGTGTGTACGCGCGTGTGTGCGCGTGAGAGACAGAAACACACACACGCACACACATACACACATACATACACACACACGCACATACACACACACACAGATCCTCTGTCCTACCTTTTTTATCTTCTTTTCGTTTATACTCTTTCTCTGAACATTCCTCTTTTTTTTTTAATCGTTCTTTCACTCATATATGAAAAATTTTTGTGCACTCAATCATTCTGAAGTTACCGCGTGTTTTGCGACCCTTTGCCCGGTTTCTTTTGTGTGCTATTAATTGAAGAGGCGACAGAGAGGTCCGATTTCTAAAACCGCACAGGAAATGAAGAGCAATCTGTTCAGCATGCAAATAAATATTTTACTTCTTCTTCTTTCTGGGCATTTTTCTTCTTTTTCTTCTTATTTCTTTTTCTTCGACTTCCCTCTTGTCTTTTTGTATTCTCCTCCTCTCACGCCCCACACTCCGACGCCACCAACGCACTAGATTTCTTTGGAAAAACTTTGAAATAGTCAGGAATCAGATAAGAATGAGTTAAATGTCGATAGACCTCTCTGTCATTCTGTTGCACGCCATATCTTAAACCCCACTGAACCGATTTTGTCCAAACTTTGCAGAATTATTGTCAGATTAAGGTCTCGCTGGGAGGCAATTTGTTCTCTAAATATTAGAGGTAAGCCTAGATCGAATATCTGTAATTAATGTGTGACAAATTCTGTTCATTCGTAAGGACTAAACAACGAAACCTTAAAATACTCACAAAACGCAAACACGAAGAGAACATTGTATAAGAGTGGTATAAACAAAACACAGCGTAAGAGTTCCAAAATGTGGGCGACGCTGTTTTACATAAACTTTGAGAGAATTAATATATAAATTATATCAATTAAGAATGAACATATGGAATACTAAATACTCCTCGGGGATTTTATATATATATATATTGTAATGCCCTGAAGAAGGTTATTAAAACCGAAAATTTGGCAATTCAAATTGAGTGGATAACATGTTGTCGTTTTAAAAGTGTTTTATGTTATGTATATATATAACAGACATGTTTAAAATACATGAACATAACACAGCTGAATGTGAACATTCTGTACACATGTTTCTGTAACCTCCAAATGTTACTGAAATTGTGAAAATTACTGCTTTAGGTAGATCTTTCAAGATTGATTGAAATTTTATTTTATAATAATTAAAGTGTTTTAAATGTTAACTAAAATTGCCTAAATATGTGAAAAGATATTAAATGAAAGATTGATTGATTGCGAGAATGAGAATGAGAATGTGAATGATTTCAATAGCCCAGGATGGACTACATCATGGTCGAAAAACGCTTCAAATCAAGCGTCAACATTGGCAAGACACGCACGTTTTCAGGAGCAGACATCGGAAGTGACCACGATCTCGTGATGATGTATTTCCGGCTCCACTTGAAGACAGTAAACAAAGCAAAGTGCACCAGGCTGAATTTCGACCTGGACAAACTGCAAGACCCAGAGACGGAAGAAATATTCCAAACCACAAAAGGATGGAAATTTGCACCAATGCTTATTTTGGGAGCTGCTGAAGTAGATGTTATGGACAAACTGTAAGACACGAAGTTGGCAGAAATATTCTAAGCCACAATTGGAGGGAAAATTGCACCACTGCTCATTTTGGAAGCTGGTACAGTAGATGTCAACACTATGACCACCACCTTCAACTCAGCAATGACAGATCCCGTCACTGATATCCTTGACAAACATCGCCCAAAGAAGAAATCGTGGATCACGCCTGAACTTTTGGACCTGTGTGACAAACGAAGAGATACGAAAAGGAAAAGGAACACCGCAAAGGGAGCTGGTGTCTACCAAAATATAAGCACTGACACCCAAAAAGACATGCGCACAGCAAAGGAGACCTGGATAGACGATCAATGCTAGGAAATAGAGAACAGCCTGAACAAGAACAACTGCAAGAAGGGCTACTGAACTGTGAAGCGGCTGACAAGTGTTAAATAGCCCAAGGTCTCCACGATCCAAAGCCAGTCTGGTTTGTGTCTTACAGAAGAACTAGAAGTCTTGGATAGATAGACAGAGTACTGCTCTGCCCTTTACAACCACAACTCTAGCATGTCCCCAGAACACAGAAGAAGAAGAAGAAATCCTCCCAATTCTCAGAGAAGACGTTGAGGCAGCAGTGCAATCACTGAAAAATTGGAAGTCAGCGCGGGTGGACAACATACCCTCAAAAGTGCTTCAAGCAGGATGAGAAGCGACGATTGACGCCCTCGCCATTATCTGTAACAAGATCTGGCAGAGTGGGGTGTGGCCTACACCATGGACCTATTCGCTTGTCATCGCTCTCCCAAAAAGGGTAACCTTCAGGAGTCTCAAAAGTACCGTACCATCAGTCTCATCAGCCATCTCAGCAAAGTCTTCCTGAAAATAATACTCGACAGGTTGAAACTCCAAGTTGAACAAACCATGGCTGAAGAACAAACAGGATTTAGAGCAGGGCGAAGTACCACATATCTGATTTTCAACCTCAGAATAATCTGCGAGAAATACCTACAGCGCCAACAACATCTATATCATGTGTTTGTAGATTTCAAGAAAGCGTTTGACAGAGTGTGGAATGCAGCTCTGTGGAAAACCATGTGGGCAACGATGAGAGTGTACAAATCAGCCCCAACATTATTGAAGTCATCAAAAGCCTGTATGACAAGGCTGCCAGTGCAGACCTCCACAACAGCGCCATCGGGAACTGATTCAGGACTACAATTGGCGTGCTTCAAGGATGAATACTCTCTCCAACACTTCAATATCGTTCTTGAGCGCCTCATGTCAGATGCCATAACAGATAGTAAAGGCACAGTCAGAATAGGGGGTAGAGCAATCTCAAACCTCTGTATTGCGGATGACATTGATGGACTGGCTGGAGAGGAACAAGAACTTGAACAGCTGGTACAGGTGCTTGACACCACCTTTAGAGCCTTTGGAATGGAAATAAGTGCAGGGAAGACCAAATTGATGATCAACAATACCAATGACATCAATATGGACAATCCCTCAACACGCTGGGTGCACAGCTTCAAATATTTAGAAGCAATTGCATCAGACAATGGGTCCCGACAGGAAGGCCTCTCCAGCATAGCACAAACAACTGCTGCCCTGACTAGGTTTAAGCCCACTTGGAAAGACAGGACCATCAGTATACACTCCAAGGTAAGGTTGCTGCGCTTCCTTGTCATCTCCATCTTCCTATACCCTTGCGAAACATGGACCCTCACATCAGACCTGCAAAGAAGAATACAACGCACGGAGATGAGGTGATACAGAACACTTCTGGGCATTTCCTATACCCAGCACATCACTAACGACGAAGTCCGACAGACCATCAAACAAGTCATTGGACGAGGACATGCTCACAGTGGCGAAGAAACGGAAACTCCGATAATATGGCCATTTCACCACAAGCATCAGGCCTTGAAAATACCACCCTGCAAGTCATGGTGCAAGGAGGCAAAAGAAGGGGAGACAGAAAAAGAGGTGGGACGATAACAATTCGAGAATGGACTGGCTTGACACTGAACGAAGCCATGAGGGCTGCTTGGCACTGAGAAAGATTGAGTACGCCGGTTAAGCGACCATCTGTGGTGCCTCAACGACTTCCGAGTTACGGGATAGAATAGGATAGGATTGGATATGATAAGATAGGATAGTAAAAATGTAAAGTGTGAGCGTTACGTTTACTGTTTACATGCACAGCAAACGTCTTACGCGTTTTATTGATGCATGCTTTTGTTTAACTGCCTGCAAATAACGTCTTTATTTTACCGAGAGAGATGAAATTGTTCTTGCATCGCATTTCTTGTATCGTGAAGTAGATACGCTTCTCTTCAATGCTACATGTAAGCTCTTTCTTTAATTCTCGGCTCTACCAGCCCGGAGTTTTATGACAGGGTAATTCACATATCTTCTCGTTAAAAGGCCAGTCCCATGCCAATCTAAATATTGTACCTCCCAGGCTGGACACATGGTTCTGTAAGCGTGTTCTTCCTGATGTGAAAACACTGTTGTTTCACCGGGCATTGCACAACGCTATTTAAACGGAAAATTGCATTGAGGCGCTTTTTCTTGTGTAACGAGTTAAAACAACTTTTCCCAGCCTTCGAAAAGTTGTAACAAAGGTCGGTCCATAGGTCCTTACTGCTCTCCTGTCCCAGGTCTATCGTGTAGCCTTTATCTATTTGCCCCAGCCCCTTCCTCCTTCCCCCTTCTGCCACCTTCCCCCTGCTCTACTTCCACCCTCTATTTGATTGGCAGTTATTTCCTGAAATGCCGCAGTGCTCTGTACTCTTCACTTCTTTCTTTATGCCAGTGATGTTTCTCACCACTTGAGAGCGTTCGCCTGGCACACCGATGAATTAGGTTCGAATCCACGATAAAAGTGGCAAATTTTCACTGTCCGTATTTAATTTGGTAGTATGATTGATGTGGTGGTTCAGCGTTAATTTACATCCCTCTCCCGTCTTCCATGGGCCATGGGATGGTTATCCTCATCTTCCTCGTCGCCAATGGTGGTTGTCCGGTCCTGATTTGGCTCGGAAGAGTCCGCTGGACCTAAAGCAACAATAAATCAATCAATCAATCAATGGTGGTTGTAAACGTTAAACTCCAATGTTCCAAAACCCAATTGGACACAACTGACCAACCTCTCTCTCTCTCTCTCTCTCTCTCTCTCTCTCTCTCTCTCTCTCTCTCTCTCTCTCTCTCCCTCTCTCTCTCTCTCTTGTTTTTTTCATCCTCCGTATCTTCTTCTTCTTCTTTCTTTTTCCTTCTTCTTGTTATAAGGTCATTCGTCAGAAACATATTGTCTGGGGTTTGTTCAATTATTTACGGTCCTTAGCTGAATCTAGTGATTTTAAAGGTCTACTTCCGCATCGGGCTTTTTTTTTTTGGAATCGGTAAAGACGCTGGAGAAAATAAGACATGCCAAATTTGACGGTTCAAATCCGTTATGTTACCGAGTTATTGAGCTCCAAATGGGCATTTTTACCTGGGCTTTCAAAAGCAGTTAGCAAAGGATGTGACGTCACAAGGATCTCAAAGGACGAAAGCGGGTGATCAGATGCTTTTTAGATCATTCTATGAACTAACTTCACGCCTAAGCAGCAAAAATCTGCTGAGTTTCCGACCTCGACGCTTCATTTGACTAAGGTCCGAAAATCAAACGTCGTGAACGTCACATTTGGCCTAGTACCCGTTGGCGATGTCTCTTTTATTTTGACAAATGTTCGCACCTATTCTATAAATAAATTTAAACAAACTGTTAAACAGCGATTAACATACCAGTTTTTACAGTCCTGGCACCAGATCTTAAATGAAAGTTCTGTTAATGTTTGTACCATCTACAAAGATAACTTCTGTTATGAGGATTAGTTGATCCAGTTATCGCCACTGATGAGGAAAAAATTAATTACATTAATAACCTTAATAACAATAAATTTCCAGTACAAGCACCGAGATACTTAGACTTCCCGAGAGATGAAAGTTTATGTAATTTATGTAAAGGTGGGAATGACTTCCATTATCTCTTTACATGCACTTACACAGTCTTAAAAATAAAAGAGCAGTGATGTCGTTTTCGTCGCCAAATCGGCCATTCACCGATAAAAGTCCAAAATGTCCGAAAAAGTCATGTTCCGATCGGCCCGCTGTCTTAAGGTTTTACGGCTCAATACGGCCACCCTTTATTCATTTTTTCGTTTGTTTGTCTCATGTCTGTTTCGTTGTTATTGCTTCTGGCCATAGTAATTTCTTATCGGATAAATAAAGGTGTTATGAGTTATTGTCGAACATCGCGTATCGGAAGCGCCAAGCAGACGACACATGCATCAGCAGAGAGAGTTAGAGTAACGTCCCTTGTTGCGAACGGCGTGCTTCCGGCAATAAAACTTTTCGTTTTCGAAATGCTGCCGAACGCCGAAAAAGAAACCGAAACTTATCAGTGGCCTCTCATTTGGTGTTGATAAGAAGTCAAAATGACGGCCTAAAATTTTTCAAAATGTCCTAAAGGTTTTTGACTGAATCGACCAAATGGCCTATGCTGAAAATTTCTAGCAACATCACTGAAAGAGCATCACTTTTCTCAAAATATTTCCTTAATCACCCAAACGTAATCAAGATGCATCAAATTATGAATCATAGGAGTAAGATCAAAGTAATCAACTAAGTAAATTTATCAGCGCAGTTTTGTCAAACAATGATTTTGTTTTTCTATCAGTAATTGTGCCTTGTGTTGTTGTTGTTAATAATAAGCTTAGCCATCTCTCAGTATAAATAAACCTTATTTTTTAATCTATAGTATTTATATTATTATCTGTTATTAATTATAATAGTATTTATATTATTATCTGTTAATAATTATAATTCCATCTATTTTTTTGTATCGATGTATATTGACTTGTACCACAATCGCATATAACATAGGCGCTTGTATCACGACAAATACTCTACCGTAAATGTACATTTCAGTTATTGCGGTCACATTGTATATAATATTTATTGCCATTGTTATTGTTTAATATTTTTTGACCAAACTCTGAAGTATGTGTTGGTTTTTTTTTTGTTTTTTTTTGTGTATATGTTTTGCTGTTGTTGTTGTTTTTTCCTTTATTGTGATTGCCTGTTGTGGTATGATAAATAACTACATGTTTGCCGTTCGAGTTTGCATGTATGTTTATGTATATCCCCCACCCACTTAACTCTTTTTTATGGCAAAACTGACCCACCCCTTCCTCCTATATCCCTCCCTTTTGTTTATAATAATAATAATAATAATTAACATTTATATAGCGCCCTTTCTAATGATAACTCAGAGCGCTTTACATTCACATAAGACACTTCTAAGAACTAAAATGGCTGAGCAATAACAATATAAACATGGTAAACAAAACATACAAAATTTCATTAGATAATATGAACACGCACACACACACACACATACAGAGTTCAACACGAATGTACATTGTGTATGTTATATGTATAATGTTTTATTATGTTTTCACAAAAAAAGGACAAAGTTCAAAAGTTCCAAAACTGCAACAGGCTCATACCTTCTTTCCTGTTGAATCTTTGCACAAGAAAACTGTGCTACACAGCTGTAAAATGAGATTGTAAGGAGGTTCACCTTTGGTTTCATCCCAGCTGCAGCTGACGATTCGGAGTGCAAACCTGGAAAAAGTAATTTTCTGTGCGTCAAAATTATTTGTACGTCATAAGTTGCTTCATTGTTATTGTTATTAATGGTCGACTACCACCAAAAATACTACACTCTGTTTCTGAATTTTCGCTTAGAGCCTACTATTTGACAGTATTTTTAACAAACATTTCACCAATCAGACGGACGTGCATTAGTTATAAAGTTCACAGGGTCACTTCCGTAACCTTTCCCTTCTCTCTCTTGTTAAAAAAAAATCCAGGTGTGTACCAGGTGTGTATTTTCGAAGAAATTAAGATGATTTAAATAAACAAACTGTTGCATATGTTCTTATTTTCAGCACCTCTACGCGTGATTAAAATATCGTTTGGTGTGGAAGTAGACCTTTAAACTTGTAGCTTTTGGTACAATATTTTGCAGACGTGTCTGGCTTTGCTTGTACAACTTCCTGGTATTTTTTTTAGGTATCATTTATGAGTCAGACTGCCATATTCTGGAGTCTAGGTGCCAGACTGCCCTCAGATGAAAGTACAAGCGGGTCCTGGTATTTTTCATGTTGACTAGTTTCCTTGTTACGGTCAGACTTATTTTCAAATAGACTCCATTATTATTATTATTATTATTATTATTATTATTATTATTATTATTATTATTATTATTATTATTATTATTATTATCATCCTCATCATCATCATCATCATCATCATCATCATCATCATCATCATTATTATTATTATTATTATTATTATTATCATCATCATCATCATCATCGTCATAATCATCATCATTATTATTATTATTATTATTATTATTATTATTATTATTATTATTATTATTATTATTATTATTATTATTATTATCATCACCATCATCATCATCATCATCATTATTATTATTATTATTATTATTATTATTATTATTATTATTATTATTTCATCCTATAAGCTATTGCCACAAACTGTATGGTATTGTATGGTCAAAATGACATGTTCTGGGGCCTGATGATGTACAGTGTATAAAGAAGACCTAAGCAATTGCCCTAGACAATACCAGCTGTTCCAGTAACACTGGTTGTAAGTGACGGATTTTTCTGGGTTTCGTCCCAGAAGTTTCATTGTCTCAGTCCGTGCATGGCAGTACCCCCAAAAAAAATAATAATAAAAAGATTTAGGTTTTATGTTATTTGGGCCTAATGACCTTTGAAGGACTATATATAGGTCTATGTTATTCTTGTTGTCACACGCACTTCTGCAATTTAAGCAGTTGTTGTTGATGATGTTATTGAAAGTTTAACCACTGTCTGGGGACTTTTACTAATTCACCTAACCAGGAGTTGTGGTGGTGACGTGTCAGAGTTCAGACTGTTAGTAAGGGATTGGAACAGATAAGACCCGCACCTAGCGTGCAGAGACAGCAGTTTTGAATCCGCACCTGGGAGCACCACTTTTCAAAAATTCATGATTCAACTTTTTTTCCAAGCACTCTTTTATACTGCATTCCAATTCCCACCAACCCACACAACCTATAACTCCACCTCCTTGTCGCCTCATCAGCCCGTTTAAGAACCCGGTTATATTCTTTGTACAGGTGAGAGTCTGAGATAAATACGCATAATACCCGTATCCGGAACGTTGTTCCATGACCCTCAAAATAGGGTACGATAATGGACAGTGAGAGTTTAGACAGAAGCGCTGCGGGCAGCAGGACCGTGCCAGAGTATGGGAGGCGAGATATAGCAAACGCGTGCGCATTCCAGAGACCATAATATCGTGCAGCGTTTGACACAGCGGTGTACATGATGGTTGTATTTTATAGTCTTACCATCAAAGTGTAATTTGACGCGTGTCGGCACAATTGCCATTGTTTGAACCAATAAGAAAAGACGGGTTTTGAAATCGTTATTGTACTTTTTTCTTTTGTTTTTGTTGTACTCCCAACCACTGTCTAATGTAATCACAGCCTGAAACTGCGTGTTCCACAAATACGCAGATGACAAAGAACTGTCAAAGAGTGGTCAGGCTGATTACTTCCCTTCTGTTGTGTCTGAAGTAGAAACATGTATTGACAGTGTTCAGGGTTGGATGAATAGCAACAGGTTGATGCTTAACCCTGACAAGACCGAAGTGATGCCTGTAGGCGAATCTTCCCATCTTAAGCTGGTCGGCAGCGATTCTACAAACATCGGCGGCAGCACCATCCCATTTAGTAATATTGTTCGTTATTTGGGTGTCAAGCTTGATAGTTCTTTGTCCATGCATGACCAGATCAGTAGGCCTACCATCTGTCGTTTGACCTTTTTTGAGCTTCGGCCCATTGCGTCCTTGAGGCAGTTTCTTTCGAGGGATGCATGCACACAGTTGGTCAGCGCTTTTGTGACATCCAGACTTGATTATTGTAATTCAGTTCTAGCTGGTCTCCCCATTGATGAAGTTAGCCGACTGTAGCGTGTACAGAACCGTGCTGCTCGGCTTGTGCTTAAAAAACGGAAGCGTGATCGTGTACAGAACTGTGCTGCTCGGCTTGTGCTTAAACAAACGGAAGCGTGATCATGTCACGCCTCTCTTATTGCAGCTCCACTGGCTCCCTGTCAAGTTCCGCATTGAATACAAAATTGCTGTCCTAGCTTTCCATCACTTCGACCAGTCACTTCCACCATATCTGTCTGAGGTACTCACTACCTACGCTACAACTCATTCTTTGCGCTCATCAGATGACAAACTTTTGAAAACTCCCAAACGTCGGCTTAAAACAATTGGCGAGCGGTCTTTTAGTTTTCAAGCACCCAAGGTTTGGAATGCTGCCTGCCGGTTTAAGACATTGTACAGACCTCGTTTCCTTAAAGAGCTGCTTAAAAACGCACTTGTTCCGCAAGGCGTTTTCTGTGCAAATAGTAAGAACAATAATAATACTTTCTGAATTAGTACTATGCTGTACATGATGTAGTGCGAATGTTTTGATGAAGCGTACGAATGATGTGTGTAAGCGCATTGACTTGTTATTCTAATGAAACATGCGTTTTATAAATGCAATTTATTATTTTTAGTAGTAGTAGTAGTAGTAGTAGTAGTAGTAGTAGTAGTAGTAGCAGTAGTAGTAGTAGTAGTAGTAGTAGTAGTAGTAGTAGTAGTAGTGGTGGTACTTCAAGATTCTAGGTTTTTGTCATATAGTCAGTAGGCTAGAGAGCAGATAGGAGTACAGGCGTACGTGGTTGGGTGTATCTGTACTTAAAAAAATTGAAGTTGTGATTGGTTGATTTGACGGTTATGCTTATATAGTAAGGGAAATAACTCTAGCTTGGTGAACTTAGTGAACTCTGCCATTTTGGATGAAAAACTGCCGTGCTGGTTTTTTAGGCTGAAGTTCTCCTTCAGAGCGACGGGGCTCTAAGGTAAATAAATACATTTATATTATTGCTAGCTATTATCATAGTAAAATATTACATTTTGCTATTGTGAAATTATTTCATTTATTATTCTTTATGCAAGTATTGTTGGTGTGCGTTTACTTAGGTATTAGATCTAAAAGATGGTTATTGACGGAATGCTATTTAGGCCTAGACGTTGTTGATATGTTAGTATTGTTAGTATTATAAGGAAATGGCACGTGTGAACTATTGTTAGTAGTAGGATAGATGTGTGTGGCTGTGGATATTGTAAGAAGGATGAAAGGTGATAGGGTCCGAAGAACAAGTAATAATAGATCCAAATAAATGGCCAACAGAGAAAGAGAGAGATAAGTTAGTATGTGCCAAGAGAGACAAAGAATTTTTAGTGGACATAATGGTGTTTCTCTCTGTAAAAGGAATTCGTGAGAGTTCGAAACTCCACAGATGGAGATGGTACAAGATCGACGCAGCGGGGCTGGACGATCTTTGATGAGTGTACCCTAGCCTGGGCGAGGACACTGCATTGTAGAGATGAGAAGCTCCAAGTGAAGTAGTTCCAGTGGAGGTGCTGGAATGCTGGGCGCCTGAGCGAGGTGCTATATGTGACGAAGGTGACAGTAAGGACAGATTAAGTAAGTGATGTTTTCAGTTTTCTCCCGTTGGCCGTACTCGATATACTACTTCTAATGACTATTGCCATTGGAATGACAAGCTGGAATCACCGTCGTCGTTCTTTTGTGCAATTATAATGAACGATCTACGTGAATATAACTTCTTTTATTTGAGGTTGTGAGTGTGTACTTAATTTGGTTAATAGAAGTCTGCATCCTTAAAAAAATTGTGTTGTCTACAGAGTGGGAGAGACGAGAGTGAGAGAAGTTAAATTCAAATAGGGCTGAGCACGCATTGTTTACAGGCATACATGTTTATTAACAAATTCACTCTCTCATTTGCCTGTCCCCGCTTTATGACAGTTTTATTGTTATTAATGCCTCTTTTGGGGTATGGAGGATACAAAAACATGACTATTGTTTATTTCTTTTAAACAAAAATAACAATAACTTTACTAACATGTTCAACTTTAACATTCAAAACAGTAACGTTAGACCAATATTGTTAACATTATTAGCGCACGCCCCTTTCCTATCTTTATAAATTTACTTTGGCAAATGAGAAGACTCCTCGAAATAGCACTGGCGTTAAACACAAAAACACAGAGAAACACAGGCTTAGCGTCTGATTTGCGAAGACGGAAGAGTAACTGGTTTCCCAGGAGGTTTCCAGGTTAAGGTTGGCAGTGTCTGCCTGGGTGTCTTTTGGGACGGGCCTCTGTCTTTCGGTCTTGCTGTGCCATTAGTCTAAGCGTCCCGCGCCGTATACTGACTGCATTACGGCACATCACAATACCATACAATACCATATTATGCCATATGGTTAGACACTGAGCGAAGCCATCAGGGCTGCTGAGGACAGGGAAAGATGGAGTATGCTGGTTAAACGATCATCTGTGGTGCCCCTACGACCTCCGGGTTACGGGACAGGATAGGATAGGATAGAACCATATTATGCAATGCAGCATAATACACCACACTATACTACTCTACACTACACTAGAATACAATAGAATACGAATTTTTTACAAGGTGCATGAGACGCGATGCGGATGAAAGTGGTTAGTTGTGGATTCTTTTATATAGACCTGTAGATAGATAGATAGATAGATAGATAGATAGATAGATAGATAGATAGATAGATAGATAGATAGATAGATAGATAGATAGATAGATAGATAGATAGATAGATAGATAGATAGATAGATAGATAGATAGATAGATAGATAGATAGATAGATAGATAGATAGATAGATAGATAGATAGATAGATAGATAGATAGATAGATAGATAGATAGATAGATAGATAGATAGATAGATAGATAGATAGATAGATAGATAGATAGATAGATAGATAGATAGATAGATAGATAGATAGATAGATAGATAGATAGATAGATAGATAGATAGATAGATAGATAGATAGATAGATAGATAGATAGATAGATAGATAGATAGATAGATAGATAGATAGATAGATAGATAGATAGATAGATAGATAGATAGATAGATAGATAGACAGACAGATAGATAGATAGATAGCTTTCATGAAATCGATATCCGTTTTCGTGAAATCGGTTGCCAATTTCACGAATTTGTCAACTTTAAAAAGTCTTTTCACTATTTCGGAAACAACCTGCCGAATTCGCGTTCTCGGCAAACGATTGCCAATTTTACAAAATCGGTAACTTGGATGCCGATTCCACGAATTCGGCAATTTCACGATTTAAACTGTGATTCTGCGCCTGTTGTATTTCATTTTGATGTAATAAAGATGTGCTGTACTGTATTGTACAATACGTTATAACGAGCTGCGATACATTACAATATGAAATGATGTGATGAGAAAGGAATCGATGTGACATAATTACTAAATGAAAAACCATTTGTAAAAAATGTATTTACATCAAGAAACGGTGACACACACTTTGCACTCCGTTATATTATTATAATTTTGTGGGGGGGAGGGGGGAAGGAGGGGTGTGTGGGTGTGTGTTTGTGCTTGTATGTGTGTGTGTTTGTATGTGTGTGTGTGTAAATAACCTCAGCTTCACCCCTATCCTATCCTATCCTGTCCTATCCCATAACTCGAAGGTCTTTGGGGCACCACGATGATCGTTTAACCAGCGTACTCCATCTTTCTCTGTCCTCAGCACCCCTCATGGCTTCGCTCAGTGTCAAGCCAGTCCATCCTCGAATGTTGTCCTCTCACCACCTTTTCTGTATCCCTCTTCTTCTGCCTCCTTGCACTGTGTCGTGCAAGATGGTCTTTGCAAGGCCTGATGCTCTGGTGATGTGTCCACATTCCATCGTAGTTTCCCTTTTTTCAACACTGTGAGCAAGTCATCGTGTTGTCCAATGGCTTGTGTGATGGTCTGTCGGACTGATGCATTATTTTGCACTATAAAAAGTAGACACTGGATTTCTTTGGATAACTGTCCCAAAGATGCGCTTTGCCTGAATCCTGCATTTACATTGAAGCCATCGGGAACAGAAGCAGGTGCAGGGTAAGGCCAGTAAATAACGGGACAGAGGATGTCAAAACGTGGATTGTGCTTGACAGGTCACGCTTACTGACAGCAACAGACAGACTGAAAATGGCGAAAGCTCTCCGCGACAGCAGCCCTCGTGTCCACAGGCGCTTGTATCTGGACACGCGAGCTCCTATGCATGTGACGCGTCTCCCATTATAGATAACCAAAGGGAGACGTGTCACAGGCATAGGCGCTCGCGTGTCCAGATACAAGCGCCTGTGCTCGTGTCTACACAACGGCCCGACGGGCTGAAAGATTAAATAGATACATTGCGTTCGCCATTTAAAAAAAATAGACACTGGATTTTATTAGATAACTGTCCCTTCGCGTTGTCTGCATCCTGAATTTCTATCGAAACCATCACGACGAACAGGCCTGGGCATTGTTGTTGCAGAGTTAACGTGTGTAAGTAAGAAGACGGGTAGGGGTTATCGGGGTTAAGACGAGTGACTAAATCACTGATTCCTTACCAAAGACCAAAGACAGCGCTTCCTTTCTATGATCGAAGTTGCACGAGATATAGACACTTGTGAAATAAGACCACACAATACACAAATACAAGGTGATTTATTGTTCTCAATTACAAGGGAAATCTGACATAGAAGCAATCTTAAAAATTCACACTCTAATGGTGCAAAGTAACATAGCCGCGGAACCAGATTGTGACATGAAAGAGGATCACCGAAAGCTACAAGTAAGCAGTTCTCATTGTGTTCTCGTGAGATACAAATTTATTTTTCTTCTAGCAAAAATAATTGTCATCGTTTTTCGCTATCAGTGGCAAAAGAAGGGAATGAATTAGCATACTATGTGGCTTGGTCAAAAATGAAACGGCATACAATAGGTCTTATTATAATTCGAGAGCGGAAGTCATGGGGCCTCTGAATAGTGCAACTTGTCTTAACGTTTAAGATATTCGGCATGTTTGGTTTTTTTTGTTTTGTTTTTGATTTTTGTTTTTGTTTGTTTTTGTTTTTGTTGGTGCGTTCGGTCTTTCGTTTTCAACAAAAACTCATAGCATTTTAAATGGCATTGACTGAATGTTTTGCACTGGGCTACACATTTTACACTGACTGTGTATATTTTACGTTGACTGGATATTTTTGCGCGAATGCTGGTTGCTGTGTCTGTGCGCTCGCTGTGTGCAAACATATTTCAGGGAAACTAAGTTTTACTACTGAAGCGGGTGTCACATCCTTATCTCCCTTGCGACTCGTTCCCGCAAATGAAGTGGAGGGTACATAAACAGGAACAAAGGACTGTACTAACAAACTTGCCCCACAATTGTACAAGCACGCATCACAGTCAAAAGGAAATCGGGGTTGGATTTGTTTGAAAAAGAAACATTTGGTTATTTAAAAACATACTCCAAATTGGTTTCGTTTTGTTGGTAACGAGATGATTTTTTTTAGCTCGCTTTCTTTGTTAAACCTGGTGGGATATTCATTTCACTTGTTTCGTCGTCGTCGTCATCATCATCATCTGCAACATCATCAGCAGCAGCTTCGTCAACATCATTATCATCATCATCGTTATCAAAAATATTTATTTGAGCACGTGACAAAAGGTCGGCATAAAAAAGTTACAAAATAGCAGTTTTTCTAAGTGTTTTAAAATAACCCAGGTTTTAATGTTTGAAAAAGGAATGTTTCTGCATTCTTAAAATGTGCTTTAAGAGATAGTTGCTCCAAACAATTTTTAGTAATAGTCAATTTTAGTGACGACCCCTAAAACTGTCGCGTGTTATGGTGGACATACAATTATCATTATTTTAATAAAGAAAAGTGCTTAAATAGAAAAGTAATGGTGGAAACAAGTTTAAATGCAATGAAAATGAAGGTACACTGCTGATGATTGATGTTTATTAAAAAGAATAGTTTATTTTCATAAAGTTTTGTTTGTCCTCAATAACAACCAACAGGCAGTATAGTTTATTTAATTAGAACTTCACAGTATGAAAAACACAGGGAACAAATAAGTTGCAAGATCAATCAGTATTTTTATTTTAGTTGTCTTCCACATTAATTCAAGATTTTTTTGACAATGTTTTTAGAGAAAACATGTTAAAAGCACATTATCATGGTTGTCGCTTATAGCATGTGGACACACATTTAACAAAAAACATCAAACATTTTTTAAGTGAACACTTGAACAATGTATATTAAGCATAAAACAGCAAAGGCATTTGCATACATTATTACACAAACATTTAAAATCATTGGTCCTATTTTTGCTGGGAGAAATAGGTATAAAAATAACATTGAAAATGTTAGTCGTCACAGTGGACAATCTTTGACTCTATGTCCGCATTGTGAAAAAGCCTAACTCATATACAATAAACTTGAAAGCAATGAAAATTTCGATCTATCTTCTTCTAATTATCGATTATGTAGCGATATAAGTGACGATTAAGTTTTGAACATCCTTTATTTCTAAAAAGTGTTACTATTGGTTGTCATTTTTCTGTCTGTTGTCACATTTTTAAAGCATAATATCGTCGCTGTCAGACGAAAACCTGGCAAGTCCAAAAATGGCGGTTTGGAGATTCCTTCATAGTTGTGACCCTTGGTCTCTTGCCCATGTTCTGTGCTAAGCTCAAAATTGCGTCTCGAATAGAAAGTTAATACAAATCCATGAAACCAAACCTTGTATCTCTCTACTGTCGGACCAAACCTCGTTTCTCGATATACCAGTTTTTTTAATGTAAAAAGGCTGAATTCTTTTAAGGGACAAACCTCGTATGTTTAAATACGAGGTTTTTACCGAACGTTTTCGCGATAGGAAGTGACAATGACGCAACATACGCGGTTTTCGTTGTCGCAAGAGTTTGGATGAAAATTGATAAGTACGAGCACACATAACACTTTGAGTCGTTTGATTTCCTTCACAATTAGACAATAAATCTACGTCGATGTCTGACAACGGAAATCTGTCGTCTGGGACCCTCTGCGGAAAGTGCAACCTGCCACACTCCCCTTGCTCATCATCTGATGATCTTGCGGAATGGATTTGTAAAGTCTCCAACGAACCTACCAAAGACCCTGTGGGTTCGGGCACTAAATAGAATAGACCCAACGTTTCCCGGCGTGTCGTAAGAGGCGACTAACAGGGGTGATTTTAGCACGGCATCATTGGGCGAAAGTATTCTACACAGAAGTTACCGGCCAGGGCGGAGAAACCTCACGTTACTACAGGTTCAACGACCACGTGCTCAGGGCCAAGGCGAGCCACACTGTATTCGTGGATTTCGGCTGTGGCCAACAGCCTGGAGAGGATTGGGCACCGCCAGGTCTTTTTTTGCCCAAGACACACTACATGATGAAACTATCCACTAATTCCATACAGGATCGGTCGTCGCCCGGCTCAACAAGGACCGCGCCTTCCGTTGGCCACCAGGACGGAGGTGATAAGTATGCTACTGATGGACAATTTAGCAAGATCCGCACGAGAAACAACATCGTCATAGGAACCTGGAATGTCAGGACCCTAACTGCGGAAGGAAAATTAGAAGAACTGGCCCACGAGCTGGACCACTATCGATGGAACGTTTTAGGTATCGGCGAACTGCGCTGGAAAGGCCTAGGTGAAACAACGACCGACAAAGACCACAAGCTCTATTTCAGCGGTAGAGATGACAGGCACGAACACGGCGTTGGATTCTTGGTCTACAAGGACATTCTAGCCACTGCCATGGGTTGCCGCCCAGTCTCCAGTTGACTCATTACCATCCGTCTGAGAGCAGCCCCTTTCAACATCACCATCATCCAGGCCTTTGCCCCAACATCAGACTATGACGACAGCGAAGTGGAGGATTTTAATGAAAATCTACAGGCGGTCCTTGACCAAGTGCCGAATAAGGACATAGTCATAGTGTTACGTTGAAACGCGAACGAAAGTATGTCGGAAACGCACACGATAGATCTAATCATTTCGTTTTGCAAAGTATTCAATAATGGAGTTTATTTACCTTTGATTTGAGTTTGCATTGTTGTTAGGAGAGGCTTTGTATAACGCTGATAATTTTGGTTAGTCGATATTGTTGTAGAATTTTCTGGATCTGTTTGTTTACTATCGATCGAAGTTTCTTGATGGTCGTAGATAATGGAGAACATTCTTTTGGCAGGAAGAGAGAAGCATGACGTAAGTCAGTGATGACGATCTTTAATTATGATTGGTTGGTTGTAATGCGTCATTTTCTAGAACGAGCTGTCGTCATCTCGAAGGAGGAAAAAAAATTATATATTCGATGCTCCGTGTGTTTTGTGAAGTTGTTGTTGATAGTGACTTGGAAAGTGAATTTGAGAGTGGAAAGGCGATTGAGCGATTGTATGCAGTTGTTGATGTATGCTGAATAAAAGTGGAAAACTTCATACGTCGACTTTGTGACTTGTATGCTGTTTGGACGGGCTGCGTGGATAAACGAATCTGAGTTACACCCTATCAGGAATTCAGCATTGGGGCTGAATCAGATACTGATAGAAAACACCAACATCAAACCGAGTGTAACATTTTGGGGGTCAAGCCGCGATTCACGCCATAGCCAAGGGTTCAACTGCTACAACAAGCGAGTCAACGTTACGAGAGGCAGTCATCGAGGGTAGCCGCCAACGAGTTGCGTCGAGAGGGGCCAACATACTGGGACTACATCCCCGATAGGTTCGGGTTGACTGCAAGGGCGTGTAGTCGCTGAAGAGTTGCTTCGTGAGCGAACAACAGATCGGGACTACGTGGCTGCCGTAAGACTACGTCGAGGGACAGTCTCGGAGCTACATCGCCAGTGTTACAGAGAGCGACGAGCGGACGTCGCGTCTACTTCAGCACAGGAGCGTATACATCAACACCAGCGTGGTGCAGCGTCGCATACGACAAGGACAGCGGGGCCTGCGTCAACGAAGGCGACTAGTGACAAGCATCAGCGCTACTGCAGAAAGCGTGCTTTTCTAGAACAGTCTAGAAAGGTACAGCACAGTCAAGAACTTTCCAGAAAAAAAGAACTCTACAGTCAAGAACTTTCTAGAAAAAGAACTTTCCAGAAAAGAACTTTCCAGAAGCATCAAGATGGCTGACTTCTGGCAGAGAGGGATTGAATTGAATCTAAAAGGCAAGCAGCTGACGGAGTACGTCAAATCCCAGGAGAGAATACAAGAACGAGAATTAGAAGAGCAGCGTCGCCGTGAAGAAAGAGAATTAGAGGAACAGCGACGGCGCGAAGAAAGAGAACTAGAACAGAAGCGTCTAGAAATTGAACAGCAGCGGCAAGAAAAAGAAGAGCGACGACGCCGAGAAGAAAGAGAGTTCGAGCTGAAGCGTCTTGAAGGTGAGCGTCAGTACCAGCTAGAGTTGGCGCGTATCCAGAACAATCAGCATGCGCCACAAGTCACCAACGACCATACGGCTCCAAAATTGCCAGCTTTCGTCGACGGGAAGGACCAGATCGACAGCTATCTGGCGAGATTCGAAAGGTTCGCCGAAAGCTCCAACTGGCAACCTCGAGACTGGGCGATTCGACTAAGTGCACTTCTGACAGGGCAAGCGCTCGAAGTTTACACCAGACTGTCGAACGATGACGCCAAAAAACTACGACGTCTTGAAAGAGGCCCTGTTGCAGTGCTACAACTTTACAGAGAAGGGCTACCGTAAACGCTTCCGTGAATGCCGGCCTAAGTCAGACGAGACGCCAAAGCAGTTTGTGGAGCGCCTGTCGTCATATCTACACAAGTGGGTGGAGTTATCAGGCGAAAGGAAGTCTTACGACAGTCTCCATGACCTGATTGTGAAAGAACAATTTCTCAATGCCTGTCACAAGGACCTAGCGACCCACTTAGAAGAACAAAAGCTGCAGACGCTTAAAGATGTGACTGAGGCTGCGGAAAGATATCTCATCGCTCATGAGAAGACGCTGGGGCCACCCAAGGCGACGAAACATTTTCAGAAGACTGGAAACCATGTGAACCAGATCCAGGGGAGCCAGACGAGCCAGAGACACACTGACTCCACGCCACCTCCCAGGGAAGGGCATTCAAGAGGCTGTTTCACCTGCAACGCTACAGACCACAGGGCGGCTAATTGTCCTCAAAACAAAAGTAGCGGACAGCGGAGTAGTACGAACAATGCAGCGGTGGGCAACCGACAGATGCGGTTCTCCAATCAACGGCAAAACAGTAGATCTAACCATCAAGTGTGCGGCGGGAGCGTCATTCTTCCGAGTGAGACCAAGCGCACAGCTACTCCTGCCGACGTGCAAGAGTGCATGACCGATGGCCAACTTCTCCTTGCCAACGGAAAATCCATCCCCGTCGTCGCCAGCGCAGCTGTGACCGTCCAGAACATGCCTGTTTCCAAGGGACGCGTCGGAAATCATGAAGTGACTGTCTTAAGAGACTCTGGCTGCAGTGGGGTCATCGTCAGAGAAGATTTAATCGCCAAAGAACAGTTCACTGGCGATTCAAAATGGACACTTATGGCCGACAGCAAATGTGTGAAAGCGCCAGTTGCAAAAATTCAAGTCAGCACACCTTTCTACATAGGCGAAGTCGAAGCGGTTTGCCTGAAGAAGCCGCTGTATGATTTGATGATCGGGAATATCGACGGCGCGAGACGACCCGACGACCCCGATCCAGAGTGGAGTCCTGCCTCAACCCAACGCGTCGAAGTTGCGGAGGAGGATCCATTGCCGTTCCCCGATGGAGACCTTACAGAGCTGCTACGGGACAAGGTGGCTACTCCGGCTGAGCCCTGCCGACCAGAGATTGTCGGTGCTGTTACTACCAGGGCCCAGGCCAAGAGAGACAAGATGTCTACGCCACTGAAGGTCGCCGACAACTCCAAAGCTGCCATCGTGGACAGAGATAAGCTGATCCAGCTCCAGGAAGCTGATAGCACTTTAAACAAGTACAGGAACCGCCAAAACCACGTGACCAAAGGCAGTGGTACAGTCTATTTTGAGGTGAAGGCCAAGATCCTGTACCGAATCTTCCAGCACCCGAGGGTCAACGGAGGGAAACCACTACGTCAAGTCTTGGTACCGTTACCCCTAAGGCGCCAGGTGATGGAAGTAGCGCATGACTCAATCATAGGAGGTCACCTGGGTATCAAGAAAACGTCGGATAGAATCCAGGCGGTATTCTACTGGCCAGGAATTCATGCGGACGTCAGCCGTTTCTGCCGATCGTGTGACATTTGCCAGAAGACCATACCTCGAGGAAGGGTCCCGAAAGTGCCTATGCAGAGGATGCCTCTGATCGACCGACCTTTCAAGAGGGTGGCCTTAGACTTAATCGGCGAAATAAGACCTCCGAGTGAAGAAGGTCACCGATGGGTACTGACTTTAGTGGACTATGCGACTCGGTACCCAGAGGCAGTGCCTCTGAAGAAGATTGACACTGAAACTGTGGCAGAGGCGCTGGTGGACATGTTCAGTAGACTTGGAGTGCCTGAAGAAATTCTGACAGACCTCGGGACTCAGTTCGTCTCTGACTGTATGAAGGAGGTCAACAGACTGCTGAGCATCCGGCATTTGACTACGACACCCTACCATCCGATGTGCAACGGGCTCGTCGAAAAGTTCAATGCTACGCTGAAGTCCACCCTGAAGAAACTGTGCAGCGAGCAGCCCAGACAATGGCATCGCTACATCAACGCCCTACTTTTCGCCTACAGAGAAGTACCGCAGGAGTCCACCGGCTTTTCTCCGTTCGAGCTGCTGTAAGGAAGAACCATCCGAGGGCCGATGCACATCCTAAAAGAACTGTGGACGAAAGAAGTAGACACCCCAGAGGTGAAGAACAGTTACCAGTACGTGTTTGAGCTACGGGAGAAGCTGGAGCAGACTCTCGAGATAGCCAGAGAAAACCTGAAGAAGTCCCAGGACTGTGGAAAGCACTACTATGACCGTAGGGCTGTGAACAGGAAGTTCAAACCTGGCAACAAAGTGCTGGTGCTGCTACCTACCGATCACAATAAGTTGCTGATGCAGTGGAAAGGCCCGTACGAAGTAAAGACCGTGGTGGGGATCAACGACTACAAGGTGAAGGTCGGTCAGCATTCCAAGATATACCACGCCAACCTCCTTAAACTGTACGTGGAAAGGCCATCAGAGACTGTGCAGGCAGCAACAGCGGCTGAGATCGACAACAGCTTTGACAGCGAGGAACTGTTGGAACTTGGAGACTTCCACAGCAAAGAAGGCATCGATGACGTTAAGCTAGGACGAGGCTTGACGGAAGGTCAAAAGTTGGAGCTCAAGGACCTTATGGGCGAATTTCCCCATAGCTTCAGTGATGTCCCAGGCTCTACGACTTTGGTCGAACATGAAGTCCACACCCAGACCTGGAAGGAGCATCTGCAGACCTTGAGGGAGCTGTTCCACCGTCGTCAAGAAGCCAACCTGATCGTGAGACCCAGCAAGTGCATCCTGGGAGCTGACAATGTCGACTGCGTCGGACATCCGACGGAAGAAGGAGACAACGGAGGATGCACTGACTCCAGGAAAGTCCACGTGATCATCGTCTTTGACCCTGGGCCGATGACAACTGCAACTGACGAGGGCGTCGTTTCCTTGCGAATGAAAGAATATTGACTGTGTTGATGAACTAAGAAAATTGGTAATGACAGTCTTGCAGATGGAAAACATTGACTGTGTATATGAGCTGTGAACGTTGACAATATCCAGACAAATTTGAAGATGAAAACCACTGACTCTGTGTGAATGAACTGAGAACCTTGACAGTGTTCGGACAGACTGAAGTAAGTTTCAATTGTGGACTTTGTTTGTGCATTACGTTTCAACGTTGTTGAAAGAAATTGGGTACATTTCTTCTTGAGTGGGGGGTTATGTTACGTTGAAACGCGAACGAAAGTATGTCGGAAACGCACACGATAGATCTAATCATTTCGTTTTGCAAAGTATTCAATAATGGAGTTTATTTACCTTTGATTTGAGTTTGCATTGTTGTTAGGAGAGGCTTTGTATAACGTTGATAATTTTGGTTAGTCGATATTGTTGTAGAATTTTCTGGATCTGTTTGTTTACTATCGATCGAAGTTTCTTGATGGTCGTAGATAATGGAGAACATTCCTTTGGCAGGAAGAGAGAAGCATGACGTAAGTCAGTGATGACGATCTTTAATTCTGATTGGTTGGTTGTAATGCGTCATTTTCTAGATCGAGCTGTCGTCATCTCGAAGGAGGAAAAAAAATATATATATTCGATGCTCCGTGTGTTTTGTGAAGTTGTTGTTGATAGTGACTTGGAAAGTGAATTTGAGAGTGGAAAGGCGATTGAGCGATTGTATGCAGTTGTTGATGTATGCTGAATAAAAGTGGAAAACTTCATACGTCGACTTTGTGACTTGTATGCTGTTTGGACGGGCTGCGTGGATAAACGAATCTGAGTTACACCCTATCAGGAATTCAGCATTGGGGCTGAATCAGATACTGATAGAAAACACCAACATCAAACCGAGTGTAACACATAGTGCAAGGCGACTGGAATGCCAAGGTTGGCCAAGATGCGCACCACAACTGGGGAGACACAAGTGGACCCAACTGCAACAACGAGACAAATGACAGGGGTCTGAGACTCTTTGAGTTTGCCAGATACAACAATCTGGTACAGGGAAACACGCTTGGTCTCCACAAAAACTCCAGACGATGGACATGGCACAGTCCCGGCGGGGAACATCACAACCAGATCGACTACATCATAGTCAAGAAACGCTTCAGATCAAGTATCAACATTGGCAGGACACGCACTTTTCCAGGAGCAGACATCGGAAGTGACCATGATCTCATGATGATGTCTTTCCGGCTCCACTTGAAGAGAGTAAATCACTAGACTGAAGTTCGACCTGGACAAACTGCAAGACCCGGAGGTGGCAGAATTATTTCAGGCCACAAATGTAGGGAAATTTGCACCACTGCTCATTTTGGGGACTGGTGAAGTAGATGTCAACACCATGACCACCATCTTCAACTCCGCTGTGACAGATGCCGCCACTGAGATCATTGGCAAGCACCGACCACAGAAGAAGCCGTGAATCACACCTGAACTTTTGGATCTGTGTGATAAACGAAGAGAGATTAAAAAAAAAAAAAAAAAAAAAAAGAACACCTCACAGGGAGCTGATGTCTACCGAAAAATCAACAATGACATCAGAAAAGGCATGCGCACAGCAAATGAGAACTGGATAGAAGATCAATGCTAGGAAATAGAGAACAGTCTGAACAAGAACAACAGCAAGAAGGCCTACCAGACTGTGAAGCGGCTGACAAGTGTTAACAGCCCAAAGTCTCCACGATCCAAAGCAAGTCTGGCATATGCCTTACAGAAGAACAAGAAGTCTTGGACAGATGGACATAGTGCTGCTTTGACCTTTACAACCATACACCAAATGGAGACCCATCAGTTCTAGCATGTCCAGAGAACAGAGAAGAAGAAGAAATCCTCCCAATTCTCCGGGAAGAAGTTGAGGCAGCAGTGCAATCGCTGAAGGAAGGGAAGTCAGCGGGAGTGGACAACATACCCGCGGAACTGCTATAAGCAGGAAGAGAAGCGATGATTGATGCCCTCACCATTGTCTGTAACAAGATCTGGCAGAGTGAGGAGTGGCCTACACCATGGACCCAGTCGCTTGTCATCACTCTTCGCAAAAAGGTAACCTTCAGGAACGAAGTCATGAGGGTTACTGAGAACAGAGAAAGATGGAGTACGCTGGTTGGACGATCATCTGTGGTGCCCCATTGACCTTTGAGTTACGGGATAGGATAGGATTACAATTTAATTTCGTTGTTTTGAATTTATATAGGCAGATGAACACTGCACGAAAAACCTTCTTGTAAATGTTTATGGGAACAATAAAGGATTCTGTATTCTGTAACATCATCATTATCATCATCATCATCATCATCATCATCATCATCATCATCATCATCATCATCATCATTATACTACTACTACTACAACCACCACCTGCACTACTACTACTACTATCATCGTCATCATCATCATGGTCGTCGTCGTTACCATCTTCATCACCATCAGCAGCAGCAGCAGCAGCAGCACAGTTGACAGTAGCGATCAACGATAGTGATTATAGTGAGACATGTAGTGCAGTGCGCATAGGCATAACGACTGGTGGATGTCGTTAAAGTATCCCCTTTACCAGGTCATTATGACAAATTGAGATGGATCGCTCTTGCACTAATGCTCCTGCTGCTCCTGGTAAGGTTGCACAAGACGGCGTAATGGAGACCCTCGGCACAGGGTCAGTGTCTCCTAAGCGTTGAATGTGCCTGCACCCAAACCCCAATCTAAAAGGCACCTGCCGAAAAAAAGTAAATTCCTATTTGTATTATAAAAGGTAAAAGATGTCCCCGTCACCTTTCGGTCGTTGGGGACGGAGGCGCTGGGGAGGTCCATTTTCTCTAGGCCAGCTTAACACACACACACACACACTCACACACACACACACACACACACACACACACACACATTTTTGTAAAAACGACATTCTGATGACTG
The DNA here is from genome assembly GCA_036898135.1 of Oncomelania hupensis. Classification (NCBI taxonomy): domain Eukaryota; kingdom Metazoa; phylum Mollusca; class Gastropoda; order Littorinimorpha; family Pomatiopsidae; genus Oncomelania; species Oncomelania hupensis. The sequence continues at coordinate 43,016,109 of CM072519.1, read as the reverse complement.
TTGTGAAAAAAACAGGGATTTATTTGACACACTTTTCATTTTCGTGACATTATTTTGACATTTTCAAATTTTGGGAACCTATCCCTAACCCTAACCCTAACCCTTAACCCTAACCCTTAACCTAACCCTAAGCCTAAAATAGCTGTATCTCTACCGGAACCCTATTTTGACGTCAAAATAGGGCAGCCTTCCAAAAACGTCAAAAGAAACCATGTGGAGTTCCACGAGTGTTTCACAGTAACGTCGTTTCTACATGCCCACACACATACATACACACGTGTGTGTAGAAACGACGTCCTGATGACTGTTGTGAAAAAACAGGGATTATTTTGACACACTTTCCATTTCTTTGATATTATTTTGACATTTTCAAATTTTTGAAGTTATCCCTAACCCTAACCCCTAACCCAAACCCTAACCCCTAACCCTTAACCTAACCCTAATCCTAAAACAGCTCTAACTCAACGGAGCACTGTTTTGACGTCAAAATAGTGCAGCCTTCCAAAAAAGTCAAAAGAAACCATGTGGAGTTTCATGTGTGTTTCAGAGTAAAGTCGTTTCTACATGCCCACACACACGCACGCACACACACAAATAGACCTTCATACACATTCTCTCTCACACACACTCTCTCTTTCTCTCTCTTTCTCTCTCTCTCTCTCTCACACACACTCTCTCTCTCTCTTTTAGTATGTACGGGATGACCTCAAAACTAGCTATTTAATGTGCCTAGACAGACACATAAGGCCATCTGGTGACAACATTAAATATGAATAATACAGTATGTGGCAGATGCTGGAGAATTAGAAACTCAATGTTGGTAGATTTTCTATCACAAGTAACATATTCCATTCACTTTTATTGCCGATTATAACCTGTTTTGAAGAGGCAAATACAACACAAATTGATTAAAAAATTATAAAGATGGAGGGTTCGGATAAAGTATAGGAAATAAAGAAAAAGTGGTGGTGAGTGCTGAACGAGCTAAAGAGTGGACAATGATGCCTGATAAATGTCAACTGAAAATAAATCACTGCTTCGAAGGCTTTGTGTGCTGTTGGAGTAAACATGGATTTACCCTAAACATTGGCATAGTTGTTTAACAATAATACAGTGAGCTCAAACCAATCGCTAAAGTTCGAATTTCCCAGTTCAGTCCTGACAAGAAAGCGATTTTCCCTGTTTAACGGTCATAGCCATGCGACCTTTGACTTCAGTTTTGAATGAACCACGCAGTTTCAAGAGTGACTTTTTGGTGTCTGAGGTAGGATATGATAGGGTAGGGTCTATTGTAACAACCTAAAACCAAAAACCTTAAAATAACGTTGTTAGGCCCAGGGCCGGATCTGGAGGGGGGGGGTTCCTGGGTTCCGGAACCCCCCCCCCCCCCCTGGCCATTCGATGTACCTCACTCAGTCAGAAAAAAATATATATATGGAGTTTTTTTAAAGCTCTTAATTTAGTTGACACTGGTGGTAAGTAAAACGTTCCTCATTCTACTCAAGTTCCTCGAGCGGACACGTTTTTGTCACCCCTAACCCCTTAAAAAAATTTTGGAACCCCCCCCCCCCCTCCAAGAGTAAGTGATCCGGCCCTGAGGCCGATGGTTTCTGCCTCTTACTGGCTTTAGTAGATGTTTTTTTTTTGTTAGCACAAGAGAGGAGGCTAACAATTGATATGGTCAGGCACAAAACTACGGAATTTATTTATGTAATCAATAACTATACTTTCCAAAGAGTTATTTCTTGATTTGAAAGCTTTCTTTTCTTGTGGGCAACACTCAATGTGAATGTTAAAAGGATCTGTGTCAAAGTGAGTCTCTTTAAACAGGTGAAGTTCCGGTCTGTTCATGAAAAGCCTAACAGCTTCTTAATTCTTTGTAAGCATATTGAGGACAAAATAAAGATCTGTATTCTGAATTCTCCATTGCCCTTGAGCGAGAATTCCAGAGCAATGGTGAAAGTTCTGGCTCCTGACAGTTTCTATGATTCTGTAGTTGCCTCAGAAGCACGGAAGCGAATATAGCTGTTAAACAGCTAGCAGGAACTGGGGATTAGTTTTAGATTTCTTTTAAAAAAAGCAAAAAGGAAGAATTAATAAAAGCTCTGGTGCCTGCCAGTTGTTTTGTTCCTGTTTATAGTTTCTTTAAAATCATGGAAAAATATAATAATATTAATAATTGTTACGAATAAGATACGCACGATAGTTCCGAACGAATTCTGCGCTGTTGCTAGAAAAAAAGCTTTGATAATTTCCGCGATCCGTCGTAGTATTCTTGAGCTTCTACACTCTGGAATGTTCTATGACATAAGGCAGTGCGTAGTTCCGGTGACGAGTTTTATTTTGATTGGGTGTTATTGCGTCATTCTGAAATGTTCGAAGTTTCTCTGGATTGTTGAGAGACTATATAAGTAATGCACTGTCTGCTTGCAAAATAGCGTTTTCAGAATGCGATCTTGTATGCAGTGGTTGGTGTTTGCTGAATAAAATTGGAACGTTGGACGACTCATGCCTTGTTGCTGAGTGAACAGGCTGCGTGGATAAACGAATTCGACTTACACATATCAAGATTTAAGCATCGGATTCGACTATTGATAAATCGTATAAAATTTGGAGGGCCCAGCCGGGATCTACGCCATAGCCAAGGGTTCTACTGCGACAACAAGAGAGTGAGCGTTACGAGCGGCAGTCATCGAGGGTAGCCGCCAACGGGTTGCGTCGGGAGGAACCAACATACTCGTTTCGGGTTGACTGCAAGGGCGTGTAGTCGCCGAAGAGTTGCAACAGACCGGTACTACGTTGCTGCCGCAAGACTACGTCGAGGGAAAGTCTCGGAGCTACATCGCCAATATACAAAGAGTGACGAACGGATGTCGCGTCTACATCAGACAACAGTGTAGACACCAACACCAGCGTGGTGCAGCGTCGCATACGACGGGAACAGCGGGCCAGCGAAGGCGACTAGTGACAAGGACTACTACAAAAAACGTGCTGTTCTAGAACAGTCTAAAAAGGTGCAGCACAGTCAAGAACTTTCCAGAAACGTATCAAAATGGTTGACTTCTTGCAAAAAGGACTTGAATCTGAAAGGCAAGCAGCTGACTGAGTACGTCAAATCTAAGGAAAGAATACAATAAAGATTACTTGAACAGCAGCGTCAGGAAAGAGAAGCGCAGCGTCGGCGTGAAGAAAGTGAAATTAAAGGGCAGGGCAGGCGTGAAAAAAGAGAATTAATAGAGCAGCTTCGCCGAGAAGAAAGAGAATTAGACGAGAAGCGTCAAGAAAGATATGAATAGCGCAGGCGTGAAGAACGAAAGTACGAGCTGAAGCGTCTTGAAGCTGAGCGTCAGTACCAGCTAGATTTGACGCGCATCCAACATGAGGAGAACGCGCCACACATTATCAGCGACCACAAGGCTCCAAAATTGCCAGCTTTTGTCGATGGGAAGGACCAGATCGATAGTTATCTGGCGAAGTTTTAAAGATCCGCCGGAAGCGCAAATGGTGATTCGACTCAGTGCACTCCTACCGGGGCAAGCGCTCCATGTCTACATCAGACTTGCGAACACTGAGGCCGGAAACTACGAAGTCTTGAAAGAGGATGCCCTATTGCATTGCTACAGTTTTACAGAGAAGGTCTACCGTAAATGCTTCCGTTAATACCTTCCTCTGTCAGATCAGACGCCAATCCAGTTTGTGGAGCGCCTGTGTTCATATCTACCAAAGTGGGTGGAATTATCAGGCAAAGGGGAGACCTCGATAGGCTGCGTGACCTGATCGTGAAAGAGCAATTCCTAAATGCATGCCCTAAGGATATGGCGACCCAGTTAGAAATATAAAAGCTGCAGACGCTGAAAGATGTTGCTGATTCCGCTGAAATATATCTCATCGCTTACGGGAAGACCCTAGGGCCACCCAAAGCGAGGAAACACTTTCAGAAGACTGGAAATCAGGTGAACCAGAATAATAATAATATAAATACAGCCTAGAGAGGATTGGGCCCCGCCAGGTCTTTCTTGCCCAAGACGTATGAAGAAAATAACAACTCACTCTATACCGGATCGGTCGTCGCCCGGATCACCAAGGACCGCGCCTTCCGTTGGCCCCCAGGACAGAGGTGATAAGTGTGTTACTGATGTACAACTTCGCAAGATCCGCACGAGAAACAACATCACCATAAGAACCTGGAGTGTCAGGACCCTAACAGCTGATGGAAAATTAGAAGAACTGGCCCACGAGCTGGACCACTATCGATAGAACATTTTAGGTACCAGCGAACTGCGCTGGAAAAGTCTAGGTGAAATAACGACTGACAAAGGCCACATACTTTATTTCAGCGGGAGATATGACAGGCACGAACAGTGCGTTGGATTCTTGGTCCACAAAAACATTCTTGCCACTGTCATGGGTTGCCGCCCAGTCTCCAGACCATCCGTTGGAGAGCAGCCCCTTTCAACATCACCATCATCCAGGCCTATGCCCCAACATTAGAATATGACGACAGCGAAGTCGAGGATTTCTATGAAAATCTGCAGGCTGTCCTTGACCAAGTGACGCGGAAGTACATAGTCATAGTGCAAGGCGATTGGAATGCTAAGGTTGGCCAAGATGCGTAGGACTACAACTGGGGATACTCATGTGCATCCCATTGCAACAACGAGACAAATGACAGAGGTTTGAGACTTTTGGAGTTTGCCAAATACAACAATCTAATACTGGCAAACACTCTTGGGTTCCACAAAAAATCTACTCGATGGACCTGGCACAGTCCCAGAGGGGAAAATCACAACCAGATCCACTACATCATGATCAAGAAACGCGTCAGATCAAGAGTCAACATTGGCATGAAACGAACTTTTCCAGAAGCAGACATTGGAAGTGACCACGATCTCGTGATGATGTCTTTCCGGCTCCACTTCAATAGAGGAAACACGGAAAGTGCACCAGACTGATTAGAAGTTCGACCTGGACAAACCGCAAGACCTGAAGGTGGCAAAGATATTCCAAGCCACAATTGGAGGAAACTTTGCACCACTGCTAAGATAAGATAAGATAAGATAAGATAAGATAAGATAAGATAAGATAAGATAAGATAAGATAAGAAAAGATAAGATAAGATAACAATTTTATTTAACAAGGGTTAAAGAGTAAGCACTGGGTGTGCTTTTTTACATATTGCTTTTGAGGTTTTTAACAATAACAATTAGTTGTTGTTTTTTAAAACTTTATAACAATAACATCAAAATGCAACGATACAATCGAGACGTGTGCACACATAAACACACACATGTACACATAGGCACGCACAATGTATTCAAAACAATCTAATGAATGTTATTAAGTAGAACTCCAATGATATAACTGTTTAAATCTGGTGTAACAGGTGTTTTCTAAAGGATGTGTATTTAGTGACTGAACTACGAGGAAATGCTCATTTTGGGAGCTGGTGAAATAGATGTCAACATCATGACCACCATCTTCCACTCAGCTATGACACATTCCGGCTCTGAGATCCTTGGCAAGCACCGCCCAAAGAAGAAACCGTGGATTACACCTGAAATTTTGGACCTGTGTGACAAACGAAGAGAGATGAAAATAAAAAAGAACACCTCACAGGGAGCTGATGCCTACCGAAAAATCAACAATGACATCCGGAAAGCGCATCTGATGACCTTGAGGGAGCTGTTTCACTGTCTAACAGAAGCCAACCTGACCGTGAGACCCAGCAAGTGCATTCTGGGAACTGACAATATCGACTTTATCGATAATTCGCTGAAAGAAGGACAAAGGGGGCTTCTGTTGAAAAATGTCACAATATTCTGAACGCCCCAGGTTCCCAAATTAAAAAGCAAGTGCGGGCTTTCCCGGGATTGGCTAAATATTATAAGGAGTTTATACCTAACTACTCCGCCATCACAGCACCATTGTCGGACCTGGTGCGGACAGGCTGCCCTAACCAAGTGCAGTGGGACTGTCACAAGAGGCTAGATTTAGACTCTGCATTGTTGTTTGTAGATTATAGTCACACGACACTTTCGCATATAGGTGACTACTGGACCGATTTATACTGACACCAGCGGGCCAGTTGTTGGTAAAGGGGAAAATAATATGATCACACGTTGACCAATCCGGGATTCGAACCAGCGACCTTTCGGTTACTAGCAAGACGCTCTTACCAACTGAGCTATCCGGCCCCACGACTCTGCATTACTGCTCTACGCCTTAAATAGTTCAGCCTGCTGTAGCCTGTGTAAGTTAAGTCGCACACTAGCACGACGCATGTCAGTTGTGTGCTGAGCGCGTGTATGCTGACGCTGGCTCAGGTAGGCAGTGACCTCATGCTGACGTGTAGCCAGTAACACCCACTAGAGACGCCAGAGGTAGTACGAGAGTTTTCGAGGGCTTCCGGCTGACCACAGGTCTAAGTAGTCATTCTGTGCCTGACTCTCACATGAGACGGACCTACGCTCTGAAAGATAGATAACAGAAGACTAAAGCAGGGACAGGTGAAATTCAATTCAACCTAGCATTGCCACAGCCTGACATTGTCAAAAAGGTAAAGGATCATTCTTTTGTTGCATCGTGATGTATTGATATTATTGCTGTATTATGTTTGTGAAGGTTTACCATGTTTAGAATTGTGAATGTTAGTCAAACTTTGCTTGACCTTTGTGGCGGACACGTGACCGGTTTCGACACCATGAGGTAGTCCTACTGTCCAACTGTTGTTTAGCCTATGTGTATTATTGCAGACCAGTGGCTGTACCGAAGAATGTGTATAGTATTAATTACTTCTCTATGTGTGTAGTTTAGCCATGATATATATCTATATATCTAGGAATTATGTTGGAGATTCCAGTGGACCACGGACTTCGCAGAATGTTCGTCGCTTATATATATATATAAGTGGAGCTCTCACTGAGGGATGTTTCTGCCATCAGTGAGCCGCTCTGCATACCCTTAGTAACCACGGTGTTGCAGAAATTCGTCTCATATTTTGCAGACGAGCAGGCATCGTTGGCCCGAAGCAGAAGGAAGACCACTAAGCGTCAACTCTGACATTCGGCCTGCAGTGGAGCCTCGAGAGCCCCTAGTCGACAAACCAGGAGGAGACACCATTACCACACCTTGAAGGAAACAAGCTAAGTGACCGAATAAATCGTGCACTAACACGGCACTAACACGGACCTAGAAGGGGGTATCAGTCCCCTATTCGCTATTGTGACGTGGGACTTTAATTTATCTAAACGAAACGAACGAAACCTAGAAGGACTGTGCATTAGTCCACTCTCCTGAAAGAAAAACATTAGGCCAACCAGAACAAACAGCCAAATGATGAGAAAGTAGCAAATCTCAAGAACAGTAGCAGCATAGACTCATCAAGGAACGAACGATTCGAAGTGAATTTGGACTTTTAAGATAGTTTAGTGGTTAGAGCATTGTGTATAGAGTCGAGGAAATAAATGTGTGATATTTACTGTTAACAAGTGGCTGGACTACCTATGTTTTATAGCCGTGTGAGAGCTAGTGTGTCCACGATGACTCCTGTCTTGTCGCTGAGTGAACAAGCTGCGTGGATAGACGAATTCGAGTTACACATATCAAGATTCAAGCGTCGGGGTTGATTCGACTATTGATTAATCGTGTAACAATTATACTGCAAGCAGCCGACAGGAGCAGATGTAGCTGTATATGAAAAAGACAGGAACAAGTCATGTACAATTAATGTAGATGAGAACATCTGGTGATTTATGAGACCGAAGGATATGTAGATCTTAATATTTCCTCCTTCATAAAAAGTTGTTATCGTTGTTGTTGTTGGTGGTGGTGGTGGTGAGGTGGTCGTGGTGGTGTTGTGTAGTGGTGAGAGAGGAGTCGTTCTTGTTCTGGTTTATGGTGGTGGCGGTGGTTTTGTTGGCGGTGAGGATGATGATGAGGGTGTGGTTAATGTTTGATAATGGGTGCTATGAGTGATGAACAGTCGTGTTTCTAATGTACTGAGGTCCAGACAATTGGCCGATGCATCATCATTATCGTCATCATCATTATCGTCATCATCATAATCATCACCACCATCATCATCATCATCATCGCCGTCGTCGTCATCGTCATCAACATTTTCTCTTGCTTTGTTTCTTCTTCTTTAAGGAATTTGTCAGTGACAGGCGCCCGTGGGCCTGGAACTGAAAGAAGATAAAGGACGGTTCACAACTTTATCAAAATTACACAGCCCCGCAGTTATTTGCTCTCTCTCTCTCTCTTTTCTCTCCCTCTCTCTCCACTTGCGCTCCCTTTCTTTCCATCACACACACACACACACACACACACACACACACACACACACACACACGCCTCCCTATCTTTGGTTTGGCCTATGAGTTATGCAGGACAAGGCGACACGACATATGTTCCCGCCTGACTATTCGTCTTCTGATTTTGGTGTAGAGCAGGAATACATTGTCGGCAGGCATTTTATGCAAGCCAGTGGCAGTGGCTTGAATGGATTGTGGTGGCACTAGTAGCCGGGAATCCGGTTTACTAGCAAAACGGTTCACCGCCTTGCAGGGCAATTATTTTTAAGTCCCTCTTACGAGGGATAAATGAAAACTTAAAAGTTCAGGTCGGGCCGTGTTTTCCAGGTGGTGACCCAGAGGCGGGAGTCAAATACTCTGTTCGGCCACACATCATCATTATCATCATTATCACCATCATCGTCGTCGTCGCCATCGTCATCAAAATCCTCTCCTTATCCCTACCTGGTCCCCTACATCGTCCATCCACCAACCGCCATCATCCAATTTCCCTCGTGCCTGCAATCGGCGATTCCAGTTTTGGATTACACCCCGATGACTTGTCTATATCGTAATTATGGCGATTCCGTGTTGTCTTTTTTTTCTCTTTTCTTTCCAGGTCATCAGTGCACCGCTGGGGGTGGGGAGGGAGTGGGTAGGGGGAAGGGTTATTATTCTTTGTGGCAGATTAAACTCAAGTACGCCAGGTTGTTTTCAGGCGCCAATAATCAGACTCCATTCCTCTTCCCGTCCTTGCTCTCGTCCTCTCTATGCTCATCTGCTTTTACACCACGTTGTGTGTGTGTGTGTGTGTGACATGGGGGTAAAACATGTGAGCATGAATTTTGGTACATATCGCCGCGCTCTGAGCTTAATTGGTAATTTGGGGGAACGCGCTTTCATAAGCAATCCGTACATATCGCCGCGCTCTGAGCTTAATTGGTAATTTGGGGAACGCGCTTTCATAGCATCCGTTATTATTATATAACCCTCACCTCCACCCTCCACCCCCCACCCCTAGGTCCATATCCCCAGCCCAGCCAACCCACCCGCAGATCTATATTCCCGAGGGTGCCAAACGTTATCGCATAGGATAATTACATCTGCTTGTTTTCATGATATATTTAGTAACGCACTTTCATAATGGACGGGTCCACATCTTGTTTTGAAAACATTTTATTAACGTATTTTCTGAATTCCTATTTTTTCTTTTTTGTCCTTTTTCTTTTTTTTTTCTTTTTTGGGGGGGGAGGGAAGACGAGGGGGGGGGCATTTTTTGTTTGTTGATAAAGTAGTCTACTGGTAGAATCAACATCAAAACTGTCTGTTTGGTTCGAGGGAGTGTTGAAAAATTTTCTTTTGTAGGCTTATGTAAGAAAGAAAAAAAAAGAAGAAAAAACTAGCAAAATTTGGGCAACTCACATTTCAGCTATTCGAACTTCTGTTAAGATGTCACGTGAATATCGGTCGAATGTCCATACAGGTAGGATACTTGCCACATTGTAAATGTAACATCTGGAGTACGGATGTGTGGAAGGTGGTCGAAATAAGAGAAACAGAACATACAAAACATAATAATTGGTACAAACCGTTCTCTAAGAAACCACCCACCTGGCCTGGAGTACTTTAGGTAAAAGCTAAAGCTAAAGGTAGTCCCATAGCCTTGTGGCCGTAGGGGAGCGTGATGTTGGAGATCACACTTATCTTGGGCCAGCGTAATGAGGGTGATGCCCATCTCTCTCCCTCGCTGCTTTACCTTCCCCACCCTTAAGAGAGTAGGTACTCAGTCACAGTTGAGTCAACTGGGGGCGTTGTTATTTGTAGCTTCACGTCTTGCGGTCACCCATCCAAGTGCTAACCGCACTGGACGGTGCTTAACTTGCGACACAGTAGCGAGTGCTCCAACCACTGCGCTACCCGACACCCCATCTAAACGTTCTAAACTTTCCTCGCAGGTCACTTGCTAAAGGGCCGTTACTCTGTGCACATACAATTCAAAATGGTGGGAAAAAATGCCAAAGATTGTTGTGAGGAGTTTTTCTGTGGTATTGTAAAATTGTAATGGGGAGATGCAGATTTTCTTTAGTCAGAGGGATGAGGTAGTGATCAATGTTAACTGATTACTAATTGCAAAGCCTGTCGTTATGGGTGATTTTGATAAACCACAATGCCCAAGATTGTTACGTGTAATTTCTCTGCGGCATCATTGTAAACGTTTTAAGAGGATGGGGGGGAGGGAGGGTGGAAAGGGAAGGGGGAGGCAGATTTTCATTATCTACAAGTGATTAGTTTTAACAGATTACTAGCTGTAGATTCTTTATGTAGTTATGGATGATTTTAATAAATCAAGTCACAATTTTAATTATCAATCCCCGATCCATTAGAGTTGCTTGGCGTTCTGACGACACCAAGGTGGCTGATCTTAAGAAGAGTTTTTCTCGAACTGGGGAGGTTCGCTGTGGAAAAAATCCGTTTAGAAAACGCTTAAAATCAGTTGAGCGGAAGCGCTTAAATTCTCTATTCTGTCTGTCTTGCGGGATATGCTATGTATGAACCAATCGTTGACAACATTTTCTGACGTCTTGTGTTACGTGAAGCGCGTGCTTTCCCGCGCTTTGGGGCTGTGTGTTGTCAGCTTGCAGTTTGAGTAGCTGCACTGGGCTGTGTTTGGCAAACTCAAACACACGGACACACTGTGGCCCACTCAAGCACACGGACACACTGTGGCCCAACGCACAATCAAACACAGGGACATGTACTGAAACCCACGATCAAACAGACATCTACCGTGCTAGACATCGAAAAGACAAAAACAAAGCACGACAGCACGTGCCATCTAGAACTTGTGCTTCTATTGACAACCGACCAGCATTTTGTTCAGTTCATTAAAAGATGTGGAAGAATGGAGAGAGAGAGGGGAGGGGGGAGAGGGGGGGGAGAGAGGGGGAGAGAAAGAGGGAGAGAGAGAGATGTTGTTGTTGATGATTATGATGATGATCAAGATCATAGTTATCATGATCAATCAGATTATATTGATTTGACTTGCGCATTTATTTACTACTTAAAAGTAATAAATGTAACAGTTTCTTCTTTTCAGGATCATCATCATCTTCTTCTCCTCTTTCCCTATATCTCTTGTTCATGCTCTTATTATTTTACTTGTTCAGTTTGTTCTTGTATTTCTTGTTCTTGTTCTTGTTCTCGTTCATATTGTTCTTGTTCTTCTTGTTCTTTTTCTTGTTCTCCTTCGTAAGGCATTAGCACGAATTAGCATTAACACGGCGGCAGGGATAGCTCAGTGGTCAGAGCGCACCACTTGTGTGAGTGCGTCTTGGGCGACGTGGGTTCGAATCCTGACTTCAGCAAACTATTGTGTGATTGCTGTATTTTACGGGCCAGGGCTTCGAGAAGTTCTCTGAGCTTGTAAGTGCGCTATATAAGAAACATCTATTTCTTTCTATTTTTTTAACTATAGATTCAATTTTCGCAAAAATTTAACACACAAAAGATGTTTTAATACATAAACAACTAGTGGTTTTGTACCCTGGCAAGCCAGGGCACACAGGTTGCTGTTTAAAATGTAGACAGAGAGACAACTGTTGTCTGCGAGTTTCATTTGGACGATGATACCTCCCCATATCCCCCTTGATACCTCCCCATACCCCCCCCCCCTGATATCTCCCCGTCCACCCCATGATGCCTCACCATACCCCCTTGATACCTCCCCGAACCCACTTGATACCTCCCTATACCCCCTTGATACCTTCCGTACCCCCATGTAACCTACCTGTACCCTCCTTGATACTTCCCCGTTGATCGTTTCGCAGGTATGGATAAAAGGAATCGACCATCACCATACCCCTTTATATATACCCGTATCCCCGTTATGCCTACCCATGCACCTTTAAACCTACCCGTAGCCCCCTTTTACCTACACGTACCACCCCATCCCGATCCTTGGTAATAATAATAATAATAATAATAATAATAATAATAATAATAATAATAATAATAATAATAATATTGAATATAGAATAATACAAATAGAAATCATAAAAAACACCAATATTTTAAAAGAAATTTTGATATAAGATATAATAATAATAATAATAATAATAATAATAATAATAATAATAATAATAATAATAATAATAATAATAATAATAATAATAAATTATTATTATTATTATTATTATTATTATTATTATTATTATTATTATTATTATTATTATTATTATTATTATTAGTTTAATAATAATAATAATAATAATAATAATAATAATAATAATAATAATAATAATAATAACAATAATAATAATAATAATAATAATAATAATAATAATAATAATAATAACAATAATAATAATAATAACAATAATAATAATAATAATAATAATAATAATAATAATAATAATAACAATAATAATAATAATAATAATAATAATAATAATAATAATAATATTAATAATATTAATTAAAAGTAAAAAGCCTAAATTAAAAAGAAAAATATCCATATTGTAGTGTAAAAAAAAAAAAACACATAAAAAAATGGCCCGCGAGGGATTTGAAATTGGGTCGCCCTGCACGGTAGGCGAATGTTTTACTAAGTAAGCTACCAATACTTCGTAGAAAGAACATCAATTTTTTGGTCTATATGGGAAAACATGCTGAATCCTCAATTTGATTTTTAATGGAAGCGCACGGAATGAGGCTATTGCAGTTTGGGGACATTTTGTTTATTTATTTATCTCAGAAACGGTTAAACGTTCGGTAAGGAAATGTCGGCTATAACGATTTCGCTGGTTTTGAGCGCACAGTAGGCCGACCCGCAGAGCCCGGCACCTGCCCTGATCAGCGTCCACACCGGACAAACTTTATAGTAGAGGCGAAGAAGGACTTCCGGCTAAGCAATTTATATATATAAAGATGGTTTGTATTATTATACTTTTTTCATACACTTTACATATGTTCATCTTTGTGGCTCTTGCTGTCATTATTATTTAATCGTACGTGGTTACTATTCAAAGTACTGTTATTATTTTTTATTGTTATTCTTTCTGTCTTGCATGGCCAGGAATAAATTTTCGGATGCAATCCTTTAGACGAACAAAATTTCTTCTGTCTTATATAGAAATGTCTTCCTTTGAATGAGACATTTTACAAGTGTCTGGGCAATGTTGATTTTGACTTCAGACCAACTTTAATTGCGTAGTACCCTAGGATTTCAGAACTATGTTCTTTAAAAAAACAAAAACAAAAACAAAAAACCAACAACAGCAAAAACCGGGGTTTAGCAATCGGCGAATAGATTTTGTTTTCATTACGCTAAGTAAGTTATTGCTACTGACGTTCACAGTTGCGTGGTGCGTGTGAAGGCAAAATTAGTTAATTACGAGAGAGAGAGAGTGTGTGTGTGTGTGTGCGTGTGCGTGTGTGCGTGCGTGTGTACCTTAGGAAAGATGGGTTTAGAAAAAGTGAATGTTGTTACTGAGTTTAATTGCATGGCACGTCGGGGCTGGCAAAAAAGAGTGCAGATGGGTGGCGGAAAAGGTAGACTGAGAAATTCAAATTGAATTAAATTGAATTCAATTTCATCTGAATTAAATTCAATTCAAAATTCTCAGTCTGCCTCTCTTTCCTGAGAGAATTCAATTGAATTGAGAGGAAAGACTAAAGGTGTTGATGTTTGGGGGGAGGGGGGAGTGTTAGGGGGTTGGGAGGGGCTAGAAATCGGAAAGTGAGTGTAAGTCTATTATCATGGAATTAACCGTTCCTGATTTCGCTTGCGTGGCACGTCCGATGGCAGAACGCGAAGTGTTTTATTGGAGGGTGGGTGGTGGGGGCTGTTGGTTTAGTAATGGGTATAATGGTTTAGGAAATAAGAGAGGGGGGTGGGGGTAGGAGTTTTTTGAAAGTAAGTTTTATTTCTTTTAGGTAGAAGTAATTGTTGTTGCTTTTGGCCCAGTGCTGTCTGTCCTTGTGAGAGGAGTCAATTGGTTATTTCACGAATTCCCAGTTGTTGTTGTTTGTTTTTTTTATCTCTCTCTCTCTCTTTCTGGGAGCTAAGTACCCCTCAACCTATAATTATTCCATCACAAGCTATACATCACAAGCTATGTCCAGACAGTCGACACTTGATCCACGTTGAATATGGATGGGGAAAATTTAGGGGCCTATGCTGCGTTTGCATGGAGCTGGTGAAATCGGTTAAGATTTTTCCCGTCCCTTCCGCTCCCCCCCCCCCTCCTCCCTCCCCCGCCACACTGCAATCATGACGACCCTAGTACAAGGACCCTGTGTATAGGTACATAAATCAGAGGAACTATGAGGCCTAATGCGTCTTAATCATTATGGGTGATTTTCCTCCCATAACAATATTTCCGTCATTTCGGGTTTGTTTCTTTTCTCTTTCCGTGACGGACAACAACGATGAACAAGTACAACAGCTGAATAAAATACAACGCTCTGACTATATAATAGGCCTACGTTTGGCTAGCTTCTGTTGCGTCGCCCTGGGTTTCTCCAATACATGTACGCATTGTTTATCAGATCCATAGGCCTAGTAGAGTGACCATGAGAGGGAGAGCAAATTGTTTACGCGGCATTTAAAGTCGTTTATTGTAAATAGAAACGTTATTAAAACCTGTAGGAGTTATGTCATGTAAAATGTAAAAGAATCAACCTAAACTGAGGGGAACAGATAACGCCATTTTTAATTTACAGCAACATAAAGCTGTAGGTTCAGCGGGAATAAGACCGCGTGGTATGCCCACGTCTGGAATTCTGTATGTAGTGTAGTGGACATAGAATGTTATTATTTTGTATAGTATCATTGCTTGGTACACGTGGACCGAATCGGAAGCTGTTCATTAAATTTTAGTATGTGTACAAGTATGTCGTGCTTCGCTTTTGGGGTATTTGTTTAAAGTGAACGTATCCTTTGCTTTCGGCGCGACGGTAAATTGGATAGGATCACTTTTTCCATTTTAAGCTGAGGCAACTTGGTTAGTTCTTGAACAGTGGTTACATTAACACCGTCTAAGGTTGTATTCATTTTCGTTCATATACTTGTTACATGTATTTTAGTTTGTTTGTATGTAGATTATAGTCACACGACACTTTCGCATATAGGTGACTACTGGACCGATTTATACTGACACAAGCGGGCCAGTTGTTGGTAAAGAGGAAAATAATATGATCAAACGTTGACCAATCCGGGATTCGAACCAGCGACCTTTCGGT
This sequence comes from Oncomelania hupensis, assembly GCA_036898135.1. Lineage (NCBI taxonomy): Eukaryota > Metazoa > Mollusca > Gastropoda > Littorinimorpha > Pomatiopsidae > Oncomelania > Oncomelania hupensis. Next base: position 43,000,576 of record CM072519.1, on the reverse strand, counting down.
TACTAGCAAGACGCTCTTACCAACTGAGCTACCCGGCCCCTCTATGTATTTTAGTTTGGTTCAGTTATCTTATTTAACATATATTTATTTAACAAAACGGTTTTAGACATTCACTTACACACACAAACACTCACCTACACACACACGCACACACACACACACTCATACACACACAATCACACACGCACACACGCACTATTCTATAATTTCCTGTAATATTCCTTTAATTCGTCCTTAAGATGACGCTGGCTTTTTTTTAATTTTTATATTAGACTACTACCTTACTGTTTTGCACATTATTAATAATTATCATCAGTGTTATTTGTCAATACATCCTTTGCTGTGTTCACAATGGTGACAACGATGTACACTCAAACATTAAATAGTTAGTTTAGTTTTTAACAATTCTTCCTATTCAATGACGTCAATGGCGCGTGACTGGTGGCCAAGTAGTTTGGTGGGTAGTGAGCTGGTTTCCAATGTCGAAAATCGCGGGTTCGAAGTTATGTGACTTAGGTACGAGATTTTCAGCTCACCGAGGGTTTTTTCTGGGTACTCCGATTTCTTCCATCCCTTCAATAATGCTATTGGATGCAGTCTGTCTACAAATTTCAAAATAAAAATTCGAATTCCTTTCTGGTTTTTTTAATAGCGACGTGCCCTTTACACCACATGTATGAGTGATGAATGGGTGTTTGTTGGAGTGTCTGCAACATGTAAGCGTGTATGTTGGTTACAGATCGCCGCGCTTTGAGTCTGATTTAGGAATAAGGCGCGTATAGCATTTATTATTATTATTATTATTATTATTATTATTATTATTATTATTATTATTATTATTATTATTATTATTATCTCATTTGCATTTTGAATATGTGTGTGTTTGTTTGGGTGTGTGGCGTTGTGTATAGGTGGTGTGTTTGTGAGAGTGAGTCGGTACTACATGAATGTGTGTGTGTGTTTGTGACAAAGAGAAAGAGATGGAGAGAGAGTGTGTGTGCGTATGCGTGTATGTGCGTGTGAGTTCGCGTGTGTGGATGCGCGCGCGCTGCGTGCTCGAGTCTGTGAGTGATTTTAGTTTATGGAAATGTGTCTCCTTTGCGGCAAAACTCGTTTTTATTTTTTATTTTTAAGGAAAGCACGAAAGCCGCAGAACAGAGACACCCGGACGAGTGGGGGAGGAAGACGTCTAGTTTGGTTTTTGATCTTTAAAATCCGTGGGATAGTTCGCACAGATAAGACCACGGTCTATATTCTCTTCCAGAAAGTTACGCGAACTGCGCAGCCTAAGCATATAGGATCATAATTACCCTGCCGTCCTTGCTTTGCCCTCAATTTTACACTCGGCAGCAAGGACCCCATGTTAGCACAAAATAGGGGTTTATAGTTTTACAGAACATCATCCTGTTAATTTGTTTGTATGTTTTTTTTTTTTTGGTACGTTGTATGCTCTATGTTTCTGTATTTATTTTCAGACTGAGGTTGTTGTTGTTTTTGTTTGTTTGTTGTTTTGTTTTTTGGGATTTTTTTTTTTTTGGGGGGGGGGGGGGGGGTTGGGGTGTGTGGGTTATTTTTGTTTTGAATGGCAAAACAGTACTTTTAATAACTTTTACATTTTTTCTTTTCCTTCTATGTCTGTAATGTGCTTTCTGTGATATAAATTCTCTCTCTCTCCATCTTTTTCTATCTCTCTCTCATACTTTCCAGCTGAATGCGTCTTAGATGGGTTTGTTTGCCGTGGTAAAAGTGTCCCAATATAGCCTCCAGTCTAAAAGACCTTCATAAGGCTCATAGGCCCGGCGTGGACTGGTGACTGACTATGGGAGACGCTTGATAGTCTGCTGTGTAGGATGGTTCTGCGCTACGTCGGTTTATGGCACTGTTAAACAGCTTTCATCGCAACATTTAAATTATCGCTGACCGACCGCTAACTAAGTGCTGATGAAGAAGAGGTTTGTTGTGATTGCATATGCACCATATCTAATCCGTAGGAGAGCGAGTTTTCAGTTTTACTGTCCCCCTACAGCTTGGAATTCTTTTTTCACAAAATATGGTTACCATCTCGGCTTTGAATTCTCAACCTTAAAACGCATCTGCTGAGACAACAATTTTTTTTACAGAATACAGTTTGTATTGTCATTTTGTTTCCTTATTTTGAAGTATTTAGGTCTTGCTGACTGTGTGGGTATAAACACGAATGAGGAGGTATACCTTTTGTGGATTGTTTCTTTCCCCCCCCCCCTCCCCCTCTCTCTCTACCTCTCCTCTCTCTCTCTCCCTCTCTCTCTTTCTCTTTGTTTTCTTTTTTTTATTTGCTTTTTATTCCATGTATCACACACACCGTACAGGTATAATACAAACACAGAAGAGTACGTAACAAATAGATTGCTAGACATGAAGCCAACAACACTTGCACTATCTTTGAAATCTTTGGGAAAAAAAAAAAAAAAAAAAAAAAAAAAAAAAAAAAACATTCACAGGAAAGATAAAAGATGAAGAAAGAGAGGAAAGGAAGCAGCAACAGACATACAAACTGAAGTGGTGGATTGTTTCCTTTATTAAACTCTAGGCAATACTTATTCGTCATCTGTGCTGTGTGAAATTGGGGCTGTCTGCTCAACGAAAGCGTGTCGGCCGAAAAGGTTTACAAGAGTTTACATGTACAAGGTGCGTTGATTAATATTATGCATTTGGCACTAATCTACTGGTCTACTAATGTAAAAGGTCGGACTGTCGACATTTGATTTCTGAGAGGAAGGAGTGCCCCAGCCATTCAGGTATCCGGGGCGTGATTTCGTCTGCTCCAATATGTACATTTACAACACTTCTTTTCTGGTTCTGCTGTACGGTATCATTTTATGTTCTACCATAAATCTACTAACACTCCCCCCCCACCCTCCCTACCCCCCCCTACCCTCCGCCCTCTTCTCTCTTATCAATTTTTGCGGGTAATCTAGTTTTGCCTACTCTGTGGTCAACTATACTTTTTAACAGTCTTCTTCTTCTTCTTCTTCTTCTTCTTCTTCTTCTTCTTCTTCTTCTTCTTCTTCTTCTTCTTCTTCTTCTTCTTCTTCTTCTTCTTCTTCTTCTTCTTCTGTTCTTTTTATTATTGCTGCTGTTGTTGTTGTAGTCATTGTTGTGGTGATTTTGTAGTAGTAGTAGTTGTTGTTGTTGTTCTTGTTCTTGTTCTTCCTCTTCCTCCTCCTCTTCTTCTTCTTTTCTTTTTGGTGTTGTTGTTGTCGTCGTTGTTGTTGTTGTAGTCATCACCGTCGTCGCTGTTGCTATTTTTGTAGTTGTTCTTGTTGTTGTGCCTCTTTCTCCTCCTCTTCTTCATCTTTTCTTGTTGTTGTTGTTGTTCTTCTTCTTTCTCCTCTTCCTCCTATGATTTCATCATTCTTCTTCTTCTTCTTCCTCCTCCTCTTCTTCTTCTTTTCTTGTTGTTGTCGTCGTCGTTGCTGTTGTTGTTGTTGTTGTTGTTGCTCTTCTTTTTTTATATCTTCGCCATTCTTCTTCTTCTTCTTCTTCTTCTTCTTCTCCTCCTCCTCTTCCTCCTCCTTCTCTTCTTCTTCTTCTTCTTCTTCTTCTTCTCTTCCTCCTTACCATCATCATCATCATCATCATCATCATCATCATCATCATCGTCGTCATCCCCATCATCATCATCAGTGTTGTTCATTTCCAGCTTATATTTTCTTATGTTGTACTTCTTTCTCATTTATTATTTACTTCCCGTTGACTTTGTACATGTTGGAATGTAATATTTTGTCCTGTGTAAAGAACTCACTTCATGTCTGGGACCACCTACAGCCACTCCTTCTCCCCTCTGGCCCCCTTCCCATCCCCCTTCTTCCACCTTCACTTTCCCACACACACCTCAATTTCTCACCTCCTCCATCCTCACCCCCAAATTGCTTACATCACCCCCAACGTTCTTTTACGAATTGTCCTATTTTAAGTTAATCCCAGCTTCTTCTCGTACGATTTGTGCTTACATATAGTCTCCGTCTCTCTGACTGACTCTCTCTTTTTTATCTGTCTGTCTATCTGTCTCGGTCTGGGTTTCTCTCTCTCTCTCTCTCTCTCTCTCTCTCTCTCTCTCTCTCTCTCTCTCTCTCTCTCTCAGCCCTTTTTTATCCTCTCCTTATCGTGCAAATCTAGACTGAATCGCATAATGATGATGGTGAGGAAGAAGAAGAAGAAGAAGAAGAAGAAGAAGAAGAAGAAGAAGAAGAAGAAGAAGAAGAAGAAGAAGAAGAAGAAGAAGAAGAAGAAGAAGAAGGCAATGATTGGATAAAAGGCTGAGGAGAATAAATAAGTTGGCTAAAAAAAGAGACGAAACGGACAGACAGGCAGAGAGATAGAAAGAAAAGAGACAGAGACAGCCAATCAAAGAACATCACGAACAATAAATTTGGCATCGGACATCTTGTTTTCTGCCAATGTCCGTTATTGCACAATCACATTTTGATTGGCTCGCCATAGGAAGCGGAGTAACACGGCGCGGTGTCCGATCGGACGAATCAGCAGGAACCCATAAATTCGCAAATTGCAGACGGAAGACGAGTAATGCGCTGATGCGATGAGGCAAGAATATGAAGAACGACTGAAGCAATCACCTCCCAACTCATCCTCGCTACCACATCCCAAAGAAGAAGAAGAAGAAGAAGATTGATTGATTGATTGATTGATTGATTGTTGCTTTAGGTCCAGCGGACTCTTCCGAGCCAAATCAGGACCGAGAAGAAGAAGAGAAGAAGAAGAAGAAGAAGAAGAAGAAGAAGAAGAAGAAGAAGAAGAAGAAGAAGAAGAAACACGCCAAACGACGTGAAGTAATGTGGCCAGACAAGGCTCGTTTGCCTCTGACATTGTCCGACGTATTACATCACAATCCGACTTCGCCAAAAAAAATGTCCGACTTGACAAAGCAATGAAAATATTCAGCTTTGCACTATTGGACTTAGCAAAGCAATGGAAATTTCCCACTAAGCAGTATTCGACTTAGCAAAGTAATGAAAATATCCGACAGCAATTTGAAAAAAAAAATGTTGATGAAATCACGCGCGGACTTGGTCAGGTCGGACTGTTTAACTTGTCAAAGTCGCGGCGTTGGACATTCGCTGTAAGTTGCATTATGTTCGGTTAGACTTTGAAGGGAACAGTTGTAAAAGCATCCAATTAGTAGAGTACGTGGGACTGTAATCAGAAGTAGAAGTGCTTTTTATGGCGGGATAGCGGGATCGGATGTGCGTACTTTGCTAACATTCTGTCGGGCTTTGTTAAGCGTTCTGTTCTTTATAGTAAAATGCAAGCAACGTGTTTTGTTCTTATAGAGCGCACTTACCATAACACTTCTGAAGGCGTTATAGGCCGTAATAGGATATAGTCAAAGCAGCTGCCCATGCGCTTAGTCAGGCACTCGAACAACTAAGTTCATCTGATCGACATACACTATCATACAATTTGTTTTCTGCTCTTTTCAACGTCTCGCTGCGGCAACACCGAAGGATGGAGGGGCGATAAGGAAGAGGGGGAGGCGGGTGGAGAGAGGGGAGTGAACAAAGGATGTAATCCTTAAGGTAGCTGGCGTCGGCGACATTAAAGTTAATGCCAATGCGGTGAGGAAGAGAATGAATTATCGCTTTTTGATTGGGATTTGTCTGTCATCTGTGATCGATGAGTTGCTTCTCCATTAACACACATACACACACAGACACACGCAAACACAGAGGCACACAGGCGTACACACACGAACACACACAAACATGCACGCACACACAGAGAGAGAGAGAAAAAACACATAACTTACACAAACTCATACACGCACACACAAACACATGCACATAGATACACACTCAGACACTCAGAGACACACATACACAAACTCGTACACACACACACAAACACACGCACATATATACACATGCAGACACTCAGAGACACACGCACCCACATACATGCGCACACACGAACGCAGGCAGAGCCACACATACAGAAGCAAACACACACACATACCCGCACACTCTACCCCTCACACACATACACACAAATACACCACACCCCACATACGTACGCCCCCTAACTTCCCCACATACACACACACACACACACACACGTCGTTGTGCCCTTTATTTTCTATGCACAGCCTCAAAGGTAGAAAGTAACCTTTAAGAAAAGTCTCGCATAACAGAAGTAGACACCATGCTTAAAAAAAAAAAAAAAAAAAAAAAAAAAAGTACATACCTTTTTAGCCAAGGGATGGAAGCAGAACAGACAGTCCACAAGACCAACTAATGACGTCAGAGGCAACACAATTATTCCTATTATAGAGCGCACTCAACGACCAGAACAAATTATATAGGCTTATATATGTCTTTCTTTCTCTCTCTCTCTCTCTCTCTCTCTCTCTCTCTCTCTCTCTCTCTCTCTCTCTCTCTCTCTCTCTCTCTCTCTCTCTCTCTCTCTCTCTCTCTCTCTCTCAGTGACCAAAACACGTAAGTTATAAAGTTATACACAGTTTGTTTGCACTCTAGATGTCTGTCTGTCTGTCTCTCTCTCTCTCTCTCTCTCTCTCTCTCTCTCTCTCTCTCTCTCTCTCTCTCTCTCTCTCTCTCTCTCTCTTAGGGACCAGAACACATATAATTATATATATATATACCTAGTTTGTAAGCTGTATCTGTCTCTCTCTATGTGTCTCTCTCCTTCCCTCTCTCTCTCTCTCTCTCTCTCTCTCTCTCTCTCTCTCTCTCTCTCTCGCTGTCTCTGTCTCTGTCTCTCTCTCCCCTCTCTCTTTTAGTGACCAGAACACATATAATTATACCTGTAGTTGGTACGTTCTTTAAATCTTTACTCTGTCTCTGTCTATCTCTATCTCTGTCTCCCTGTCTTTTTTTCTGTTCTCTGTCTCTCTCCCTTCCACCCTATTCAAGAGCTGTCTGGTTCCAACTGTGAGGCGAATTACAACATGGTTTTGTTTTCTAAATGCACCCACGGGCTTTATGTTTGTCAAACTTTGTGTTTGTGATTTATTTATTTTTTTTTTTTTTTGTAGGAGTGGGAAAGAGGATGGCGGAGTACATAATATTCATCACACAAACAAAAATACTTTCGTAAGCTCAGGTGGGCAAAGAACTGGAAACAATAGGTTATTACAACAACAACAAAAAAGATAAAAGTGTACAGTTTAGAAATGGAATTATAGACGACCTGCCTCCCGCCTTATAAGGCCAACACTAGGTTGACATTTTGATCACAGCTTGTTTCAGACACAAGCTAAGAGCGGCGCTGGTGTTATCCGAGTAAAGGACAAAATAATGTAACAGTTGTTTAAAATAATACACGGGGGTGGGGTGGGGTGAGTGCGAATAGTTGTTGTTGTTGTTGTTGTTGTTACAAATACCACAAATTAAGCTCAGGTCATTGCACTTTAATCCTTTATTTAAATAAGGTAGTTTTTATGATTAATTTGTTTGATTTCAAAGATTTGTTGTTTCATGATTGTATGACACAATTATTATTATTATTATTATTATTATTATTATTATTATTATTATTATTATTATTATTATTATTACAAAATAATGGATGCTATACGCGCCTTATTTCTAAATCAGAATCACAGATCGGCGATCTGTAACCAGCATACACATACACATTTTACAGACACTCCTACACATACACATTTTACAGACACACCTACACATACACATTTTACAGACACTCCTACACATACACAACAAACACACATTCATCATTCAAACATTATGGTGTAAAGGCAAGTCCTTATTAGAAGACGGAAATCGAACTCGAATTTTAATTTTAAAATATTAAATAGAAGAGAGGAAGGAAACCGTAGTACCCGGAGATAACTCTCGGTGTCCTAAAAAGTCAATTACCTAAGTCACGTAAGCTCGTCCCATGCGGGGCTCGAACCCGCGACCTAGGGCATAGGAAAACATCTCGCTATCAATTGTGTTACCAGGTCATCCCGATGCTAGCAAACAAGCACACCACAGGCACCATTTAAAAAATATATATACAAAGAAGAAAGAAAAAAAAAGAAGCAAGGAATGAAACAAAAAATTGTGGGGGGTTAAAAATGAAAACCCGACGGACAGAAAGAAATCTATAAATCCAATCACAAGGGAATTATTTTCAGAATAAGACATACGACATAAGAAATTGTATTTCCCCCCCCCTCCCCCCCCACACAATAAAAAAAAACACAAAAAACAACAAACAAACATTGGAGTGAATGTGTAATATTGCAATATTGCCAACAAAAACTTGATGCAACTTGAAACACTACATTTTACAGCGACTTTGACACCACTATTTGAAACATTATGAATATATTGCTTGTACAAAACACAAACACACACACACACACACACACACACACACACACACACCCACACACACAACTAAACAACACAAAACCATCTCCCCGTTACAGCGGTTGAAGTTGCAAAGATGCAGACCACACAAAAAGTAACCAAACTAAAATTAAATTAAAATAATAAAAAAATAAGAACCAAGAAAGGCGTAAAATGAGTCTCAAGACTCGAACTAGTATGTAATTATTAATCAATTTAATAGCCCACCACTCTCTTCCTTCCACCACCCTCATATCTATTATCCCTCAATAGCTTCCAAAATTAATGAATGTTTACCTGCAGGATTGTTCCATATCCACATTGGTGACAGACAACAACAGCAAATTTCGTTTTTAAAACAAAATCTGGTCAGCGGAAGCGGTGTAGAGTACCAATTTGAAGAACGGGATGCACGACCAAACGACGAGAACAATATCCCATTGGCAACGCAGGATGGGATAATAAATACTTAGATAGAAAAGAAATAATTAAACTCATTAATTAATGTTTGTATACCATCTAAGAAATCAATGACTAAGTATATAATAGGGGTTTTATTTTTAATCGGCATTGTCTAATAATTATCTCCTGAGAAGGACAGCAGCTGCGGATTGGTTCAAATTAAATCTTTGCCATATAGTCGGCATGTTCCTTGAAAAGCTAATCTAAAATCCTTAATAGATGCTGCCCTCCGAGGAATAGGGGAGGGATAGGAGAGATCAAGAGATCTAGAGAGAAAGATGAAGAGAGAAGGGGAGAGAGGGGGGAGAGGGAGAGAGAGGAATTGACTTAAAATAAAGGGAACTGATGAGGGAGAGAGTGGACGGGCTGGTTCGTGAGCGTTTAGGGAAGGGGGGGGGGGGGACGGGGAAAGAGTAAAGTGCAATGGCTCACAATGGCGTCGTCTTGATGCGTTTTTTGCTGCCTAAACTTCTGGTACCAAGGAATGAACGACAGATTTTTTTTAAATGCGAAAGAAAAAAATACACACACACACGCACCCACACGCACACACACACACACACACACACGCAAACACAAACACACACACGGCAAATATATATACTTCAAGAAGGTTTAGCCTCGACTCAATAAAACGTGGAAAGATTACAAGGAGACAGAGGTTGAATGGCTTCCAGATCGGATGTACACAAGCCCCACACTGTGGAAACCATTCCGCCAAGCAAACGGTTCTTATCAGTGTTGGTCCTGTTCGCATCAGCCATCTAGGCAATAAAAGCTGTCAAGACAAGGTAAAAACGTTTGATGGAGATAAATTGCAACTGGTTAAACCATTTCTATATACAATATTTTCAGCAAAAGTGTCAGAGGGTTTACCAGTTATCTCACATGTAGCACGCTCATTTATTCAAATTAGCCAGTGTTTATATTTCAATATTGGAGTAGATCAATACTCTCTACATACCATTACAAAATGTGACAAGTGCGTATTTTGGGCAATGTGGGTTCGAATCTGACATCAATCTATTTGTGCATGCCCAAACTGGGCAGTGGCCAGGACCTTCAGCAACTCATTAAACACCTTGAAATATGGGCTATACAAGACCATATTCGCTAGATCAATCTAAGATATAAACATTAAATGTAAGCATCTTATTTCATCTCTCTGATAGATGCTTTCGTGCATTGCAGACGGGAATAGCAGAAGATTATAATTAGATAGGAGTGATTGGGTTCTTTGCCACTTGCTCTGAGTTGCCCTGCATTTGCTGTGTAAAAGATAAGAAAGCATATCCAATTTCATCCAAGTGGGTGGTAATTTTATAATTAACAAAGAAAATATCCAGTGAACATGAATCGTCGCTCGGAATGTAAGAAGAAGAAGAAGAAGAAGAAGAAGAAGAAGAAGAAGAAGAAGAAGAAGAAGAAGAAGAAGAAGAAGAAGAAGAAGAAGAAGAAGAAGAAGAAGAAGAAGAAGAATTCTATGGAATGGAAATAAGTGCAGAGAAGACCAAAATGATGACCAGCAACACCAAAGGCATCATCAACATGGTAATCAAAGTCCAAGGCCAATCCCTCAACAAAGTGCATAGCTTCAAATATTTAGGAGTCATTGTATCAAACAATGGGTCCCGACATGAAGTCCTCTCCAGGATCTCACAAACAGCTGCTGCCCTGACAAGGTTGAAACCCATTTGGAAAGACAGGGCCATCAGTCTACATTCAAAAGTAAGGCTGCTGCGCTCCCTTGGCATCTCCATCTTCCTATACGCTTGCGAAACATGGACCCTCACAGCAGATCTACAACGAAGAATACAAACTATGGAAATGAGGTGCTACAGAAGACTTCTGGGCATTTCCTATACCTAGCACATCACCAACAACGAAGTCCGACAGACCATCACACAAGCCCATTGGACAACATGATGACATGCTCACAGTGGTGAAGAAACGGAAACGCCGATGATATAGCCACGTCACCCTGAGCATCAGATCTTGCAAAACCCATCCTGCAAGGCACGGTGCAAAGAGGCAGAAGAAGAGAGAGACAGAAAAAGAGGTGGGTGGACAACATTCGAGAATGGACTGGTTTGACATTGAACGAACGTTGCTGAGAACAGAGAAAGATGGGGTACGCTGGTTAAACGATCATCTGTGGTGCCCCAACGACCTTTGAGTTACGGGATAGAATAGGATAGGAATAATAATAATAATAATAATAATAATAATAATAATAATAATAATAATAATAATAATAATAATCATCATCATTATCATAACCTTCATTATCATAATCACCATAATAATCACACTACTACTACTACTACTACTACTACTACTACTACTACTACTAATAATAATAATAATAATAATAATAATAATAATAATAATAATAATAATAATAATAATAATAATAATAATAATAATAATAATAATAATAATACTGGATGCTTATTCCTGAAGCAGGCTCAAAGCACGATGATCTGTAACAAACATAGCCTACACTCTCACATGTTACAGACGCTCCTACATACCCAACATATACACCATTCTTCACTCAAAGATGTAGAGCCAAAAGGAAACTCGTTGTTAAAAGACCGAATGGAAATGACATTTGATTTTTTGACATTTTAAACTGCACCCAATACCATTATTGAAAGGAAGGGGAGAAACCGGTGTACTCGGAGAGAACCCTCGGTGACTTGAAAAGCCTCGTTTCTACGTCACACAAGATCATCCTCTGCACTTCCAGGCACGATGATGAAAAGACTTTGGATCCGAAGTGACACTCGTCTGATCCGATCCTAATGTCGTCGGAACCGTACCCACAGGTTGAAAAGCCTCGGACCCCATTTTCCCTGACTCGAGTGCAATCAGGCCTATAGTCCCAGAGGAAGTGCAAATGGCAGAGACCCAGAACCTGAAGGCGAGTTGCAAGGGAGAAGGGAGGAGAATGAAAGGGACGCGTAAGAGGGACAGATAGATGAGCGAAAAATTGTGTACGTGAGTGTGTATGTGTGTGTGCGTGTGCGCGCGCGTGAGTATATATAGATGTGTGTGTATGTGTGAGAGAGAAAGAGATAGAGGGAGAGGGTGTAGCGGAGAGGGGATGGGAGTTTGGTGGGAGCTGGGGGAAGATGACAAGGAATGATGATACGGCACAGCGAAAGAAGTGCAGAAAAAAGAGGGAAAATTTATCCCGTTTATGCTCTGCTATACGGAAATAGAGCCGTCAAGGACCATGCTGGTGACGCATCCGCCATTTTTCACAGGACCGGCTTGGTAAATGCAGTGGTCAACTCCTTTTCCTATCGTTCAAACCCTTTATCCTATCGTTGACCATTTTTGTATTTCCAGACTTATCTGAAATCTTTATCTTCAGAACGGTTCGGGATTAGATTTACGTCCCCAACACCAAAGCATATAGGGGACGATCTTCAGAACGAGCCAAATGGAAGTCTTTATCTTCAGAACGAGCCAATGAAAATCTTTATCTTCAGAACGAGCAATGGAAATCTTTATCTTTGAAAAAGTCGAGGTGGGGAATTGTTAGGAATGGGTGGGGGGGGTGGGGGGGGGGGGGGGGGGGGGGGGGGGGGGGGGGGGGGTCAGAAAAAGCCAAATGCCGATCGGTCTGTAGATCGCTTTGTCTGTCTGTCGGTCGGTCCGTTGCGCGCTATATCTCAGGAATCTCTTACCAAACTTCATAGGAACATTACTTGGATTGATGGCCAACTTCTCGTGCCTAACGTTTGTTCCGATGTTAACTGCGCTACGCAGGTGTTGCGGTAACTGCTACGGTCTAGGTCGCTGGAGGTCAATTTGTTAATTGTTTAAATTTGTTAAATTTTCCAAAAGCACTGGGGAATGCTTCTGTTGATTTTATTATATTTCAACTCATGGCCTCATGGCCAGCCGGTTGTCGTTGTCGATTAGTCGGTCGGTACATCCTTCTTGTTGTTGTTATAGTTGTATTGTTGTTGTTGTTTGGTTGTTGTTGATGTGTTTAAACACCTGTTTGATACTGGTTACAAAATTGAGCTATATCAATGAATAAACAATAGACAGACAGCATACATTGGTACTAATATTCAGGCTAAAACCTCTCACTCCCACTGCTGTAACCGCTCTCTCCCTTCCGTAACTCTCAGCACTGAATGTGGCCATGCACTAGGAACAAATAGAAACCTTGGTTTATCTAGTACCGTTTGGAAGATTCCAGCCCAATGAAGCGGAATTGATCAAGACGGAAAGGACAGGGTTCGCGATGTATAAATGCCGAGGAAGCCGTTTGGTAGACCTTGACGGATATGTGAAAGATGGCTGGCAATAGCAGGGTAGCAGATTTGAAGTAGCGGATGTGAGAGAGAGAGAGAGAGAGAGAGAGAGAGAGAGAGAGAGAGGAGAGAGAGAGAGAGAGAGAGAGAGAGAGAGAGAGAGAGAGAGGGAGAGAGAGGGGGGGGCAGGGAAGAGGCAGAAAAATAGGAAAAGAAAAAGACAGAGAAAAACAGAGACAGAGACCCAAAATACAAGCAGACCGACAGAGAGAGCCATAATGAGTAAACCTATAGCAACATTGAATCGTTGCTTCCGATTCGGCTATTGCGGACCGACAGACACACCAACCAACAGACCGACTTTTGGCTCGTTTCCTTTAACATCACCCACCACCTGTCTCCACGCCTAGTTCAAAGTATTTCCACATAAGGCTGGAAATTCAAAAAGCAGGCAGGAAGATAGATTCTAGAAAGCTTAATAATTATGTTGCGCCGACTCATGGATCTCAGCTAGAGAGAAGAAGCTTTGAGCAGGACCGAACGCCTGTGGGTAAAGTTTATGACGGATATATTGTGCCAGGTTCATCAGCATGCATGGAAGATCGCCCCCTGTAGTCCTATCTGATGGCTCTATTCAGGGAATCGTATTAGGCATGGAAGGAAAAGTGGGGGCTGTGTAGAAGGGAAACTAGAGAACCGGTGTGCGAGTGGGGTGTTAAAGGACATAAGCATGGGGTGTGCGGATGTGTTGTAGGAACAAGGTGTGTTGTGGCAGGGTAAGTTGTAACAAGGTGTGGTGGGGCAGAGTGTGTTGTAACAAAGTGTGTGAGGGTGTGTTTTGACAGGGTTTGTGGCGTGCGTGCGTGTGTGTGTGTGCGCGTGTTGTGGCAGGGTGTATTGTGACAGGATGTACTCTCTTTCTATGTGTGTGTGTATGTGTGTGTGTGGTGTGCGGAGGTATAAGCCTTAAAATGGGTGACTAACCTGGCTTTTTATGCAGGCAATGGGTGAGTGTATTAGTCACCTAGAGTTTTCCAGCCACCCACTTTTTTCTAAGTACGCAGGAGTGCTCTTGTAGTGCATGGGAGTGCAGTTGTGGTGCATGAGAGTGTTTTTAATACACAGGAGTGCTCTATCCGGGACGGAGAAAATACAGTGAATTTCCGAAGAATTTTTGAACAAAATTCGACCTATTTCGTCGCCTATAGGAGACGAACTAGGTCAACTTTCTAGAAAAGGGTTAGGGTAAGGGCTAGTTGCAGCGCTACAACTAACCCTTGCCCTAACCCTTTTCTGTCAAAAATCACTTTCCGATTCCTACATTCTTTGTAAAACCCAGTCTTGGTGTTTACATACTTGTGTGTGTGTGTGTGTTTGTGTGAGTGTCGTGACAGGGTGTGTTGTGACAAAGGGTTTAAGGGTGAGAGTGAGTATAGAACTCTGAATGACTGATTCCACCCTATTGTAGATCAAGGATGGGTAAGTAGCGAGAGTAGCGACTACATTTTGTAGTTTCGCTACTATTTGCAGTAGTTTGTAACGATCCGAACTACATATTGTAAAAAGGTAGTTATAAAGCAGCGAACTACTAATTTGTCAGTAGCGAAGTAGCGAAAATGTTTTTCGCTACTTCGCTACTTTCCTTGCGTGTGACTTGCACTTTCAGTCAAGCCGAAGCGAGTGCTGTCTCACGCGAGATTGATCGCTCGCTCAGCGAACGGAAGCATGATTGTGATAGGCTGAAAGCAAAAGCCAGCCACGTGACTTTCAAAAGCGCGCGTCTGTCATCTCAGTCTTTGTTCGGGCAAATCAAGCACAGAACGCACAAATTTTAGACCGCAGACGATGGAGAAACTTCCAACTTTGTTTAAACCATAAGTAGAACTGGACAAGTACCCTGGTGTCAAGGCTGTCTTCCTGAGGACGAACACCTCATTGCCCAGCAATGCAGCAGTTGAGCATTTGTTTAGTCAGGCTGGACTTATTTTAACTAAGATCAGAACCAACAGAGTTACTGATTCTAATTTTGAGGCAAAAGTGTTGGTTAAGTACAATTCTAAGAAAGGTTTTTAAGGAAGTGTCAGTGTTTTCTTGATTCATTGAATGATTAGTTGGACTGCAGTCTGTGTGTATTTATTTTGTTAAAACTAATTTGGCCCATTTATTCTCTAATGCCTGTACAACCTTATGGCTGTATTTATGTTTTGTATCAGACATAACAGAGTACAGTAAATTAACTTTTTTTTCCCATTTTTGACTTTTATTATTAATTTATTATTAATAATATTTTTTTGTATTTTGCAAATGGTATATTTATACCAAACATAATGTATTAAGTGTGCTCCTACATATTGATCTTGACTTGCAATGTAATCAATAACAAATTTTGTAGTCTAAGGAAATATTTTGTATCTTTTTTTTGCAATCTGATGAAAATCTCATTAAAAGTATTTCTTTATTTGTTTTTTTTTCTTGTCTTTTTTTAAATTTACTTACATTTAAAAAATACTTAGCAGTCCCAGTTGTGATTACAGTTTAAAAAAAAGTTGTTTGAAAAGTAGTTAGCTACTTTTTTTAAAGTAGCGTAAAAGTAGCGAACTACATTCCTTCAAAATGTAATTGTAAAGTAGCAAACTACCTTTTTAGACTAAGGTAAATGTAGTGTAGCGTACTACTTTTCAAAAGTAGTTTGCCCATCCTTGTTGTAGATTTCGATTACGTAATAACAGACAAGCCAGAGTTATGAAGGAGATGCGCCATATATATATCAGAATTATCACACATATTGCCTTGCACCAGCTAGCATGCGCATGTAAACTGCACTTCGTCGTTCTGTTGAAGAGGGCTCTTGTTTTTGGGAGGAGAAAGGCGGCGACACAGAGGTATAAACTAATAATTATACAATTTCGTGGGCGCCGCCAAGTTGTTACACTCGGTTTGATGTTGGTGTCTTCTTTATCAGTATTTGATTCAGCCCCGATGCTGAAGTCCTGATAAGGTGTGTAACTCAGATTCGTTTATCCACGCAGCCCGCTCAATCAGCATACAAGTCACAAAGTCGACGTATGAAGTTTTCCACTTTTTATTCAGCACACATCAACAACTGCATACAATTCTCAACTCAACTCAACAACTTCACTATATATTTTTGAAACAGCGCGGCACTTAAATAGTCTCTGATACTCCCGAAAAATGGATCAATCTCGTATGACGCAATTTAACCAATCGCTTCTAACTTCGTTATTACTGTCTTACGTCATACTTTATTTCTTCTCTTCCGGAACGTCCTCTTGCTTCGACATGTATCGGGAAATTTCTATCGAGAGTAAACACGCAGATCCAGAAAATTCTCCAACGTTATACAAAGCCTCTCCTAACAACAATGCAAACTCAAATCAAAGGTAAATAAACTCCATTATTGAATACTTTGCAAAACGAAACGATTAGATCTATCGTGCGCGTTTCCGACATACTTTCGTTCGCGTTTCAACGTAACACAAGTTAAATGGTTCATGTCTTCCCGACGATCTGGCAGGTTGTGGAACTAGATATATAGGTTTTGCTCTATATTCAGAGACCTTTATGAAAGTGTGAAAGTGTGTGAGATAGAGAGGGTGGCATAAAGAAGGGGTGCTGGAAGGGTTAATGTTCTAAAAGCTTGGCTAGTGCAGTTCTATTCTTTTTGACGTAATAACGTACGTCAAAGAATTGCATGGCATATCGCTGCATAGTATAGTATACACTCGGTATGAACGTTCATGGCGAAATCCAAGTGGCCATTTGTCACTGTCCATTTTAGCAGTATGGCTGCTCTGGTGGTTCAGTTTTACTTAGGTACTTACCCCTTGTTCCCTGGGATGGTTATACCTCTATGTTTATTCATTCATGCACCGACTGAATGTCTGAGGAAGTTCGCTGACATGTCGGAGTTCGTACTGCATATATAATACAACAAGTACAGACCCAGACAATCGTAGAGAATAAACCAGGCACACAGACCTCGATTACGTAGGTTTGACTGTTGGATACATCTGCCGCTAGGTATGTCTCCCTAAGAAGTAGATATACGAGGTAAATAACCAGGGGCGGACTATATTCTTGACGAGCAGGGTTGGGGGAGTACTGGCCATCTTACTGTTGCTATTTGTCTGATGGTTGTTTCAATGTATATTTTTCATTCTCTCCAATCCCCTGTCGCCTAGGATTGTGCTAAGTCGTCTGAGCGTAAGACTGTGCGCCCAAGGTAGCACATGGGCGCTTCGGGCGGCTTGATTTAGATCGGCCAGCGCCTTGAGCAGCTCTTAGGCTGAAAAAGCGCTATAAAAGAATGATAAAATAAAGAGCAGAAGAAGAAGAAAAGAAGAAGAAAAGACAGAAAGAAAGAAAGAAAGAAAGAAAGAAAGAAAGAAAGAAAGAAAGAAAGAAGAAGAAGAAGAAGAAGAAGAAGATGATGATGATGATGATGATGATGATGATGATGATGAATGATGATGATGATGATGATGATGATGATGATGATGATGATGATGACTGAAAAGGAGGAGAAGAAAGAAAGAAAGGATCACTTTGTAATCGTCTTGATGAAGGCGCCGTGAGTGATTTGTTCGGTCGGCAGTCGGCCTGTTGTACTCACTCCACAGCTGACATTTGAAGGCTGACACAAATACCATACTGGTAGCTCCTGACAAACAACCCCCATCCGCTGTGGAATCGCGAGAGTTTCTTCTCAAGCAAACGTTTGTAAGCCTTGTTCCGGGCTGTCAAATTTCTGCCAACACTTGTCAGGGTTGTTGTTTTTGTTGTGGTTGTTGAGCTCTAACTTTCTCCTTCGATCTTTACGCAGTTCCTTCCACAAATGGAAGGGCCCGCCCCTTTACCATTTGAGGTGTGTCACATCCACTACCTTAATAGTGGGTACACCAATGTGTGCTAACCACACGAGAAACAACCGCACCAAAAATCTTAACACATAAAACACCAGAGGGAACACTACAACCATTTTATTCACACAAACAACCTAATCTATATATTTATAGCATTTATTAACACACCCGCACCCACAACCACACTTAACTATAATAAAACACAAAACTAGTAAAGAAACAATACAAAATGAAATATTAATTTTCTTTTAGTCTTTCTTGCTACAGCCTATACGAGATCACAAGTTGCTGCAGAATAATAGTCAATTATTGAACTGATTTTCAGAAAGAATTAATTATACACAAAGGTTTAATAATATTTTAAACAGTAATAATAATAATAATAATAACGGATTTTTATATAGCGGGTACTCCAGCCTATGACCAGACTCACCATGCTTTACATAGTCATTACATATAAATACATGCACTCGATAAAACATCACTTTTGCTACAATACACCAAAGACGGAACAGTAAAGGTACAGACTATTTACAACTATGTACATAAATTACCAAAAAAGAAAGAAATAGACTATTTACAACTATGTGCACAAATGACAAAAAAGACAGAAATAGAATAGCAAATAGCAGTAATAACAATATTTCTCAGTGCTTTTGCTACAATACACCAAAGACGGAACAGTAAAGGTACAGACCATTTACAACTATGTATATAAATTACAAAAAAAGACCGAAATAGGCTATTTACAACTATGTGCACAAATGACAAAAAAGACAGAAATAGAATAGCAAGTAGCAGTAATAACAATATTTCTCAGTGGCTACAAACAATAAAGGACACTTGACTATAGAAAATGCCACTCCAACTCAGTAGATATAATTTCTTGGAAAAGATAATACACTTGTCTTCTTATATCTTATCTATTAATACATGTGGCTTTATATACCCGGCAACTGACATTCGTTACAGTTCATTTTCTTGAGCAATTTTATGAGGGAATAATAGACATTTGGCCAATTTGCCCATTCGTAACTTTATGGTTAAAATTTACGTATGGGCAAGAGATACTGTAAATATTTATACTGTTTTCCTTCCTGGGCCTAACCGGGCATATAAATAGCTGTGAATAGGTTTTTGCTATTATACTTTCTGTCTTTTTTTTGTCATTTGTGTACATAGTTGTAAATAGTATATTTTTGTCTTTTTTGTAATTTATGTACATAATTGTAAATAGTCTGTACCTTTACTGTCCCGTCTTTTGGTGTATTGTAGCAAAAGTGATGTTTCATCGAGTGTATGTATTTATATGTGTAAAGCGTGGTGAGTCTGGTCATAGGCTGGAGTACCCGCTATATAAAAATCCGTTATTATTATTATACGGGCGTTCATGCACACCACCCCCTGTTCCTTTACGGACTTTCTAAGTTAGTCTCGTTTAAGGGCAGTCAGCGACCAGCGTGGTTCCCCCAGAGGCTCAGGTCAGTTCAAACGCCCGGTTGTCCACACGGGCTCCCGGTGGTTCCGGTCAAAGCCCAGCCACGTCACACTCCAAGGTGGAGATGCCCATACCAGTACTCTAAGAAATACACTAGAGTAGATTATGGCATTATTAATCAACCAACATAGGAAAAATACTTGCATACTCTTCTGCGTCCCAGCGCTCGTTATTACCCTTCTCCGTTCTATCCACTATCACGCTCATAAATAAATTACCTCGCTTTATCATAATTGAAACGAATGAACTCCCCAAATTATTTCCCTTTATTGGAAACCATTTAATTGTTATTGATAAATTATCTCCCTTTCTCAACCATTGAAAACAATTGATCAAATTCCATTTATAAATCATATATTTTTTTCTTAATTACTAACAAAATCGTTTTCATTTACATTTTGCTTCTCTTCACACTGCTAGCAAAGAATCCAAACCTGTCACGCATAAATTACCTCTCTTCACAAACATTGAAACTAATTATCAAATATAAATTATTTCCTTGCATACCTTCTTCACTACTATTTCCTTTTCATTCAAAATATAAAATATAAACATGTTTATACAAATATTTTTTACCCGAGCAAAATGGCCACTTATAGGGATTGCCTGCAGGTACATGCGCTAACGGTGTTTTCCTCGGACACGACGGTACAACACAACTCAACGATGACACGAATCCGAGTAGATCACAGATGTGCGTGCAGCTCTCTTATTTCCTCAGGACATCAGGGTCCAGGACGACTGGACACTGCCTTGCAGGACCGTCACAGCACGACGACACACTGTTTGAGATGGCGGCGAATAGTACACAACTACGGCCAGCACAAACCTCCCTTGAAAAACAATGCTGGCACTAGAGTACTTCTGTTTCCAAAATTTCTCTCTGCGACTCTTCAATTTAGCTACGGACCGCAATTTTATTTGCTGCTCTTTTAATTTAGTGCGCATATTGCTCACTGCAAAAACTTCCACGGCACTTGAAAATGCACGCCTGCCTTCATATCCATATAGCAGCACTCTTGGCGAGTTTAGGGTGACGAAGCAAAACTAACAAAACAATGTTGAAATTACATTATAATAAACTTTCATTTATTTTCTCTCCCTCATCATCCACCCTCTATAACAGGCTTAGAAACCTTATAATCACAGGTTTAGAAAACTGAATCGTGACAAGGTATAAAGCAGCTGATGGTGCGGGTTAGCTGGTGATTACTCTCTCAAATGAGAGTATAAACCGAGGCCTAATCTGAGCACACATATATTCCATAGCACGGACTTTAAAAAAAATATGAAGCTTTAAAGATCCTGGCGTTGATGTCATAGACGGCTGAGTGCTAGAAACATATATACACCCAGCATGCACTCAGGTTTTATTTTCGCCTTGTTCTGTTAGCGCTGCTTTTGTGGCTGCGGCGCCTTTGCTGAGACGGCAATCCGAATTTCATCCGCTTGGGTGACGAATAAATCGGAAAAATTCCCTTCCCCCCCACCCCCCTCCATAACCCCCCAGCCCTGCCTTACCCTCTCCCCAAAAAGTAGATGCAAATAATGAGTTTTGTGAAGGAAAGAGTGTCATTTAAACATGTCGTTTAAATCTTAGTTTCTTGAAACTTTGGAACTTTGTTCTTTTACAACATACAACACATCAACAATATATTGAACTATATTCTCCTAATCCAGACAAAGAGGAGTTTGCGGTTCGGAGGTATACAATATATTAAAGACAGCAGGAACAGCATGAAATAACATACGGAGCATTGCAGTACATGACAGCAATAAAACGACAAAATATTAATTGATACGCAAGCAAATAAAAAAGACTTGACAAGAAAGAAAAAAAAACAACCCAGATCCAACTATTCGTGACACCAGTTCACACACTAGTAAAAAAAAAACATTTTCCAACAAGTAGGAAAACCCAATGAAAAGAAAAATCCCCAACAACATACACATTTGGAGAAAAATAGTTTCTTATAGATCATTCAGAAGCTCCATTTACGAAGGTCTGCATGATGGCGGTTGGCAAGTTTGACCCCCGGCCCTATTTCTCACATATACGTACTAGAATGTCATCATTTGCGTCTATGCTAGGTTCCTCAATATAGTACATGTGTACAGAGAAAGAGAGAGAGAGAGAGAGAGAGAGAGAGAGAGAGAGAGAGAGAGAGAGAGAGGGAGGGAGGGGGAGAGAGAGAGAGAGAGAAGAGAGAGAAGAGAGAGAGAGAGAGAGAGAGAGAGAGAGAGAGAGAGAGAGAGAGAGAGAGAGAGAGAGAGAGAGAGAGAGAGAGAGTCTTGTTGAACAGTCGTGCAATTTACCCGGCCCACGTCAGAAATATTATTATTTGCCTTCAAACCCCCTCACCCCACCCCCCCTACCCAGGTCCCCTAGTACTCCCCCTCCCCCTTCTCTCACCCTCCCCTCGTTGCAAACTCAGCATATCGTTACAACCCGTTTTTTTCCTACTTGATAAATGTCTGGATGTTGTAGTAGTAATTTGTTGACTGTTACGCTATTGTGTAGTTGCATTCTCAGCAGCTAAGTTACTGGCAGTAGATTTCTCCAGACAAAATATTTTGTTTCGTCATAGACCCAAAGAGACCAGGGGTGGTATTCATGACCGTTGGTTAAGGCTTAACCAATGTTGGTAAAATTAACGACATTGGTTAAGCTGGAAATTTTAAATTCATGAGGCCTTAGCAGAGTTAACGACGGTTGCTAACCATGGTTACTTTTACGGAGGGGGGACCACCCGATAACCAATGGAACACTGGTTAAAAATGGCGGCCATCGTTTGGTGGCAACTTCGACAGAGACGAGCTCCGAGGAGAAAGAGAGTATTTCGCGACAGAAGTAATCCACTTGACAAATTTGATGATGTGGAACTGGTATAAAAATTTCGTTTTCGTCGGCATGACATCATCACGTTAACGAACGCGGTAGACAGACTGAAACTGTGTGATCGGCAAGGCGTTTTGTCACCACTTTTACATGTGTCTCACTCTTCGTTTTTATGCCTCTGGCACCTTTAATAATCTGTCATATTAATAAAACGGGTTAATATGATTATTATTATTATTAAAATATTGTTGTTGGATTTTGACTGGTGATGTGTAGGCTTATTGTGTATCTGTATAGTTTATACTCGTAGGGTAATGCAACCCTACGAAATAAAGACAACATTTCAAGTTCAAAACTACCCAGAAACGGCAGAAATTGACACCTCAGTCTAAAAACAATATGTAACATTACAAACTACAAAGTGATTAAAAGTGATTTCTCCCCTTTCACCCCAACAAAAAGCTCGCTCTCCTTGCTCACTATGATATCCAGCATGCTGTCGGTAGGCTTGCTAATCACGCCACCATTGCCAGACTTTAATCGTGCGGCTGCACGATTCCGATAGTCTTTTTTAAGGTTATAAAACTTCTCCCTCACGTCTTCGGCTGTTCGGTTCGCACTACCAACTGCAGTCACTCTTTCGGCGATTTTTTTTCCAGCAGTCGTTTTTCAGGCGGTTCGTGATATCAGTTGATAAACTTGCCATCAGTATATGTTTAAATTCTATAACGTTCTCAAGGAGAACATTAGTTTCAGTGTACGAACAGTTTGCTTTTCTCTTTGCCATTGCCACAGCCATTTTTATATTTTGTTGACGATAGAAGGAAAACAGCTGCTTGAATAATGCCCCCTTACGGATATTCCCGCACAGCCCAAAAATAGCCTTGGTTAAGTACCAATGGGTGGACACTCGCTCATGAATAGCGATCTGCTAAACGATGGTTAACGATACCATTGTTGGTTACAAAACCAACGTTGGTAACGTTAACCATCGCCTATAATTTAACGGGCCATGAATTCGACCCCTACTTCACCTTCAGCTAAACCTCCGCGCAAGCAATATTTTATTTGCCTGACCTAAATATGCTCATCCGCAGCTGCTTGCTCTATGTGCCAAACGATGTAAGCTTACATTTTACTAAGAGCTAAAAGGAACCCATGAGGGATGCTGAGGACAGAGAACTGAAAGATGGGAGTACGCCGGTTAAACGATCATCTGTGGTGCCCCAACGACTTTCGAGTTACAGGATAGGATAGAATAGGATAGGATAAAGAACCTAGAGGTACGAGAACCTGTTTCAATACTAACGATCTTTCATAAATGTACTAAATTCATCTTGAGCTAGTTTTGTCATCTCATCTTCTCTTCGCTTCCGTCTGAAGTTTGTCCGAGTAGCGTAGGCATAAATGCAAACAGTCAGATGTGATAGGACTAAGCGCAAACTATGATACTGTTGCTTACTAGATTGAAGAGCAAAGGACTGAACTTGAGGCATAGAAGTTCTGGCCTTGGAGGGCTGTTTTTTTTTTTTTGTTTGGAGGACTTTGAAACTGTGGATCAGGCATAATGGTAATAACTGAGCTTTACAGTCTTTGAACGTTAGCAACAGAAAGTTGCCTAAACTGAAGGGTTTTTACTACCCACCTGTTATAAACACTGACACTAATAAAGTTCAAGCTGCGGTGTATATCCGTCATGATTTGGAGTATAACATTCAATCAACATCCTTTATTCAACATCAAGATGTTCATTCGGCAGCAATCAAAGTGAAACTTAACAAAGATACATGTGTTAACATTTTAAGTGTTTATTTTCCAAAAGGCACAAACAACACAAACACTGACTGGCTGAAAAGTTTTGACTCATCTGAGTCATGGTTTGTGTGTGGTGACTTTAACACACATTCTCCTTTATGGGATAAAGGTTGCAATTCATGTACAAATAATAATTTTTGTAACAACGTCATCGATTCTAATTTGTTGATTTTAAATGATGGTCGTATTACTCGGATTCCGGATGTATCAACACATCGGCCTTCCGCTTTAGACTTAACTTTTACCACTCCAGATCTTTATTCGGACTGTATGTGGGAAGTGGAATCTGATTCATTAGGCAGTGATCATTTGCCATTGATAATAATATGTGACAGCAGTGTTGAATTTGATATTGCAGAGGATCCAGTGCCAAAATATATTTATAGCCGAGCAAATTGGCAAGATTTTCAAAACGCTTTATTATCATATGATACAAATTTCGTTAATGACGATGATATAAATGTTGCATATAATACATTTGTAAAAGATATACATAATGCAGCTTCAAAATCTATACCCAAAAAACGTGCATACAATAAAAAAAGTTCGAGCTGGTAATATATGGTGGAATGATATTTGCAAAAAAGCATTAGATGAAAAAAAGGGGGCTTATAAAACTTGGTTAAAAAATCGTACTTCACAATCTTTTATAGAGATGAAAATAGCTAAAATTAATTGCAACAAAGTAATTGCTTCAGAGAAACAAGCTTTCTGGTCAAACTACTGCAATTCTGAAATAACTAGTTGTAAGGATTCATCAAAAGTATGGAAAAAATTCTCTGAAATGCAACACGGGTATAGACTCCCCCAGTGTCCTCTGAAGATAGATAGCAATAATTTTCCAACACCCCAAGAAAAATCAGAAGCATTTGTAAAACATTTTGTTCCAATAAGTCATTCATCAAGTCCCCCTTCTGACATTAAAGAAGAAAGAGAACGAGAAGAAAAGAGTACAAAGTATGAGCCGCCACCACCTGATAACAATATGTACTTTAATTCTGAAATTACCTTAAAAGAATTACAAAATGTCATTTTGGAACTTAGTCGAAAAAATTCAGCAGTTGGTTTAGATGGTATTTCGTATAAAATACTTTCACATCTGCCTGAACAATGGCTGAATGTACTACATATTATAATACAAAAGGCTTGGATGTCTGGAAATTTACCCGAATTCTGGAATTCCTCTCTGATAATCCCCATTCTAAAATCAGGTAAGCCGCGTGCTGTAGTTTCTAGTTATAGGCCTATTGCCTTAACCTCTCACGCATGTAAAGTTATGGAAAAGATAGTACTGGAAAGATTATTGCATTTTTGTAATAAAACAAGTGTAATTCCAATTAACCAAGCTGGTTTTCAAAAGGGAAGATCAACTACTGATCATCTTGTGAAGCTTACAACGAATATAAAGAAACAATTTGCCAGACGAAAAGGGGTATTAGCTACTTTTTTTGACATCAATAAAGCGTACGATAGAGTGTGGCATACTCGTTTATTGTACAAGTTAAAAAGTATAGGAATTTCAGGTAACATGTACACTTACATTAAAAGTCTTCTTTCTAATAGGAAGATAAAGGTTAAAGTAGGTAATTCTTATTCATCTAGTCAAAACACTGATATAGGAATTCCTCAGGGGGCAATAATCTCACCTGTATTGTTCAATATATTAATTCATGATCTACCTAAAGTGATAGGCACAAATGTTTCTCTTGCTCAATACGCTGATGATATAGCACTATGGATGAATGTTAATCTAAAAAGAAAAACGTCCCTTTTTGAAATTAAACACGTGACAAATTGTTACCAACGAGAAATAAATTTAATCAGTACTTTTATGATTAAAAATGGGTTAGAACTTTCAAAAGAAAAAACTAATTTAATATTGTTTAGTAATGGACAAGAGCCTAGATTGCTTCCTAAAATCGTGATTGACAACACTGAACTTAAGTATGTGAAAGAAGTAAAATTTCTTGGAGTTTATCTTACAACAAAATTGAACTGGAAAAGACACATCGATTATCTCACTCAAAAAGCACTTAAAATTTACAATCTTCTAAAAATAATCAGTAGGAAACCATGGGGACAGGACTCAAAAACATTAATACATCTAGCTTGTTCTATGATTAGATCTAAGTTAACGTATGGGCAAGAGGTTTACTTTTCGGCTCCGAAATCGTATTTAAAAACGTTACAAAGCCTAGATAGCAAAGCCATAAAATTAGCTTTAGGAGTATCAGTCCACACACGTACTGAAAAAGTCTCTACATTAGCAGGGATAATGCCCTTACTTCATTGGAGAAAATTGGCTTGCGCAAAGTACATTGTGAGAGCAAAAGCAGTCCTGAATTACAACAAAGAAGAGATATTGTTAAGATCAGACACAGACTTCCCTAAACATGCAAAAAAAGTTTCTTCTTTTGAAACAATTGCAACATATACAAAAGATCTTATGCAAACTGTTCAAGAAGACTTCGTAGTTCTAGATCCAATTTCCTGTACGTCGCCATTACCACCGTGGGAACTTAAAACAGCCTATTTTGATATTCATTATTGTACAGAAAATAAATCTAATAATGCAGCCATTCTGGCCACAAAGGCTCGATTACACCTGGAAAGCAAATATTATCAACATTTAAAAATTTATACAGATGGTTCTGTGCTAGAATCATCCGATGCAGGAGCGGCATATGTAATACCAGAATTAAATATAAAAAAATCTTTTTATTTAGGTAAGGGGATTTCGATTTTCACTGCAGAATTAATAGCAGTTTTAATGGCTCTAAGCAAAATTGAAAGTCTGTCTACAAATATTTTGCAAATTGTTGTGTGTGTAGATTCAATGACCGTCCTGGAGGCATTGCAATCAAACAAGTCTAAGGAAAGAAAAGAAATTATTATTGAAATAAAGCATGTAATCAACAATTTAATTGTTAACGGAACAGATGTAAGTTTCTGCTGGATACCGTCACATAGTGGGTTTCTATATAATGACTGGGCAGATAGGGGGGCAAAACAGGGTGACTCAAATTTGAACTCCAAGGTTATTGCATTGAAGAAATCCCCTAAAGAAATACAACATCATATTGAACATAGTTTACTTAGACAAATTATATTTGACACACATTTTGAAGAGCAGAGTAAAGTCTCAAGAGCTATTTCCTCAATGGCAAATCGAATATGGCTTAATGCAATAAGACCGAAATATTGTAAAAATGTTTTATGTGCCTGTGGCAGACCTTTGTCTTTAGAACACATGTTGTTTGCATGCTCTACTGTTGCCCCTATTTTACCGCTGGAGATGAACGACAAAACTTCCTTAAAAGAAATTAATTATGCTTTGTGTATTACCTTAGCGAAAATAATCTTTGATTCACCTGTTGCAAGATTAATATAATCGTTTAATTTTTTTTTTAAACATTATTCTTATTATTATTATTACAGTACTCCTCTTTTAACGTCACTACCATTTAAGGTCACAAGGCGGATAAGATCAATCAGGTTGTTGGTCCCGGCCAAACACCTTCTTTGTACCATTTAGAATTCCTCGCTTAGCGTCATCTCGCATAAGGGAAAACCTCGGATAACGTCAACCCCGTTTTGGTTCCCAAATGGAGGAGACTACTGCTTAAGAGAAATTGATGTCACAGATGACATCATTTATGAGGTCACTTCCTGTTTTGATATGGAATTCCATCCCAGAACACCTGTCACGTCCAGCCAGCATCCGCGTTATGCGACACTCTGCAATACACACGGGAACCACTTTGACAGAGTGCGACCCATGGGTGGTGTAGACAGGTGTAACTGTGATCTGCCGTGTCCCCTCCTAGCGGGACGTATTGCCACAGTGGACCTTACCCTGAATTGACTTCATTCACTAGCGAAAAGCATGTGCCGTGTCATAGACAAAATGAACAACTTGTTAAACTTGTGTAAGGTTTTCTGCAAATACACCCAGCAACTGTCTTGGTGCATACTTTTTATTTTTTAATTCTCATTTGCGTGCGTGCATGTCAATGTGTTTGTGTGTGTGTGCGAGAGTGTGTGTATGTGTATGCATGCTTGCATCCGTTCGTTTGAGTGTGTGCTTATGCATCATACACGCGCACAAAAAATACATATACAGTAATGCATACATGCATACGCTCGCACCAACGTGCACACATGTACACACACACTCACACACCCACACCCACACCCACACACACACACTGTAACAGGACAAAAATATTTAGCACCTCGTATAAGATCAAGTTTTTTACTGGTAGTTGATCTTATCAGAGGACTGTTTAGGGTGCCCCTCGGGGGGGGGGGGGGTCACCTTAAGCGAGGAGTACTGTATTATTATTATTGTAATTATTATTATTATTATTATTATTATTTTTGGTCTTATCATCTTGATGAATGAAGACAATAAAATCAACAACAACAACATAATACCTGAGTAAATTAGGCAAACGGCAGCTTTACAACTTGCACTTAAGATTTTTAACAGATTTTGGTTTATAGCGAATGTCTGTTTATATCAGTCCGTGCTTTTATTTGAATTCAGTTTTAAAAAATCGAAAATTCGGATCTCTTAATACAGGACGTGTTGTTTTTTTATTTTTTTTATTTAAACGGTGAAGCTGTGCGCGTATCAAGTCTTCATCATCATCATCATCATCATCATCATCATCATCATCATCATCATCATCATCGTCATCATTATCATCATCATTATCACCATCATCATCACCTCCACCACCACCACCACCACCACCCACAGCACCAAGGACTAAACTGAGAATTCGGGCCCTGGCTGATTCTCCGGCGCTGTACATCTCTGGTGTTCCTAGTGCCAAAATGAGTTCCAGTCAATCGTTGACAGTTGTATTCCACTATGCCAGTACAAAGTCTGCTGTGTCAAATGCCTTGCATTTCTAACGACGACTCGTTCATATTGTATGTCTCCGTTTGTTTGCATTCCTTACTCAAACCTTTGTATTGTAGGGAAAGATCGTGCAATAAGGAGATAGAGGAGGAGAAATAGGAGGAGGATAATGCTGTTGTTGTTGTTGTTGCTTCTGCTGCTGCTGATGATGAAGATGATTTCAATAGTGATGATAGTTATTATGTTATTGTTGATGTTCTTGATGATGATGATGATGATGATGATGATGATGATGATGATGATGATGATGATGATGATGATGATGATGATGATGATGATGATGATGATGACGATGTTGTTCTAGATCTCTTGTTTGTTTGAATTCCTGGCCAATTCTTCTTGTCATTTTGGGAGGACACATCTTTGCATTCATGTGCGCATAATGTGTGTATTCAGTTGCGTAAAGAGCTGATTTTCCTTGTAAATGGCGTGTGTTTGAAAGAGGTGCAGAGAAAGAGAGAGAGAGAGAGAGAGAGAGAGAGAGAGAGAGAGAGAGAGAGAGAGAGAGAGAGAGAGAGAGAGAGATCAATAACGGCATCCATCCATCACAACGACAGGCAGTCTGAAATAGTTTAATTGATGAAATTCAACATTGACATTATTTAGTTCACTTGAGGACACAGACGTGCGCGCGCATAGAGAGAGAAAGAAAGAAAGAAAGAAAGAAAGAAAGAAAGAGAGAGAGAGAGAGAGAGAGAGAGAGAGAGAGAGAGAGAGAGAGAGAGAGAGAGAGAGATAATGGCAGACAGAAGACAGACAGACAGTCTCACACACACATACACAAACACACACACACACACACACTCACACTCATAGGTGCAGGTAAATTCTCTCTCTCTCTCTCTCCCTCTCTCTCTCTCCCTCTCTCTCTCTCTCTCTCTCTCTCTCTCTCTCTCTCTCTCTCTCTCTCTCTCTCTCTCTCTCTCTCTCTGAGCACGCATCAACGCCGCGGAGCAATCAAAATGAGAGAAGTCAGCATGTCCGGACTTCGATCTGATTCTGTGACTCACGCCATTCCCTTTGGCGTTTGAAGTTGGGAAATCAACCCATGAACCTGGAAGATCCTTGGACCTTAGCAGTTACCGGATTTGTGATTGCTTTGCGTTGCGTGCAGCTAAAAAGTGCGTGCAGGCTAGCACAGTTGTCAGGTTCTTTCATCTCCCGCTGTGGCGACATGGAGGGAAACGGGGCTAGACAAAGATGTTAATTGTAAGGAAAACGCGTATATGGTGCACTCTTTGGAGACATCAGACCGCTTTGCATTAGAAGCGATTGGTGGCCTCGTTCTTTAATGTGCCACTTAAGTTTTATTTCGGAAATTATTGATTTTTTAACACAAAACTAGTGATTTTTTAACACAAAACTAGTGATTTTTTTTACACAAAACTAGGTGTATTTTTTTACACAAAACTAGTGATTTTTGTTTTACACAAAACTAGTGATTTGTTAACACAAAACTAGTGATTTCTTAACACAAAACTGTTGATTTTTTTACATAAAACTATTGATTTATTTTACACAGAACCATTGATTTTTTTACACAAAACTATTGATTCTTTTTACACAAAACTGTCGGATAGCGCAGTGGTTGGAGCACTCGCTACTGTGTCGCAAGTTAAGCACCGTCCAGTACGGTTAGCACATGGATGGGTGACCGCAAACCGTGAAGCGACAAATAACAACTCCCCCAGTTGACTCAACTGTGATTGAGTACCTACTCTCTTAAGGGTGGGGAAGGTAAAGCAGCGAGGGAGAGAGATGGGCATCACCCTCATTACGCTGGCCCAAGATAAGTGTGATCTCCAACATCACGCTCCCCTACGGCCACAAGGCTATGGGACCACCTTTACCACCACCTTTTTTACACAAAACTATTGGGTTTTCTTTACACAAAACTATTGATTTTTTTTACACAAAACTTGATTTTTTTACACAAAACTATTAGGTTTTCTTTACACAAAACTATTGATTTTTTTACACAAAACTATTGCTTTTTCTACACAAAACTATTGATTTGTAAACAGTTTTATTTATGAAACTATTGAACTGTAAAATAAACCCAACTTTTATTTAAGACACCATTGATTCTTGACTCACATGCATTGTAATGTGAATCAATATATTCAATTTAATAGAGCCAGAAGTCAAAGTAAACTCAAGGTCAAGATCAAAGTCAGCAATAACTTGTATTTTAATGCCACCGTTTAAGTTCTTCTTGGCACTCATTTTCAAGTAGAATTTTACTAGTTACCATAAGGAACATGTGAGTCATATGGGCTTTGCCCTTCTAGTTTTACAGTTTTATTTAAGAACATATTGATTTTAAACAGTTTTATTTCACACCAACGCGGTTTTTATAAAGGGGGGTAAATGAACTTGTTTTTGACGCACCGGAACTGACGAAGACCTGTATCGTGCATAGACTTGGTAATTTTAGGTCACCAATGACGGTTAATGATCTGATTGAAGTTGGCGGAGTGTGAGGAATTAGGATAGGAATTAGGATAGGAAGAAGGACAGTGGGAAAGACTATGTGTTAATGTGATCAGAATGTCTTCGGTATTAGACTATATTTATGTTAATTTACCAAACATCGGCGTCTAGAGAAGCTGTTTCGATGTGATATTTAAGATCAGTACTTGTACGTGTCCCATATGTGCCAAATTCGGCTCATATTTACGAACACGAAAACTTTTTTTTTTATCTCATTCAGAAATTTCCTTGTGATGCCAAACACAAATTCCAGGAGATGGCATAAATAGTATATAATAAAGAAACTATTATGGCACACATGAGCTCAATTTTAACTACATCAGTATCATTCAACCATAAGACATTCTTTGCCAACAATATTACAAAACAAAGGTGAATATTGAACACACATACACACACGCGCACGTTCGCACAGCCGGGGGTACACAGTATTATCATGACTTTCCCGAAACGCCACATACGTTGTGCTGACAATGGGTCATATTTCGTCCCCATTTTTAAGTACTTTGCACTGTTCGAACCCTAACCCTAACGGATCATTGTTCTGAGGTCAAAACAAGTAGGCATGTCAATACAAGTTATGTAGATGTTCACTGATTTGTCCAGATAACGCCGTGTAAACAAGGACGCATTTACACACACACACACACACACACACACACACACAAACACACACACACAAACATAGCCCTCACTCTTGCGGATCATTGTTTTGACGTCAAAAGAACAAGGACCATCAAAACAACGTATGTAAATGTTCACATGTTTGTAAACACAACGCCGTGTCTACAAGAACACGCACTCACACACACACAAACATATATATATATGTATATACACACACACACACACATCCTTATCCTATCCTGCAACTTGAAGGTCGTTGGGGCACCACATCAAAGACTATTCTTTCTCCGCCAGCTTAGGAAGTTTCGGGTTAGCCAAGCTATCATGGCCAATTTTTACCGCGCCACTGTAGAAAGCATTTTGACCTTTTCTTTCATTGTTTGGTATGCCAACGCAAACATCCAAGATAAAGAGCGTTTAGACCGTGTTGTGCGCCAGGCTTCAAGATGCGTTGGTGGGGCCCTCCCATCCATCGAGGCTTTACACGCGCAACGTGTCACACGCAGAGTCAAACATATTATCCATGATGAGTCCCACCCCGCCCACGTGCTCTTCCAGATGCTCCCCTCAGGCCGTAGATTCCGTTCCCTCCCCTGCAAAACCACACGCTCACTGAATGGCTTCTTCCCGTGGTCTATCAGACACTTAAATCAATTATAAGAATTATTTAGGCTGCTCCTTATTGCGTGCACTTGTATAGTCATATTAGTCATGAATTGCGGGAGGCTGTTTTTGCTTGCGAATCTATTTTAGTCATCTGTATATTTGATGTGTCTGATGATGTACACTAAAAATCATGCACCTGTTTTGTTATCTGTAATTCGGTTGTGTTTGTTGATGTCTGTATTTCTATGTTCTACATGAGTGTTCTAGTCAGGCGTGGGTCTGCTGTCTAGTATAATGGTGGTTACATAGGTCGCACTAGATCTATGCTTTATTTGTCTGTTATGTATCTTGTGCATGCCTGCCGCTGATCTAAAGCATTCTTTGTGTCATGTATACTATAACTGTATGTATGTCACTTGGTAAATAAATCTTGAATTGAATTGATCGTTTTACCAGCGTACTTCATCTTTCTCTGTTCTCAGCAGTCCTCATGGCTTCACTCAGTGTCAAGCCAGTCCATTCTCGAATGTTGTCCTCCTACCTCTTTTTCTGGCTCCCTCTTCTTCTGCCTCCTTGCACTGTGCCTTGCAGGATGGTCTTCGCAAAGCCTGATGCTCTGGTGATGTGGCCATACCATCGGTTTCCGTTTCTTCATAATTGTGAGCAAGTCATCGTATTCTCCAATGGCTAGTGTGATGATATTTAAATTTATATTTCTTCGGCGCAGCAGTCGTACAGCGCCACTCACCACAACAACCTGATCAAATCTTCCTCCCCTTCCCCGACCTCTGGAACACGAACACATCGCCTTACCGACTTGGGTACGGTGGTTCTTCAGGATGCCAGCAATATAAGTGTGCAGTATTGATACAAAACAGGTCACAGATCTTCTGGCTATCGGGGAGCATTGAACTTAACCCCTTTCATTTACTTCAATGCAAATAATCACGCCCTCTTCTCTCTCTCTCTCTCTCTCTCTCTCTCTCTCTCTCTCTCTCTCTCTCTCTCTCTCTCTCTCTCTCTCTCTCTCTCTCTCACCGCCGTAGCTTAAGTGGTAGAGCGTTCGCCTGGCACACCGATGACCCAGGTTCGAATCCCGTGGTGGGCGATATAAAATGTGGCCATTTGCACTGTTCATTTTAGCAGTATGGTTGCTCTAATTGTTCAGAGTTGATTCAATCCCTACCCATCTTTCCCTGGGATGGTTATCCCCGTCTGCCATATCGCCAATAGTGGGTGTAGACGTTAAACCTCAATGTTCATGTTCATTCTCTTCTCTCTCTCTCTCTCTCTCTCTCTCTCTCTCTCTCTCTCTCTCTCTCTCTCTCTCTCTCTCTCCCTCTCTCTCTCTCTCTCTCTCTCTCTCTCTCTCTCTCTCTCTCTCTCTCTCTCTCTCTCTCTCTCCCCAATAAAGTAGCGAAAGGAGAAAAGCTAAATATCTCAAGGATAAATTTATGTATCACAAGCATCCACGCAATCACGGCATGATCAGTGCGTTTTATTATTGCCCTTCCAATAAAGTAGCAAAGGGATGAATAAGTAATATCTATGCTATCACTAGTATCCACGCTGTTCACAGCAAGATCACATCGTTTTACGAAGGCGTTTTCGCTGCGTCAGAGCAATAAATGTCGTCACTTGGAGCCGGACTAGTAGGCTTACAATATTAATTGTGGACTTGAAACCGATTATAGACATCTTGCTCTGTCTTCCTGTAACTTACTCTTCTCTGTGATCGGGGGTTGATTAGTGTGCCGCTGAGGCGACACGCGGATTAGAGAAAGTGAGAAAGAGAGAGAGGGGAGGGAGAGGTTGAGGTATGTGGGCTTGCTCTTTATTAAAGTGTAATATTACATCGAAGCTGAAAGCTAAGGCAGCAAATATAAGAAATTCTGTTCAACAATTTTTTTAAGTGTTTTCTTAAAAGAAGAAAAAAATATTAAAGGAGACACTTAAAGGGAATAAGACATAAACAAAAATAACGAATGCATCTAGTTATTCAAAACCGCCCTGCTGTTGAATGAGGTTATTTTTGGGTTGAATCTTGTATTAATGGGCAAAACTATGTGAATTTGAACCCCACTACAACAAGGATCTGTGTCAGTGAATGTGGGAAGTTCAGTCCTTTGAAATAAAGGACAAAGCACAGTTTTATGTGGGTGGTAATCCTATACTGGTCTTTCTAAACCTGAACAGTTATGGCTTCCAGAATAGGTTGGAGACGAATTCAGGCTGTCCCTTTAAATTCCACAAGGGAATTCTTCTCCCGCCAGAAATAGTTTTGTAAGCAGATACTGCTGTCGCTTTAAATTGCATAGAAGACGATTGGTATTCTGTTGTTGTTTTTTTCTGGGGCTGGGAAAAAGGAGGAGTGGGGAACGGCGTTAAGAGAATTTTGTTTCTTCTCGATCTAAAATAAAACAGCATGCATTGTAACCATTGAAGAAAGTCACTTTATTTGGCATTTTACTTTATTCACTTGAATGAATGTATTCTCTCTCTCTCTCTCTCTCTCTCTCTCTCTCTCTCTCTCTCTCTCTCTCTCTCTCTCTCTCTCTCTCTCTCTCTCTCTCTGTTAATTCTTAATATATAGAAAATGGAGACTAGATTTTCACAGTCCGTCCGCTTACTTGAAACAATAATGTGGAAACTTTGACTAGAACTTTGTTACTATGCAAGCTATGTCTCCCGTTGCAAAGTTTGTAAAAAAAAACCACAACCCCGTTTTCTCTGGAATCCTGTGGAAAACAGGCAATTTGCAGGTTGCAGGTCCCGTAAAAATCGTGCCATGAACGTTAATACCTGTGAGGGGTAAAATCCACACTTACAGCATGCATGGAATAAAAAAAAAGCGAAAACTGTATTAAGACGAAAATAAATCCAATTCTAGCCTCATAATAAAAAAAACCAATTTCTCTTCTTTACTATTTTTGCCCAAGCTTACTAGGGATAGAACAATAGAAGATAAAAACTGTGAAGGTATCATCATTGATCCAGCTTGGAAAGTATCGTGATTGATCCAGTTGTAAACTCTTCAGTGGTTTCATTTGGCACACCCATGACCCAGTTTCGCATCCCGTGGTCGGCCCCAAAAATAATAAAAATAAGACTAAATAAATACTGCGACAATTATTCACTCTCCATCTTGTAAGCAGTACGATTGCTCTGGTGGTTCAGTGTTGATTGAGACCCTTACCTCCTTTTTCGCTAGGATGGTTATTCCCGCCTTCCACGTCGCCAAATGGTGGGTGAAACCACAGAGTATAACATTAACTTTGATGTTCATTCAAACTTTTGGAGAATCAGGAGAGACAAGAAGTGTGTGCAGAACACGAGTAATCAAAGTGTCTTCTCTAAAGAGATGGGACTAGAGCTCATTGACAGCACCCTGTAATATAATCTTCATTAAATGCTGTCCTCCGGGGAATGAGGTAATGATAGGAAATATCTATCTCCCATTCCCTGTTGCCCATGGTTTGCATTTGTGGATTCCCATAGACACAGATGGCCATTTCGCTGTGTTGTCAGCTCGTTAGTGTTAGCTGGGCTTGCTGAAAATCAAGGGACTCGTTTTCCAAAAGTATAATAAGACACCTGAATGAAATCCTCAGAAAAATAGATTCATGCAAAAAAAAGTAATACTAGTTTAAAAAAAATAAAAAATAAATAATAGTTGTACAGCGCCCTTTCTCGTTCGTGCTCATAGCGCTTTACTGCAAAGCAAACAAGAAAAATACATACATAAATAAATAAATAAATAAATAAATAAATAAATAAATAAATAAAGCGAAAATAAACCATGACATATTAAACCAGAACACACACACACATATACACACACCCATACACATACACACACACACACACCCACACACACACAAACACACACACACACACACACACACACACAACGACTATGTCTGTGTTTTAAGCATTTGATGAAGGCATTAAAATGTAAAGATAGACACTGTCAAAAATTGGTGTTTTCAGTCCAAAGCAAAAGGAAAGAGATCATTCGGCAGAGCGCAGACTTAAAAGAAGAGATTTCAAAACTACAGGGGCTGAAAAAGCAGCATGAG
Organism: Oncomelania hupensis; assembly: GCA_036898135.1. Lineage (NCBI taxonomy): Eukaryota > Metazoa > Mollusca > Gastropoda > Littorinimorpha > Pomatiopsidae > Oncomelania > Oncomelania hupensis. The sequence goes on along the minus strand of CM072519.1, from coordinate 42,963,695 downwards.
CTTTCGCCAAAAGTACCCGCAATTTAAAAATAAGAATAAATTAAATACTGCGACAATTATTCACTCTCCATCTTGTAAGCAGTGCGATTGCTCTGGTGGTTCAGTGTTGATTGAGGTCCTTACCTCCTTTTTCGCTAGGATAGTTATTCCCGCCTTTCACGTCGCCAAATGGTGGGTTAAACCTAACGTTAAACTAGGTTGCCAACCGATATGGGAAGGAACACCTAACCTTTTGAAGGAGAATTCATTGCCCTAAAATAGTTCTAAACCTGCTTTTCGAGAATCGGGTTTTATAGGGCGCTATAGAAATTATTTTTGTCCCTCGCTCCTCGCCCTCCGTATCACCGGCCCTCCTTGTCATCCTGTGTTGCACTATTACCAACTCAAAGAGCCCCTCAAGGCGCGGGCCCAAACAGGATCTAACCTAAACGTGGAAAATCATCGCAAATCACGCTGCGAACTGATTTGACTGAGATGACTGGGTGATATAGTCTCACGACATCAGTAACTCAAGTCATGATTCTCCTTATGATTGCAATCAAAACGTTCTTCGTCAGACCTAGGCTTTAATAAAGATTGCAGCTTGCTGCTTTATGCAACGTCTAACACCCCGGACAGCTGAGTGCAATGCTGGACGACCGAGAGAGAATGGGACCTAAAAGTGCCCGCTATGTGTGTCCGTTGTAACGGGCATTCACTCGTCCACGCCGTGAGCTGTCCGTGAGATGGAACGTACGTGTGCACACACTAGACTTCGGTTTTTAAAACATTCGCCTGTAAACTCTTACCTGTCACCATCTTATCCCACTGAAGGAGTTTTCTCCGGGAAGGACTCGTTTTGATCGACTTTTATCAAGCCGTTTTATTGCATCACAACTTTTCCAAGGTAGGCTACCGGTTTTATTCTTCGGTTTATTATCTCGTCCGGAATAGTTGGGGACTCTGTGAGGCTCAAGCATTAGACTAGACCACAGGGGCAGAGTGGATCTTCGATAACGAAGTGGTAGTGGATCCTCGAGAGCTCACCACTGCTACCGTTGTGCTATCGACGACCCACTACCTCTTTTGCTTCTGAGGGTCCATTCTACGCTGGGAGAACGAGGCGCTGTCCACACGTTTTTGCCATCTTATTTTTTTTCTTTCTCTGTTCGTTTTGCTTTTCCAAGCGTTTAGCATTCGTCATGCCGCACGGCCATCTCGATCACGCGACCCCCGATTTAACATTTTGTTGATAAGACGCTCGCAAGGAACCACAAATCGGACTGGAAATGTGAGTTTTCTTATCAGTTCTTCTGTTACTTCTCTTCTTCTTCTTCTTTCTCTCTTCTCCTCTACCTTCCCTTTCTCCTCCTCAGCCTATTTTCTTTATTTCTCTTCCCCCGGAAATAAAAACGTGGGCTGATCACTGAGCTTATGTTTTAAAGGTTGCACCGGGTCAACATCCATTCGGGTTGCTCAAAGACTGTCGCAGCACTAGTCATCTTACTGCTTCAATCAATGTGGTCGTGATTTCAACGCGTTGTGTTGGGTTTAGATGAAGAGATGAGGGTCTTGCTCCCCCTCTTGTGTTGGGTGACTCTGCCGTACTCTCAGGAAGTAGGTTTATAGCTGTTACGATTGAGTCGCGCGCGATAGATCCGATCATTTGGTTTTGCAAAGCATGCAATAACTGAGTGTATTTACCTTTGTTTTGATTTTGCGTTGTTTCTAGAAAAAGCTTTGTATAAATGTTGATAGTTTTCCTGAGTCGATATTGTTGAGAATTTTCTGGAATTACTTGTTTATTATCGACCGAAGCTTCCAGATAGATCTGGTAATACCTAAGCGATTCTTCTAACCTAAATAAGGTTATATGACATAAGACAGTGCATAATTCCGGTGACGAGTTTTATTTTGATTGGGTGTTATTGCGTCATGCTAGAATGTTCGAACTTTTTAGAGAGACTATATAAGTAACGCACTGTCTGCTTGTATGGAAGATTGGTGATGATTTTTGATGAGGATCTTTGAAGTGATTTTCGGAAAGCGATCTTGTATGCAGTTGTTGATGTTTGCTTTATACAGTTGGAAAACTTTATACAACGACTACTGCCTTGATGCTGAGTGAACATTGTGCGTGGATAAACGAATTCGAGTTACTCTTATCAAGATTCATGCATCGGGGCTGAATCAACCAGTGTTATAAAACAACGTGTAACAATAGCCTACATTGCATGCCAGTCAAATCAAAGTGAACACATCGTTATGCCTGGTTCCCACACAATATAGACGCTGCCCAGATAACCTACATATCTTTTAGTTGGTAAACGTGTGCAGTAACGTTACTTTTATGGTAATCGATCGATTTCAAATTTTTAGAGTTGGTTATAATTATGTTGGTGTGGCCATGCTTGAGAATGACTACTCCTTCAAATGAGAGTATAAACCGAGGTCTAGACTGTGCACGCACGCATTCCATAGCACGGACTTTAAAGATCCTGACGCTCAGGTCCTAGACGGACGAGTGCCGGCGACACAAAATACATCCAGAAAGCACTAGACCCCTCCTCCCACATACCCTGCCGCCCAGGATTGTGCTCAGTTGTCTGAGCGTCAGACTATGCGCCCAAAGGCTGCAAGTGGGCTCCTCGGACGGCTTGAGTGGGATCCTGTATCGGCCAGCGCCTTGAGCAGCTGCTAAGCAGGATAAAACGCTATATAAGGTCGACAAAATATTGACTGTGTGGTCTATATTTCAGGCCACAATTGGAGGGAAATTTGCACCACTGCTCATTTTGGGGGCTGGTGAAATAGATGTCAACACCATGACCACCACCTTCAACTCAGCTGTGACAGATGCCGCCACTGAGATCCTTGGCAAGCACCGACCAAAGAAGAAGCCGTGGATCACACCTGAACTTTTGGATCTGTGTGATAAACGAAGAGAGATGAAAAAGAAAAATAACACCTCACAGGGAGCTGATGTCTACCAAAAAATCAACAATGACATCCAAAAAGGCATGCGCACAGCAAAGGAGAACTGGATAGAAGATCAATGCCAGGAATTAGAAAACAGTCTGAACAAGAACAACAGCAAGAAGGCCTACCAGACTGTGAAGCGGCTGACAAGTGTCAAACAGCCCAAAGTCTCCACGATCCAAAGCAAGTCTGGCATATGCTTTACAGAAGAACAAGAAGTCTTGGACAGATAGACAGATGGACAGAGTACTGCTCTGACCTTTACAACCATACACCAAATGGAGACCCATCAGTTCTAGCATGTCCCGAGAACAGAGAAGAAGAAGAAATCCTCCCAATTCTCCGGGAAGAAGTTGAGGCAGCAGTGCAAGCGTTAAAGAAAGGGAAGTCAGCGGGAGTGGACAACATACCCGCGGAACTGCTACAAGCAGGAGGAGAAGCGATGATTGATGCCCTCACCATCATCTGTAACAAGATCTGGCAGAGTGGGGAGTGGCCTATACCATGGACCCAGTCGCTTGTCATCACTCTTCCCAAAAAAGGTAACCTTCAGGAGTGTGAAAATTACCGCACCATCAGCCTCATCAGCCATCCTAGCAAGGTCCTACTGAAAATAATACTCAACAGGTTGAAACCCCAAGCTGAACAAATCTTAGCTGAAGAACAAGCAGGATTCGGGGCAGGGCGAGGTGCCGCTGAGCAGGTTTTCAACCTCAGAGTAGTCTGTGAGAAATAACTACAGCACCAACAACATCTATATCATGTGTTCATAGACTTCAAAAGGGCGTTTGACCGAGTCTGGCATGCAGCTCTATGGGCAACAATGAAAGTGTACAACATCAGCCCTAAAATTATTGAAGTCATCAAAAGCCTGTATGACAAGGCTACCAGTGCAGTCCTCCACAACAGCGCCATCGGGAACTGGTTCAGAACAACAGTCAGTGTGCGTCAGGGATGCCTACTCTCTCCAACACTCTTCAACATCTTCCTAGAGCGCATAATGTCAGATGCTCTTGCAGACCATGAGGGCGCAGTCAGCATGGGGGGGGGGGGTAGAGCAATCTCCGATCTTCGTTTTGCGGATGACATTGGTGGATTGGCTGGAGAGGAACGGGAGCTTGAACGGCTGGTACAGAGGCTTGACACCACCTCCAGAGCCTATGGAGTGGAAATGGGTGCAGAGAGGACCAAAATGATGACCAACAACACCAATGGCATCGATGCGGACATCGGGGTCCAAGGCCGATCCCTCGGCACAGTGCATGGCTTCGGATGTTTGGGGGCCATTGTATCAGACAATGGGTCCCGACAGGAAGTCCTCTCCGGGATCGCACAAACAACTGCTGGACTGACAAGGTTGAAGCACATTTGGAAAGACAGGACCATCAGTCTACATTCCAAAGTGGGACTGCTGCGCTCCCTTGTCATCTCCATCTTCCTATATGCTTGCGAAGCATGGACCCTCGCAGCAGATCTCCAACGAAGAATGCAGAGCATGGAGATGAGGTGCTGCAGAGGACTTCTGGGCATTTCCTGTGCCCAACACAACATCAACGACGAAGTCCGACAGACCATCACACAAGCCATTGGACAACACGATGACCTGCTAACAGTGGTGGGGAGACGGAAACTCCGATGGTATGGCCACGTCACCAGATCATCAGGCCTTGCAAAGACTATTCTGCAAGGCACAGTGCAAGGAGGTAGAAGAAGAGGGAGACCGAAAAAGAGGTGGGAGGACAACATTCGAGAATGGACTGGTTTGACACTGAGCGAAGCCATCAGGGCTGCTGAGGACAGAGAAAGATGGAGTATTACGGGTTAAACGATCATCTGTGGCCCCCCTACGACCTTCGGGTTACGGGACAGGATAGGATTGGGATAGGATAGGGTCTAAAATTGACTGTGCGGTTTAAAATCACATGCGTGTGAACAGACGGTAAAACAGATGATAGAATTAAATTCAATACCACGCTGAACAAAAGTGCTGAATGGACCCATATATCATTGATAAGCTATATATAAGTGTGCAATACCACAGCTCTAAGAAAGACATTTGGAAGAAAGAAGGACAGTAATTAGCATGTACAGAGAGTGTAGATCAGGTTAAATAATATATTGATGTAACATTTCATCAACACGACGTTCAGCAACACCTAAAGAAGTTATTGCAACCAGATACAGAATTCACAGTGCTACGTGAAATATATATCGCACAGATAGATGGCTGCTGCTCTGGCAGAGTTGGGGCCCATTTTGAGAGACAGGACCGTTAGTCTGCGTTCCAGGGTGGGGCTGCTGCGCTCCTTTGTCGTCTCCGTCTTTGTCGCGTTAGGACTAGTTTTACTCTGCTTATTTTAATATTTAGCTTGGTTAGCCTATGTAAGATTAGAATTTCAATGTTAAGCAGCAGACGATGAAAGTAATCAAGCGTAGTAATAGCATATGCCGCCTACACACAGTGGTAGTTGACGCTGGCTAAGGCTATGACATCATCGTAATTACGATAGGCGAGAAAGTTGTAACCAATGAGACGCAGGCAGAGCGGTTAGAGCCAGTTCTGACTATGTCAAAACCTAGCATAGCTTACTTCAGTCGTGTCAGAACCTCGGAGCAGTACACATCTACTCAGTAGTAGTACTATCTCTTCAGAAAAGACTAGGACGCAGTACTGGTGAAACTCCGAATTCACTCCAGTAGCCACTAGCCTGATATTGTCACGAAGGTAAATGAACATATTTCTGTTTCATCGTGATGTATTATATTATTATTGAATTATGTTTGTGAAATTTACTATGCATAAAATTGAATTGCTAGCCCGTCTTTGCCTGACACGTGGCATAGCTGACCACGAGGCAAAAGACGACCAGCAGACGCCATCTTGAATTATGTACGAACCCACTGTTGTTTAACTTATATGTGTGCTTGCAAACCAGTGGCTGTACAAATGAATGTGTATAATATTATTAATTCTTGATGTGTATAAGTAGCCATGTTTTATCTTTATGAATGTATAGGAAATTAGAGTGGAGATTCCAGTGGACCACGGACTTAGCAGAATGTTCGTCGCTTATATATGTAGATGTGGAGCTAATCACTGAGGGCTATTACGACCTTCAGTGAGACGCTCTGCACACACCTATCATTCAAGGTTGTGCAGAATTTCGTCTCATATGTTACAGACGTACAGGCGTTCTGTAGTGTGCCCAACACAGCCTCAGACGAAACCACGTCGACGCATTCGTTGGCTGCAACGGTATCCCCAGCATTGTGCGAGGAAAGCCAACCAGTCTACCCACAGGGAGGAACCAGAAGAAGACAACACAAGTTGTCAACAAACCGACCACAGCACAGCACTCCAGACTGAAAGTTAAGTCAAAAGCAGTGTGTGCACACAAAACTGAGAGCTACAGGACCACAGTAGTCCACTTCTCATGAACAATAACATTCAGTGCCCAAGGATGAACTATTAGCTGCATAGACTATCAGCGATCGAATTATTCACAGTGACTATATAACGTTTAAGGTAGATTAGTACTTAGAGAATCTTGTATAGAGTAGAAGAAATAAATGTGTGATGTTTAACTGTTATCAAGTGGCTGGACTACATATGATTCATAGCCGTGTGAAAGCTAGTGTGACAGTAATCTTTTACCATTTTCTATCTATCTCTGTACCCCAGCCTTTACACAGACCGAGCTAAATAAATAAATTTATTATAGTAATCCACAGGGTGACGAACTAGCAGTTCCCATAGGTGTCACGAACTGGCTAGCTTTAACTCTGCACATTTACTATTTAGCCTTGTGTAGTTTTTGTAATAGTAGAGAGTCAGTATATAACACAGCAGCAATTACAGCACACTGCGAGCCTGACCCACACAGCGTAGTGACTCAATCAACACTTGAGCTTTGAATCGGACCGTTTTAACCAATCAGAAGCAGGCTTAGCGGGTAGAGCAGTTTGACTGTGTCAGATCCTAACACAGTTTGAATCAGTCGTGTGTGAGACGAGGTAGAGTCAACATCTCCATAGCTAGAGAAATCTCTACACTCATAGACCAGGAAGCAGGACTTTGAAATCTTAGAATTCTCTCAAGTCATCACGGGCCTGAACTTGTCAAACAGGTAAATGAACACCCTTCTGTTTCATCGTGATATATTTGTATTATTGTTGAAAGTATGTTTGAAGAATTTGCTATGCATAAATGTGAATTGTTAATCCGAATTTGCCGTACCACGTGGAAGAGCCTACCACGAGGCGAAACACGACCGGTTGCGCCGCCATGTTGCATACCATACGGAACCACTGTTGTTTAACTTATATGTATGTTTGCAGACCAGTGGCTGTACCACTGAATGTTTATAATATTATTAATTCTGTATGTGTATAGTTAGACACGATTGATATTTATGTATGTATAGGAATTTAGAGTTGAGATTCCAGTGGAACCCGGAAGTAGCAGAATGTTCGTCGCTTATGTATAGAGATGTGGAGCTATCACTGAGGGCTACTTTGGCTTTCAGTGAGACGCTCTGCACAAACCGATTATTCAGGGTTGTGCAGAATTTCGTCTCTTATATTACAGACGAGCAGGCGAGCTATCCTGTGCGCACCACTCCACAGAAACGACTAGTTGGCGGAGTATCCTCTACCGCACAAGACGGAAAGAGCTACCCGGAAAACTCCCTGTCAGACCCCACAGCGTGGCAAGGGAACCCAACTACACAACGACACAGGTGGACCAGAAGCTACCTCACAGAAGGACTTCGAACCCCCACTCATGAGTTAAGTGCATAACACGAAGGTGCACTTAAACTGATCATAACAGGACCACAGTAGTCCAACTCTTCAGAAACTGTAAAACGGACCACAGTAGTCCAAATCTACATGAAATATTATAGCAAGTGCCCGAGGAAGATATAACAGCTGCCTAGACTATCAGCGATCGAACTATTAGCAGTGACTGAGACTTTTTAAGTTAGATTAGTACTTAGAGAATCTTGTATAGAGTAGAAGAAATAAATGTGTGATTTTAACTGTTATCAAGTGGCTGGACTACATATGATTCATAGCCGTGTGAAAGCTAGTGTGACAGTATTCTTTTACCATTTTTCTATCTATTTCTGTACCCCAACCTTAACACAGAACGAGCTAAACAAATAAATTTATTAAAGTAATTCATAGGGTGACTTACTAGCAGTTCCCACCGAATAAACGTGAGGGTCCATAATTCCATTGTGCAGAGCCCATAAACCCCACGTGACAATAGGATAAAGCGTGAGGTTTACATCATTCCATTGTGCAGAGCCCTAAAACCCATAAACCCACGTGACAGTCTTCATGTGCGCTTGCAAAACATGGACCCTGACAGCAGATCTGCAACAAAGAATACAAAGCATGGAGATGAGGTGCTACAGAAGACTATTGAGAGATATATGCGCTGTATAAATAGTTCAATTCTTATTGTTCTTCTTGATCTTGTTCTTCTTGTTCTTGTTCTACTTGTTCCGGTTCTTCTAGTTCTTCACCCCCGTTGGGGTCCCGGGGGTTTCAGTATAAATAGTATCCCCACTTTCTGGAAATTTAGTGCTTTAAATTCCCACCGTCGCTGTCTTTCTCATTTGCTCTTTCTCATTCCTGCTCTGTTCTATCAATCTGCTATACTATCTTCTTCTTCGCTAGACCAGTCACCTACCTTTTTTCTTGAAAACTCTTCCGGGACAAGACTCCTTGTTTGTGTATGAGGTCTGTTGGATCAGCTTGGGAATATTGGACGCTTTCTGCCAGGTGGTCACTAGGGCTTCCTATGATGTTATTATTTAGCAATATAGGCATTTTATATGTATATGTTTTGTTGATAATTTATAATGATGTTTGTATTCTATTTTGTTTTTGTAAACGGGGGTTCGATAAATTAGAGTGCAGCCTCAGCGTCCCCTACGTGGGATGTCTTTATTGTAAAGTGACTGGCTGGTGGAGGGCATTCAGTTTTCCCACTAGGGTTGTTTCAGCAGATCTTTTATGCGGATTGGGGGTTGTCCGGTCCTGATTTGGCTCGGAAGAGTCCGCTGGACCTAAAGCAACAATTATGTAATGTAATGTTCTAGTTCTTCTTCTTCATCGTTATTATTATTATTATTAGTAGTAGTAGTAATAGTAGAAGTAATTGTAGTAGTAGTTATCATCATCATTATCATTATCATAGTCATCACCATAATCATCATCATCGAAATCATCATCATCATTATCATCATCATCACCATCATCAACAACAACATCATCGTCGTCGTCATCATCCTCATTATCATCTTACTCTTTAAATGCTTTGTGGCCTCGTGGCGCAGTTTATAAGTCGCCGGTTTCCTATGCCGAAGGTCGCGGGTTCGATTCCCGCAAGGGACGAACGTTTGTGACTTAGGTACGAGACTATTGAGGTCACCGAGGGTTTTCTTCGGGCACTCCGGTTTCCTTCCTCCCTTCAATAATGGTACAAGACGCAGTCAATATAAAAATGTCAAAAATAAACATTCGATTTTCTGTCCGTCTTCTAATAGCGATCTCCCTGCCTTTACACCACCTGTTTGAGTGATGGATGTGTGTGCGTGATTTGGTGTGTGTGAGGGTGGATGAGACAGGTGAGCGTGTATGCTGGTATAGATCGCCGCGCTTTGAGCCTGATTGATTTGGGGAAAGGCGCGTATATAGCATCCTGTATTATTATTATTATTATTATTATTATTATTATTATTATTATTATTATTATTATTATTATTATTAATGCTTTTCGAATCTGAATCCTCAGTCATTTCTTTTCTTTTTCCGGTTCATGCATCAACAAAAACAATCGATCAGTTAGGCTCGGAATAAAATATAATATATATATATTTTTTTTTTTAATTAGGTAACATCTAATTGCATAATATTTTCGTGTCCAGGAATACGATCTCCCCACGTTGTCACCAGTTGAATTGTAAACATATTTTATGTAGCATGATCTTGTGTCGCAGCACAAATGCGGTCATTGTAGATCGATCGGGCAGTCCTGAAAGAAAGGAAAACACAAGTCGATTGTTATGGGAATTTCTCGCCTCTGGATTTCTGCTAGGAAACTCCCAAACAATGGAACTGGCGAGTTTCTTCTTCTTCTTCTTCTGCAATGTCGTTTCTTCTTCTTCTTCTTCTTCTTCTTCTTCTTCTTCTTCTTCTTCTTCTTCTTCTTCTTCTTCTTCTTCTTCTTCTTCTTCTTCTTCTTCTTCTTTTTCTTCTTCTTCTTCTTAATTAATTTATTATTATTTTTATTATTATTATTATTATTATTATTATTATTATTGTTATTATTATTATTATTATTATTATTATTATTATATTATATTTTATTTTATTTTTTTCTTTTCCTTCTTCCTCTTCTTTTTCTCCTCCTCCTCCTCCTCCTCCTTCTTCTTCTTCCTCCTCTTCTTGTTCTAGTTCTTCCTTCTTCTTTTCCTTCTTCTTCTTCTTCTTTTTCTTCTTCTTCTTCTTCTTCTTCTTCTTCTTCTTCTTCTTCTTCTTCTTCTTCTTCTTCTTCTTCCTCTACGTCTTGTTCTTGTGGTTGTTGTTGTTGTTTTTGATCTTGTTCCTCTTCTTCTTTATTTGTGTTTGTATTTGTGTGCGTGTGTCTCCTTCCTTCCTTTCGCCGTTATTTCTCTGCATCTCGAAAGATTTTCCCGCCTAATTACGCGATGCGTAGGGTGAAGAAAAGAGAAATAATTGGGGATTTGGAGTGAGGGGTAACTCTGATTTATTCTTAAGGACGTCCTTGAGAGTTGTTTCCTTTAATCCGCCATATTGCCCTGTCGCTGCTTAGCCCATGGGAGCTCGGCAGACGAAGAGCACACCAATAATTTTGGTTGTGTTATTTTTTCCTTTTCGATTAGTCATCATTTCTGTAACTGTCCAAAACTCTATGCTGGAGATTTATGTGAATTGACGACCGGTCAGAGGATTATTTTTACTGCAAACATTTATGGTTGATGTTGTTATGTAAGAGAGACATACAGACAGAGAGAGACAGAGAAAGAGAGAGAGACATACAAACAGATAGAGACAGAGAAAGACGCCGAGAGACATACAGACAGAGATAGAGGGAGAAAGACACAGAGAGACATACAGACAGAGAGAGATATACAGACAGAGAGCCATACAGACAGCCCTGTGATAACGAGGCATGTCACTGCTTGCCTTGCTCAGCTGTGATTGTTTGTTTGTTGGTGTGTGTGGCAGAGAGAGAGGGAGAGAGAAAGAGAGAGAGAGAGAGAGAGAGAGAGAGAGAGAGAGAGAGAGAGAGAGAGAGAGAGAGAGAGAGAGAGAGAGAAAGGGACAGAGAGAGAAAGGGACAGAGAGAAAGGGACAGAGAGAGAGAGAGAGAGAGAGAGAGAGAGAGAGAGAGAGAGAGAGAGAGAGAGAGAGAGAGAGAGATGTCTAATAATGTTTACGATGAGTTTGATGTGGATGAAAGCGACGACGACGAAGCGAAGCTTAACGTCCTATATTAAAAAAGTTAAGGACAATAAAAATGTGGTGTTGACACCACTTATGATAAAAAACCAGACCAGGTCTGGTTTGGGGGGGGGGGTGGGGGGAGGGGAGGTATTGTTAAAAGCTGGGTAAGGCAAGGGAGGATAAAAAGAAAAAAGAAAGAACACTCCTACTGTCGTTCATCTGACATTCATTCACTGTCATTCATGGCTTTTTACTCCAATGGAGTGATTTTTACAATTCGCCGGGTAGCGGCATTAGTTTTCCTGTGGTGTAACCACTGGCAGGGTTTTTGAGACCCTCAGGTTAAATGTACATGGGTATTTTATCCCCTATACAATGCGTGGGACCAGGTCCCGCCACATAAAGTGCAAGTGTGCTTGGCACTTGCAGTAATAGCTTGCAGGGGGGTAGGCCTCCCTTTAGATGTAGCTCTTAGTTGCCAATCGGCCAGGCCGAATTTTGGCACTTGGTGAGTAATGGGTGAGACCAGGTCTACCACTCCATTTTTTGTAGTTCTATGTAATGACATATTTAGCCTGTGACTACTAAGTTATAAGTTTATAACTATAAGGAGAACCCCCGGAGACCAGATCTCATGGGGTGCAACGCAGTCGGGTGTCATTTGGGCCAGGCCCATTACGATCCCAAGAGACTGGTTTGCATATCTGTAGTAATAGGTGCACTGTTGGTGCCAGTGTGGCGCCGTCGGTATACTTAGTTGTCAGTCCATAAGTGATCTGTCAGTACCAAAAGGTCTACTGAGGATGCACGTCATAGGGTGGGTAGTCATCGGGATTAGCTAGACAGTTAGCTATTGGGTGTACACCTTCAGGACCATGGGGTCAACTGGGGTACCTGTCATGTCTTTTCGTGGGTTGTCAGTCCTTATAATCGTGTGCCAGGACCCGGTGGGTCAACTGGATACACACTTTTTATGGTTATTTTGTCAGTCCTTAGGGGTGTGTCCCAGGACCTAAAAGGTCAACTGGGAGGTACACGTTATAAGATGGGTACGTCAGTATGTGTCAATAAACCCAGGACCTATTAGGTCAACTGAAGGTTTTACACTTAGGATGGTTAGTCGGATACATGGGCCTGAACCTAGGACTCGGAGGGTCAACTAGGGGCATGTGTCATGAAGTGTAAGATGGTTGTGATCAGTAACAACTATCGGCATATGATGCCCGTGAGAATTCGGTTCGTCTAGGTTAGTAGACGCTAGTGTGGTGGATCTAAAAGAGTTTGCCCCAGGGAGATTTGAGGATTGTGTCCGATAGTAATCTCTGGGGAGCCAGCCCAAGTGTGGTGTGAGGAAGTAGGAAATCTTAAGCTTGAAGTCCATGGGCTTTTGCGTATTCACTCAGGGGGGAGCAGGTGGAAGCAAGTGGCATGCATCCCCCTAGGAAGTGTTGCCAGCAGAAGGGTTCACCACATGGACAGCAAATCGGGCTGAAGCGTGTGTATGTTGATATGGTTCGGATTCTTCCAAGCAGTCGTTGGTTTCTGCGTGGGAGGGGCTGGACAAGGCTGTGGCCAGTAGGAGAGAAGATGTAGCCTTTCCTTCTACAATAGCGCCTCATGAATCTGTCCCTGGCAGCTTTGGTGGCGGCTTTTAGCTCCCCTTTAAGTTCGGAGAGGGAGGGAGGAAGATGGACACGTGGGCCGGCGTCGGCCGCAAGTGAGGCTGCGCGATCAGCCAGCTCATTTCCATATATTCCACAGTGAGAGGGTATCCAAGTCAGAGAAACCTGGCATCCCTTACAGATGATTTGGTGGGAGAGGAGAAGGATCTCCTGTTGTAGGTCTCGGCGATTTTTGGAGCCGCCACGGGATAGTGCCTCCAGGGCAGATTTGGAGTCGGAGAACACAACAACAGCGAGAGGGAGGTTTGTAAGATTGTCAATGTGCAAAAGTGCCATGAGAATGGCGTAGAGTTCTGCGGTAAATATGCTGGCACCGTCTGGTAGTTTGAAGACTTTAGAAATTTTTTGATAGGGGATGGCAAAAGCAGAGCCGACCTTGCCATCCTGCCCAACCGAGCCGTCTGTGTAGATGGGTAGCTGGGTGGTTGAAGCAGAATGAATTTTTTCTTTGGCCAATGTAGCCAGAAGGAGTGGGTTCGTTTGCTTGGAGCCCTGATCGGCGATGGTGATGTCTATCTGGGGGGCTTCTAGCTCCCAGTGTGGAAAGAAGACAGTAGAGGACTGGTTGACATCAGTCGGCTGGTGTCTGCAGTCGTTCCAGAGAGGTTGGGTATATGTGGGTAGAGCTAGGGTTTTCTGACTGATGGTGGGTAGTATGGAGACTCTTTCCCTCGAGGCTTTGGAGGCCTCCGAGTTGAGGTTGCCAAGAACGTCCCTCACTAGGGAGGGGACCGCGAAGGCAGCTGCCTCGAATCCGGCGGCAAGTTCCCTGCATTTGTCTCTCAGGGGTATCCAGCCAATTTCTTGGTATGTTAGATGGTTGATGGCGCACTTGGGGATCCCCAGGGCGATTTTTATTGCCGTAGTTTCCGTGCTGGTTAGACGTGCCCAGAGGGAGTCGGGTGCGCTGAAGAACACTTGGTGCCCCTATGTGAGCCTCGAGCGCACCAGGGCTCCCGTCAGAGTGATCAGAGCTCTTGTGGAGAAGCCGGTCTGAGACGTGAGAAGTTTCAGAAGGGAAATGGAGCGCCTAGCTTTGTTGATTAGGTTGTTTATGTGGTGGCTCCAAGAGAGGTTGTGGTCGAGGGTGACTCCTAGGAATACTACCCTATCGCTGGGAAGGATGGTACGTCCCATCAGGTCAATCCAGAAATGACGCTTAAGCTGTTGGTGTCTGGTAAAGATAACCAGGGCAGTCTTGTCCTGGCTTAAGATGAAGCCATTGCTGTTCATATACTCAACGACTGAGTCAATCCGATCCTGGTACCGATCAAGCCAGCGTGTGGTGAGGTTGGGATTCTTGCCGAGGTAGGTCGACCAGATGGCAAGGTCGTCAGCAAATAAGGATATGTGCAGGCCAGGGTGTGCCAGGGCTGCGTCAATGTCGTGTAGCATAACTGCGAACAAGAGTGGTGCTATGACGCTCCCCTGCGGCACTCCCATGTCCAAGATGTGGCGAGGGGAGATGGACGAACACACTCGGACCCTCATTCCGCGCTCGTGGAGGAAGGAGGTGACAAAGTCCAACAGGCGCCCAGAGATGCCCAGGGCAGCCATTTTTTGTATTAGCCTAGTGTGCCAAACGGTGTCGAAGGCCTTAGTAATGTCGAAGAAGGTGGCAACGATCGAGTTTCCCTCCGCCATGGCTCTCTTGGCGTGCTCCACCAGGGTCACAACGTGTTCCATACAGTTACGACCTCTTCTAAACCCTGCTTGGCAGGTGGGAATGATGCCTTTTTTGTTTAGGAAGTGTTCTAGTCTTGTTTTGATGATTCTTTCGTAGACTTTACACAGATAGGGTGTGAGTGAAATTGGTCTGTAGTTTTCGGGTTTATCCTGTGGTTTTCCTTGCTTTGGGATGGCAATTACGATAGATTCTTTCCATGCCAAGGGGACTGTTCCCTGGTTCCAGCAGGATTGATAGAGTTCCAGCAGAGCTTGTTTCATAGGTGAAGACAGGTTTTTTAACATGATATTGTTGATTGGATCCGCACCGGAGGCCCTGGCGCCACTACCTAGTTCCGATAAGGCAGCCTTCAGTTCTCTGATGTTTAGGTTGCTGTTGTGGGGATGAGTGTTGTCAGCCGATGGGGGGGAAAAATCCTTTTCCCCTTGGGCCCTGTGTTGTTTCATCTCGGGTGGGAGATGTTGGGTTTGGCTAGCTCTGGCGAACGTGTCCGCAAGTGCGTCTGCCTTGGCCTGTGATGAGTGTGTTAGATGGCCGTTTATAAGAAGGGGTCGTGGAGGTGGCCGGTTTCTGTTGCGGCGTGTGCGCAGTTTGCTCCACAGCTTTAGACCATCCCTGGGCTCCCGTATTTCAGCTGTGACGTAGGTCTCCCAGTAGGTGGTTTTGGCTTTGGTTATGGTCTCTTGGCAATGAGTGGTAGCCTCACGGAGGGCAGTTCTATTTGCCTCGGTTAAGTTTCCTTTGTAGATGCGGATGGCTCTACGTTTGTTGGCAACAGCGGCTGCGCAGTCATCCGTCCACCATTCGGTTGAATAGGTTTGGTTTATTTTGTTTCCTAGACGGGTTTTAGGAATAGCCTTGTCAGCGGCATCTAGGATTATGGTCCGGATATTATCTAGATGAATATTGACGTCATCATCGTAGGGGTTGCCTGCCGCGAGTCCGGAGTCCATCTGGGTGCGGAACGCCGACCAGTTCGCCTTTTTATAAAGATATTTAGGCAGGGGAGCAATATCCTGTGTCTCCAGTTGTGCCGATCCAACCACTAGGTGTATTGGGAGGTGATCGGATTGGTTGTGGTCTTCACCTGTAAACCACGTGGCATCCACCCCCAGTGCCGTGGAGACGAAGGTGAGGTCTATGGCTGAACTGCGCATTTTGTCACACTCTGTGATGCGCGTCAGCGACCCGTCGTTCATGCAGATTAGGGTTGAGTCGACAATGGTCTTGGCCAGGTGTTCTCCGCCTTGTCCTGTGGATTGCCGGTCCCAGTCGGGGTGGCTCACATTGAAGTCCCCTCCTAGGATCCAGTGATGTGTTTCGGAGTCCAAGGCACTTATCCAGGCCACTTGTTGAGGAGATGTGGTGCCTGCCGGATAGTAGATGTTAACTACCGCTACCGGCTTGTCCCCGGGGGAGGGGAGGGTGATGGCACAGATTCCCAAGCGTCCGGTGTCGGCATGGTTAATCTGTAGATTTAGTTTATTGTAGGCCAGGCGAGAGCTGACGTATGTGGCCACGCTAACCTTGTCCCTTTCCAGCCCCACCACCGGCGGGTACTGGAAGCCGTCTAGCCGAGGCAGGGATCTTGGTTTAACGTTTAGGGATTGGAGTAATAATACGTCAAAGGGTCCATAGTCCTTGATGTATTGCTCCAGGTGGACTGTTTTGTTAGTAATAGTCCTGCAATTCCATTGAAGAATGGAGATCCCGGTTTGTGATGTCTGGTTCATTTCCCTGAAGTTGGTTTGGAAGTGGTCGGTCTCTCGGCCGATGTGCGAATAACATTTGCGATGGTAGTGAGTGCATCTTCAGCCATCGCGCGCCCCCCAGGAGCCTGGGAAAGGGCGTCAGCGATGATCTTGAGGGCGTTTGCAATGCTAATTGGGAGGCTCGGTAGGATGGGGATCGCCCCAGATGTGTGGTCCCATATCGTGCCCCCAGAGGAGGCAGCTAGGGATGGCGCAGCCGGCGAGGGCTGGGCAGTGGGCAGGCAGGTTGGGGCAGACTCCGCCTGTTGGAGTGACCTCGGTAGGAGCATCAAGAGGTTGTTGACTGTTGTGGTCAGCTGGTCAATCTTATCCTCCAGTTTTCTAATTGCCGTCCAGGGGTCTGGCATCACTGGCAACGAATGGTTGGATTGATTGTCCAGAAGTTGATCTGGTGTTGGTGCGAGTTCTTCCGTTGTGGAGTCATGAGACCTGGGTGGTCCCGGGATTTGGTTCCTTGAGGAGGACTCCGGCTGTCTATTTATCTTACGCACGGGAGCGATGATTGGAGGAGCCATACGGCTCTTAAGGTGGCGTTCCGACTGTCCAGCAGGGAGAGTAGCGGAGACACTTTGGAGAAGTTGTGAAGGAGCCTTCCCAGTTGTGGGAGCAATGGTGGGGCGCTTTGCCCAGGCATTAGTTTTGGGCGGAGCTGTATTTTCCAAGATCGTAGTTGTTGTCTCAGAGGAGCCGACGCTGGCGTTAGCCAGCTGGGCTTTGGCCAATCTGTGTGCCTGTGCTTTGGGCATGTAAGTGCTAGCTCGAAGCTGGTTTGCCAGTATCAACTCCTTCCGAGCTGGGCAATTTTCGTTAGAAGACGAGTGGGCTCCCTTGCAATTTGAACAGCAAAATTTCTTGGCTTTGCACTGTTGGGCGGAGTGGCCCCCACCACCGCATGACGAGCAAACCTGTCTTTTGGTTTTGCAGTCTTTCTTTGTGTGGCCCAGGCGCTGGCAGTGAGTACATTTGAGGATGGGTGCCATATAAGGCTCCACTGCGTACTCTCTCCGGTTGATGAGGAGTGTGGTCGGAAGGTGAGTTGTCTCAACAGTGACTCTGATGGCTTTTGAGGGTCGGCCCCCAGCTCCAAGAAGGCGTCTGGCGGCTCGCAGGGAGCAGTGGATGATGGAGCCGTCTGGGTCGACCCACCCGGCACAACCCTCAATGACCTCCTCTGTAGTAACGTCCAGGGGAATGTCCTTGATGACGCCCTCCACCCTCGGCGTGGGAATAGTACAGGTGATGGAAACCTGTCCAAGTTGTGTGATTTTCATCAGCTTTAGTTGTTGTGCTCTGGAGGAGCAGCCAACGAGGATGCCATCCCTGAGGGGGCGTACTCTTTCGGGTGCTTGTATGTTTACTGCACTGAGTAGTGCGGGCATTTTCCAGGTGAGTGCAGTGAGGGATACAATACCTGATTTGTTTGTTTGCCGGATTATAACGGGGTGTTTTGCAAGGCCATATTCTGGTTCAAGTTTTGTTCTGTGGTTTGATGTGCCGGATGTTTTAGGTCTTGGTCGTTGTCTTTTTCGGGTGACTGTGTTCCAGTCTGGTTCTTGGTGAGGTTGTGCGTCGTCAGTCTGAGGCACGTCGTCAGTCGGCGGTGGGGGAGATCCAGGGGGGGAGGCTGAGGCCTCCCTTGCCAGGGACTCGGCGGAGACCGCCTCCTCCTCGTCCCCATCCTCCTCGTCAGTGTGCATGGGATTGTCTGCAGGAGAGTCTCCTGCCTCTTCAACCTCGACGTCAGAGTCAGAGGTTTCAGAGAGTGTACCAAACGCTCGTTTCCGGTTCGACGGAGACTGACCGTCTGGAATGGGAGGTTGGCGCTGAACCTCAGTCTGCCAACCTTGGTTTATGTTACGACAGACAGACGGTCTAGGGCGCTTGCCAGGCGACTCAGTGTCCGTCTTGTTTCTGGCTATAGGAGAATCCCGGCGACCTTTGTCAGCCGTTTTTTTAGCTTGCCGAGGCCAAGGCCAGTGTGTATGGGTCTGGCGGATGTGTCCCTCTCGGCCAGGCGAGTGGGGTCACCTTGACCTTTGTCAGTCACTTTGTTGGGCTTTTCAGCACCAAGACTACTGTGTAGGGTTTTGGAGGTGGTATCACCATCGTCCAGGCGAATGGTGCCACCTTTGCCCTTGTCAGCCGTCTTTTTTTGCTTATCAGCACTAGTACCAGTGTGTATTGGTTTGTTGGTGGGGTCCACCTCGTCCAGGCAAGGGGAGCCACCTTGACTCTGAGATGTGTATGATTCTCGGTCGGCCATTTTTCATATGTCATACGTCCCACATGCAAACACACCCACCCCCACACCAACATACACACGCACACACACAATGACAAAAAGGAAGAAAATAAATAAAGAAAAAATAGGAAAAGGAAAAAATTTTTAAATAATAATAATAATATAAAATAATAAAAAAATAAATAAATAAAAATGGAAAAGTGTGGGATCTGAGGTGTGATTCAAGAAGGACACACAAAAAGACAGTACGAATTTAAAATCTGGGGTACTGGAAACCAGGTCTACCCCCCCCCCCCCCAGAAGGCGGGGGAGGACCGGCCGGGGCTTCTAAAAGGATATGTGTGGTAGATTTAAAAGTCACAGTTCAGGACCATTAAAAGGATATTATTAAATTTCACTTTAAAAGGCGCTGATATAGAGATGGATCTCTTATGAAAGTGGGAGGAGGCCCTAGGTTGAGTCCAGGACTCACTCAGTGCGTAGGGGGACACCCCGTGGGGTTCCCCAGGATAACGCACCGGCTAAACCCACTAGGTGGGGAAAGCAACTGGCGGCTATGGTCCCCAACCTATGGGGTGAGACTAGAGTCTCTGGGGGCAATTTAGATATAGGTTTTGAAATGTACCGTGGCTCGATGTATCTAGAGCAATGTGTGAAGGGTTGAAGAAGAAATAGCGCCAGTCTGTAAAGTGAGGCAGCAATGTAGGGGGTTCAGCAGTGCATTACTTGTGCAGGGAAGGACTGTGTTTTGTAGTGGTGGCAGCCATTTGCAATTTCAGCAAAGCATAACTTGTGTTTGAAGTTGTGGTCAGCAAAGCATAACTTGATTTGTAGATTTCAATCAGCAAAGCATATCTTGAATAGAGTTGAGGATAAGTCGAATTTTGGATTTCAGCAGATAAGTAGCGCCAATGTAGAAATTTCTCTCCAAAATTAAAATGTCATATACCAGAGTACACCTTTCTTCACAAACGTCTTCACCTCCTGAAGTCTGGATTGAGAGTGTTCATTGAATTATTGTATCTATGATGATGATGTGTTGAATTGGATGAAAGCGGGTTATTGTGAATTCTTTATGTAGGTGAATCTAAAATGTGGTTCTGCGCCTGCTGTAATTCCTTTTGAGGTAATAAAGTTGTATTGTATTGTGTTGGAGAGAAAGAGAGAGAGAGGAAGGGAGAGAATGAGAGAGACAAAGAGAGAGTCAAGACAGAGACAGAGAGAAAGACAGAGACAGACAGGCTGACTAACAGATAAAGAAGGAAATTTGAGGCTTGAACCTTGAAACGTTTTAAGGATTATTACTAGAGATCACGGTTGTAGGCTTATTAGAAAGTCTAATCGTCCAATATGTCCCTTAACAGATGAAAAGATTGGATTGCAAAACCAACCTTTACCAGAAAATTGGAAATAATGCCACACGCAAACACACACGCACGAACGCACGCACAAACACACACACACACACACACACACGCATATTTGCAAAATAATATCAGAACTGGGTTTATTTAAGAATGTAGGAATCGGAAAGTGTTGTTTTTTTCTGACGGAAAGAGCACAAACTTCATCTAAAAATGTAAGAAGCTGATGTAAAATTGGCTCTTTCCGTCTTGTCTGGAGCTAGTCCGTCTCCCATAGGGGACGAAATAAGACGAACTTTCTTCAAAATTTCCCCGAAAAGTGACTGGATTTTCTCCGTCCCGGATAGAGCACTCCCTTGTACTTAAAACACTCTCATGCACTCCCATGCACTAAAAGAGCACTCCCGCGCACCTAGGACAATATGGGGTCCTGACAAAAAGTGGATTCCAAGCAAATGAACCCATTAAATTTTGTTACTAAGAAAGACAAGGTCTGCTACCCATTTGTGCTTTTATTCACGTGCACACATACGCACACGCACGCACGCACGCACACCCAAACACACACACACACACCCACACTCCATCATATCATCTTCGTCCTCATCACAGAGAGACAGACAGATAGACAGACTGATAGACAGAGAGAGGCAGGTGAGGGCAAAGAGTGGAAAAAGGAACGGGTTGCCATAGATAAGGATGAGGGTAACACTAAAAGGGGTTGCCATAGATAAGGGTGAGGGTAACACTAAAAGGGGTTGTCATAGATAAGGGTGAGGGTAACACTAAAAGAGGTTGTCATAGATAAGGGTGAGGGTAACACTAAAAGGTGTTGCCATAGATAAGGGTGAGGATAACACTAATAGGGGTTGTCATGGATAAGGGTGAGGGTAACACTAAAAGAGGTTGTCATAGATAAGGGTGAGGGTAACATTAAAAGGGGTTGCCATAGATAAGGGTGAGGATAACACTAATAGGGGTTGTCATGGATAAGGGTGAGGGTAACACTAAAAGGGGTTGTCATAGATAAGGGTGAGGGTAACACAAAAAGGGGTTGTCATAGATAAAAGCGATGGTAACACAAAAAGGGGTTGTCATAGATAAGGGTGAGGGTAACACTAAAAGGGGTTGTCATAGATAAGGGTGAGGGTAACACTAAAAGGGGTTATTTAGAGTTTTTAAAAATGAGTACTTTGTTTTGTAATGAACATCTGGAACAACTCAGCGCGGCTGGTGCAGAAAGGTCTTATTTCCGATGGGAAAGAGAGAGAGAGAGAGAGAGAGAGAGAGAGAGAGAGAGAGAGAGAGAGAGAGAGAGAGAGAGAGAGAGAGGAATAATATGGTGTTTGCGCTATTTTGAATTTATATGCACTTTAATTGGTAAAATGTTTGTGCTTTCGTGCGTGCGTGCGTGCGCGCTCATGTGTGTTTGTATTGGTGTGTGATGGGGCGGGGGAAATTGAAAGAGTACAGAAAAGTTGTATATATGTACTAGATAATCAATCACGTCTGGGAGGGTTTATATTAACAAATGTACGGTTTGGAAACATTCTCGAAACTTGGTGTTTATGTTTGTTTGGTTGTGTTGTTGTTTTTTCTTAGAATATGACTATGAATCATTGAATTTTAAGGCTTTTCAGTGCTGTTTCCCTACACATGAATGTCTGGCAGATTTGATAGGGGGGTGTTTGTAGGATTTCGTCTGACGGCTCAGACATCCCAGACACATAAAAAGGTTCACAAGCATCACCTCAAAATGTGCTGTCGGGATATAGTTTGACGTGATAGTACTTGTGCTGTGACCTCAGCAAACGTGTGTTTATGAGCGGCAACTTCTTTTACGTGACTTTTATTTCAGATGCTGCATTATTTTATTTTTCCGTGAATCAGTTTTGGTGAACGTGTTTTATGTGCCATGCGATTTAACTCAGTTTGACCAGCCACAGTATTTAGTATGCTGCGACCAAGTGTGACGTGAAAAATATCTTGCGTTACATCGCCTCAAATCTGTTTCCACCCCCCCCCCCCCCCCCTTCTCCGCTCACTCCCACCTTACCTCACTCCGCCCAACGGCCCCTCCCTCCCCTTCCCCCCCCCCCCACAATCGCATCTGTTTTCTGCAATGCCACATCTCTATTTGTCCTTGGGAGCGAGGGCATCAGAAGACATTTCCCATTTATCTTGCCTCATGCACAGAGAGAGAGAGAGAGAGAGAGAGAGAGAGAGAGAGAGAGAGAGAGAGAGAGAGAGAGAGAGAGAGAGAGAGAGAGAGAGAGAGAGAGAAGTTGTTCTGTCTTTCTGAGATAGTCATGCGTCTGTTCTTCTCTCTCTCTCTCTCTCTCTCTCTCTCTCTCTCTCCCTCTCTCTCTCTCTCCCTCTCCCTCTCTCGTTCTCAGGTAATTCTAATTCTTCTTCATTGCTTATTATTGGTCTTCCATTGTAATTCTTTTGAATCAGGTCGACAACATCATTGTCTCAATCATGAAATAAAATGGCCAGCGCATATAAAGGATGTTTGTTCACTTTGTATGACAGTTGAGTTATCTTGGGAAATTGTATTGGCTTTCACATTAAAACAATATAACAAGCAAATCGTTGCTCAACCTCAACGTCAAGCTTTAAAGTTTAGGCTTCCATTTTTCGTTTGGTAAACAAACAAATGTGTTTACGAGACACAGGTTCGCTGCGGTATTATTTTCACGATCAACCTTGATGCTATAACTAGGCTCATAACACACCAACTTATAGATTTATCATATTAAAACCTTATGTTTTGAAAGAGGTTCATTTTGGCCTCAATCTTTTTTTTCCGTTGGGGCAATACAAGAATCATTGACGGTGAAATACATATATGTGATCGTGGGAACTTGGAAATGAAAAACTTGTTCACACAACTCTACAACATGGGAAAGGTTCTGTCCATTCCGCACTCTGTCTGTCTTTCCAAGTGTCTTGACCGAGACTGAGTCCACTTAACCCCATCAGAATCAAAATCTAAATTCGCAGATTCTATCTTCTTTTTTTTTTTGACGCGCGCTTCAACTTTAAAACTTTTTTTTTAAATCTTTTTTTGTTTTTTTTGTTTTTAAGGACAAGAACTGCTTTTTTGGTTTTTTTAAAGCCTCTTCAACATTAAAGGAAGTTATCTTTCTGTCGTCCATAAATCATTTTCTTCATTTGAAGAGTTACCTTTCTTTCTTTTATTTTTAATTTTAAGGACGCAGCTCAGCTTTAAACAGAAACTTCGGTCCAAATTAATAGCTACGCAAATTTAGTTTCGCCTTTGCTTTATTTATATTTCACTTTAATCGACAACGGCGATGTTTAAATGGCAAATCTGGCGTTTGCACACGTATGCGTTGAGTGGCAAGATTTTAAAGAAAGAGAACACGAAAGCATTCTGCTTGTGAATTACGATTTTTTTTAATTCGAAGCTTCGAAGAAAGGAATTGAGTTGTTTCATAAAACATAATTGAATTCTCCATACAAACTCCGGCTCCAGTGAAGTGAATTTTACTTACAGGACAAACAATTTTTCTGATTCTA
Source organism: Oncomelania hupensis (assembly GCA_036898135.1). Taxonomy (NCBI): domain Eukaryota; kingdom Metazoa; phylum Mollusca; class Gastropoda; order Littorinimorpha; family Pomatiopsidae; genus Oncomelania; species Oncomelania hupensis. The sequence continues at coordinate 42,939,963 of CM072519.1, read as the reverse complement.
GTTCTCGAAGATGGGGTAATGTCAACAGGGGTAAAGACGTCCAGGCAACAGCAGTAAAAGCCAACAAAATCCGTTTGCCCACAGAAAACTCGAAGGAATCCAAGCTCAATTCTTCAAAGACCCAGCCCGACCGTGTGTTGGACTTTGCATCAATCGTATAGGATCCCCATCAACAACACCTGGCCACAACACGTGCGATGGTTCAGCGACGAGCAGCTCGTCGCGGCAACGTCGAGATTCCCCAACAAGGTCTTCTACGTAGAGTCCATAGGAGCAACAGGAGTCATGTCACAACCTGAAACGCCTCGTCCACCACACGTACACAGGCACTCCTTCCACCTATTGTGGAACTCGCTGTTCCTCGTTCGGAGTCGCCTTCATGGCATCGCCGAGAGGCTGACGTAGGCACGCCCTGCAACGAAGATCCTACATTGTGCATATTCGTTTAAAAACGATTTCAATACCCAACCGGACTAAATCACGCCCACGTCCTTGAGGAGTGGGATTTCTTTTAATTTGAGGGCACCCCTTGCAGCGCACAACAAAATTGTGGAGTACTCTATCTCCCTCCTCCGGGGATCCACCGCACAACGAAGAAAAAATAGAGTTTGTATTTATGGTGTTTATTTTGTTTATTTCGGAGAATGCGTTACAGAAAGAAAGAAATAAAAAAGAAAGTTTGTTGTTTCATAACATGTTATTCATCAGATTAATTTAAGTTATACTGATAATGAACAAACATATGTCATGCACGCAAAACTACAGTCAATTTATACAACCAATATATAATGTAAAAACACAAATTATGAACTATCTATTCAATTAATTTATAGCTACATAAATAATAAATATTAACCCCACCTCCTTTTACTGCCCCCTTTTTATTTATTATATTGATTGATATGTTTTCTGACACAAAATACTTAAAACATGCATACAATAATACCCAAACCCATTCATTAAAATATTATTTTATACCTCTACCCTATCCTATCCTATACCGTAACTCAAAATTCGTGGCACCACAGATGATCGTTTAACCATAGTACTCCATCTTTCTCTGCAACCCTCATGGGTTCGCTGTCAAGCCAGTCCATTCTCGAATGTTTGTCTTCCCACCTCTTTTTCTGTCTCCTTCTTCTTCTGTCTCCTTGTACCGTGCCTGGCAGGATGGTCTTTGCAAGGCCTGAAGCTCTGGTGACGTGGCCATACCATCATCGGAGTTTCCGTTTCTTCACCACTGTAAGCATGTCATCGTGTTTTCTAAGGGCTTGTATGGTGGTCTGTGGGACTTTGTCGTTGGGGATTTGCTGGGTATAGGAAATGCCAAGAAGTCTTCTGTAGCACACCATCTCCATACTTTGTTTTCTTCGTTGTAGGTCTGCTGTGAGGGTCCATGTTTCGCAAGCGTTGATAATGATGATGATGCTAATGATGATGATGTTCATTTCTTTTTTTTCCTATGGTTATGAAACATTTTGTGATTAAGTACATAAATATGTGTTTATGTTTTATGCATGTGTGTTTGTGTGTATGTCTATGCATATATATGCTTGTGAAAGTCTAATATCATTTTATCAATGAAAAGACTTTAAATAAAAAATCTGAATCTGAATCTGATGATGTTAATGATGATGATGATGAGGAGGAGGAGGGGGAGGAGGATACAAGAGCACTGAAAAGATTATAAGTAACAAACAATTATTATTAATGATTAATTAAACAAAAAAATAAAATATATTAAAAATATAAAAAGGAAAAATAAAAATACTAAATTAAAAGTTAAAAATAAATAAATTTTAAAGTTGCTGCCATCTAGAAAGAAAGAAAGAAAGAAGAAGAGATGACGAGGAGGAGGAGGAGAATTGCTTCTTCTGATGATGTTCCTGATACCGCTGCTGCCTCTGCTGCTGCTGCTGCTTATGATAATGATGATGTTGTTCATGATGATTAGGATGAAAGAGCACAGAAAGAACAGAAGGATAAGAAGAAGAAAGACTAAAAGCCAGAAAACAAAGTTATAAAAAAGAGGACTCGAAGAAAGGGATGAAAGGAGAAGGAAAAGACGAACATAAATGAAGAGTTCACAAAGTAAGAGGAAAGGGTATGGGGGTTGGGGGGGGAGGGATGAAAATTATTAGAAGAAATCACAGTTTCTTTGGTTGGAGAACACAAGTCCGGTGACTTGTGATGACAGACATATTGGATTTCTGGACACATTACCGGGGAAGAGAGAGAGAGAGAGAGAGAGAGAGAGAGAGAGAGAGAGAGAGAGAGAGAGAGAGAGAGAGAGAGAGAGAGAGAGAGAGAGAGAGAGAGAGAGAAAGAGAGAGAGATCACCTGCTTGGGCGTCTCCAATACCGGCACACTCTCCGCCCACAACCACAACCCTCATCCTTACCAAAAATTAATTTACTAAAAATGGAGGAGGAAGAAGATGATAGAGAAGAAGAAGAAGGAAGAAGATGATAAAGAAGAAGAAGAAGAAGAAGAAGAAGAAGAAGAAGAAGAAGAAGAAGAAGAAGAAGAAGAAGAAGAAGCGTTGTAAATGTTGTATTCCATTAAGCAACATGTCATGGGTAATATAGCATCCAGTAATAATTTTTTTTGCTGCAGTAGTAGTAGTAGTAGTAGTAGTAGTAGTAGTAGTAGTAGTAGTAGTAGTAGTATTTCGTTTAATTTATTTCAACAACTTTATTATCACCAAGGTGAAATTCGGGCACTTTCATTTTCGAAAGTACAGCAGCCCAACGTGAAGCGCTTTACCCAACGTACATGTCGGGTGTGTTCTTGTCACCGGCATTCACCCGTCAAGGACATGAGTAGAATGTTTAAAGTCCGTTATGCATGCGACACAGACTAGACCTCGGTTTATACTCTCATCCGAAGGAGTAGGAAACGGGAGTAAAGTGTCTTTCCCAAGGACACAACACAATGCCCCGGCCTGGATTCGAACTCGGGACCTTCAGATCCGCAAGCCAACGCTTTAATCACTCGGCCACCCGTAGTAGTAGTAGTGGTAGTAGTAGTAGCAGTAATAATAATACTAATAACTATTATTATCATCAGTAGTAATAGTAGTAGTAGTAGTAACAGCAGCAGCAGCAGTAGTAGTAGTATTTTTTAAAATTATTATTACAATTATTATTATTAATTGTAGTAGCAGTATTATTATTATCATCATCATCATCATCATCATAAACATCATCATCATCAGTATTATCATCATAAAAGAAGGGAGTAAGGAAGGAATGAGGCAGTCTTGATTACCTTTATGGAGCAGACGTTAAGGATGATGCGCGTATCCGCACCGTGCGGGCCGATGCAAGTTACAATGGTGCAGTGCATACAGACGATTCGATAGCAGCACCGGAGAGAGCATGCTATGGTAGCGATACGATCGTATATACCCCTCTGTCTAACTCCTTCGGATGAGAGTATAAACCAAGACCTAGTCTGTGCTCGCATGCGTTACATCTCACGGACTCTAAAGATCCTGACGCTCATGTCCTAAACGGGTGAGTGCCGGCTACACAAATACACCCAGCAAGAAATGTGTCCATTCTTCCCCCGGACACGATCGCCCAGGTTTGTGCTCAGTTGTCTGGGCCGGGCGTCGAACATCAGACTTGCAGCAAGTGGGCGACTCTGGCTTGTGTCCGATCCTGTATTGGCCAGCGCCTTGAGCAGCTGTGGTGTGGAAAAGCGCTATATAAGAACGATAAAATAAAATAAAATAACTAAATATATACTCCTCCAGTTCGTGAATTACAGTGTGTCTTGGGCAAGAAAGACCTGGCAGGGCCCAATCCTTTCCAGGCTGTTGGCCACAGCCGAAATCCACGAATACAGTGTGGCTCGCCTTGGCCCCGACCACGTGGTCGTTGAACCTGGCCGGCGACTTCTGTGTAGAAGACTTTCGCCCAGTGATGCTGTGCTGACATCACCCCTGTTAGTCGCCTCTTACGACACGCCGCGAAACGTTGGGTCTATTTTATTCAGTGCCCGAACCCACAGAGCATACAGTACATCACCAACAACGAAGTCCGACAGACTATCAAACAAGGCATTGGACGACATGATGACATGCTCACAGTGGTGAAGAAACGGAAACTCCGATGGTATGGCCACGTCACAGGAGCATCAGGCCTCGCAAAAACCATCCTGCAAGGCACGGTGAAAGGAGGTAGAAGAAGAGGGAGACAGAAAAAGAGGTGGGAGGACAACATTCGAGAATGGACTGGCTTGACACTGAGAGACGTTATGAGGGTTGCTGAGGACAGAAAAAGATCGAGTACGCTGGTTAAACGATCATCTGTGGTGCCCCAACAACCTTTAATTGAGTTACGGGATAGGATAGGATAGGATAGGATAGGATAGGATAGGATAGGATAGGATAGTTAATGAATTAAAGCTTGCGTTTACGCAGCTGAACTGCATACTAGAATTTTAGTTAGTGTGCAGAGGAACACATGTCTCCGTTTTATCAAAGAATGTACAGCTCCACGTGTACATTCTTTGGTTTTATCAACGGCGAGGCTGTAGATAGCTGTGTGTGTTGTGGGAAGCTTGCGATCATAATGAGCAATAACGTCTTTCCAGCAAATTTTCACATCTAATCTACTACCATCACTTCTTCACCCCTCTCCCCCTCCCCCAACCCACCACTCCGCCACCACCTCCATTCTCCACACCCACCCAGAAAAAGATAAAATAGTAAAATAAAAAAAAATAAAAAATACTCCACCCTTTCTCAGCTTCCCCTCCAACTGCCCTCCGAACCCCACCCCGCTTGACTTTTTCTGTCTGAAAAACACCCTCTCTTGACACGTTTTCTATCTATTTATAATGAGACATTCAACAACCAATCAAAATAAAACTCGTCACCTGAAATACGCACTATCTTACGTCATAGAAAGTGTAACAGCAGAAATATTGACGACAAAATGTAGTAAATTAGCTTAGCGCAAAATAGATATCATCGAATAAAACTTGACGTTAATTCACGAGTTATCTAAAGAGAAGCTCACACATGTTAAATTAACTTCCTTCAGACAGTCACGCAGACAAGTCTCCCAGATAAGATCGAACAGACTTAGCCACCCACGACTGTAGTTAGCTTACTCGTCAAACTGACCAGGACGTCGTCTCCGTTAATTAACTAGCCATGTGCCGCTTATCGCTAGTGAATCTATCCTACACTTTGCCTCTGACATTCCAATTCAAAGACATAATTGTACGTGTCTCATAAATAGTACAGGTGAGGGAAATATTCAAATAAAACTGCAGAATCCCGTTTATGCGAGATTAACTAAAATGAGAGTTAAACGATTGGTCAGAAGGACGTAAAACCCCTGCATATTATCCTTGGACCCCAGAACGTTAGCTCTTCAGTCGAATACTAACTACGAAGCTGCGAGAGTCAAATCAAAGGAACAAACTGCAGTGTCCGCTTATCTCCACCTCATCGAGAGAGTGCTAGAGACTAAAAAACGGTTTCATGAATCCCAGAGTCTAGAAGTAAGTTAACACCAGTAGTTTTGATACGTGTATGTGTATATATTTTGTATTGATTGCCATATATTAATAATATGTTCATGATATATATAGTTACAGAAACAGATAGTTGTTTCTGACACATTGTGCATGTGGATTGATGTATCTTAGCCTTAAGATTCGGATTGAAGTGTGCATATGGGAACCTTGCAGGTGTCTGATGCTATGGACACTTTGCAGAGAAGACCGCATATTCACATTTGAAGAGAATATTGTAGCCAGATGTAGAGAACGGGATTTTTCCGGGATTTTTTAATTAAAATTAATTAATGATTTTTGATTGGCTAGGATTCGGGAGCCAATGACGGAAGGCATAATTTGAATTAGAGGCGAAAAGTACTGAGTCGAATTGTGGGTGTCAGACGGTGAGGACGTGTGTATAGTAGGCCCGGAAAAGAAGTTGAAAAAAAAGAAAGAAAAGAAAAGAAAGTTACAGAGGAAGAAAGCATTGAAAACCTATCACGGTGTATTGGTTTGTGGTCGTTTCTCTCTGGAAGTGAATTATAATTCTGTGCTGTAAAGATTGCAGGTACATATAATGTTTTTCATGATTGTAAAATGGCGGATAAGTATATATTTTTGTATTGCATTTGTTGTATTGAAAGGTAGTGAGCTGTTGTCCACTGAGATGGAATATTGAAGTTTCATTGATGTAATATTATTATTAATTACGTGGGGCGATAGTTGTAGGGTAGTAGATAATGAAGTATGAATGAAATGCGTGAGCTTGGTTAATAGTAATTTTCATTCATGAAGTGATTACCTGGATATGAATAATAGTGGTGGAGAAGGAAAGTGGTGATCGCATACGAAACAGAATGGGACAAACGAGGAACAAAGGGAGGTGAGAAAGGGTGAAACTAAAGAACTATAAATAAATTATCCGAGTCAGAGAATTGACGTCTGTATATGTATGTCATAATAGCGGCCTGTTGGGGCTAGGGCCTACTGGGAGCAAGAGTGGCTCCGTCCTGTCCGAAACGAGGACAAGGTGATCTCCGAAGCATCTGAGGGGGATCGACCCTATCTTCAAGTTCAACACAAGACAACGTTTCCTCCGGACGGACTGGGGCAAGCTAGTCCCTCCGTCCGTCGACGAAAGTATATCGTCTTGCTGGCTCATGCTACGTCACCGGAAGTTAGTCACCAGCTTGTGTGTGTTCTCGCCTCTACCGTAGAAAAGGTACAGTCCTATTTTATATTTACATTGAACCCAGGATTTCAGTATACCGGTTGGTTGTTTGAGCTCTACAGTCTTTACAGTCGATTTGACGTTTCAGAAACTACAGTGTTACTGTGTGAATATTTGTGAACAGGAAGACTAGTTTGAGACATATGTATAAAGTATAACAGTGTTGAAGAATTTGTGTGAAAGATTAGAGTGAACGATTGATAAGCATTATTATTGATTATTTATATAAATTTTGAGAGCATGGAACCGATATCTTGTGTTGGTGTTTGTTACACTCGGTTTGATGATGGAGTTTTCTATCAGTATCTGATTCAGCCCCAATGCTGAATGTACTGATGAGTGTAGCTCAGATTCGTTTATTCACGCAGCCCGCTCAATCAGCATACAAGTCACAAAGTCGACGTATGAAGTTTTCCACTTTTATTCAGCACACATCAACAACTGCATACAATCGCTCAATCGCCTTTCAACTCTCAAATTTACTTTCCAACTTCACTATCAACAACAATAACTCTCTCTTATTTTTGAAACAGCGCGGCACTTAAATAGTCTCTTGATACTCCCGAATAACCTGGATCAATCTCGTATGACGCAATTTACCAATCGCTTTAAACTTCGTCATCACTGTCTTACGTCATACATATTTCTTCTCCTTCCGCCATACTTCGATATCTATCCCGAAACTTCGATCGATAGTGATCCAGAGAATTCTACAACAATATCGACTAACGAAAATTATCAACGTTATACAAAGCCTCTCCTAACAACAATGCAAACTCAAATCAAAGGTAAATAATCTCCATTATTGAATACTTTGCAAAACGAAACGATTAGATCTATCGTGCGCATTTCAAACGTACTTTCGTTCGCGTTTCAACGTAACAGTGTTTGTTTGTGTTGAGAAGAGTCCGTACGTTTGTGGGTGTGGTAGTAAACAGAGAAGTCTTACACGCACGTTTTTTTCGTTTAGGAGTCAGATATATTTTGCATGCACTCAGATAGTATAAACAGGCACCCACACTAAAATATTCGTTCATTACACCAGAGTTCTGACTTTTACAGTCCAGCTCTGGGACGGTTTGTGGAGACAAACGCATGACGCTTGCTCCCGTGGTACAGAAGGAGAACAACCTAGATTCTACCTCTCCACGTCCGAACCTCGTAGCTACAAGACTCACCCGACTCATCAGATCAACCTGAGGGTCAAGACTCCCTCAGAAGCACAAGGACTCAAGCACAAGCAGCAGCAGTGCAGCTAAGTCTCCCACAAATGCAACTGAGATATAACACTCGCGAAACATAGTTGACCACTAGAACATTTATTACACTTGAACAATATTAGACTCGCTTAGCAAAGGATGAAGAAGACCTGCTGACAAACTTTCCCAGCACATTGAACGCTTAGAATTATTAATTTACAGTTTAATGAAGTAAATGTAAAAGTTGTGTTGAATATATAAAAAGTGAAATCACATACATACGACCGGTGTCATTCTATTTGTATTGTTGTGTATCTCTTAGTTTTCTTCTCTTGAAACATAGTAACCTAGTCTGTTGATTAGTAATAAGCATCTCTCAAATTGAGCCAAATGATACTATAACGCCCGAGAACAAATATAAATTTTATGTGACCAAGCACCGTGATCAGTCTCTCACATTGCTTCTGAATTCTGGTAAAAGAACGATCGATAGTGGTAGCCTAACGCCCCTCTACCAATAAGTCTTACCCCCAAGTAAGATAAAACGTATCTTCCCCTGAATATCATCACAGAAAGTTCTACGAATTTATAAGATTCTACCAACCATCACTAGATCTATCTCGAATCTTCCATGGACGTTAAACTAGTAGTTCCAAAATTTTCTAAAAACTGCTACAACACGATCGACCGACGGAAACAAAACATGATGCAAAGCCTTTCTAACAACAGTACAGAACCAAATTAAAGGTGTTTTTTAACTGCACACTTTGCAAAATAAAAATGTTCATAACTATCGTGCGCGTCTCAATCGTAACATACACACACACACACACACACGCACGCACGCACACGCACACACCCACACACACACACCCACACACCCATACATACACACACTCTTTCTTTCTTTCTCTCTTTTCCTTTCTTTCTTTCTTCTTTATTTCTCTTTCTCTCTTAATCCCTCCTCTATATTATTGCGTGTTCGTGAGGGCTACGATTTGACATTAGTGAAGTATCGTGAGTAGAACGAATAGTACTATCCGTCAGTACCATCCAAGATCGTGCTTGCCATAAAAACAAACCGAGATGGCTAGCCATGCATATGCATTCCCAGACACCCAGATATTTACAGACACAATGATTTTCAACTCCTATAGTTCAAGCTTCAAAGTTGAACAAACATTTGAACACTGACAAACAGACCGACCATCAGTGTCACAGAAAGATGGGCCGCGTGTACGTATACATGTGTACCCAAAAACTCTTCTTGACCTTTGACAAAACAAAGACGGTAGCGCGCGAGAAAGGTCACTAAACTTTAGTATGAAGTTTGGACAAGAAATGGTTCTTGAGGTATACGGACCCACCGACATTTGTCTCTTTCCGCTTCCCCACCAAATCAAAGTATTTTCAGGCGAGTCTAGCAATACAAATATTGTTAGTCTCGCCAACAGGGTTCTCCTCAATGGCTGCCAATAAGGATTGACTACATGAGTTTATGTGTATTTTATTCGTCTTATTAACCTATAATAAAAGTCTTGGCCGCTTCTTCTCTGTTCATGCTTCGCTTCCACGAAGAATATTTGGGTTTTTTCCTCTGTCTTTTTCGTTCGGTTAATTCACCCTCCTCTTCTCCTCCCTATTTGTTGCTTTGTGTGTGTATGTGTGTGTACGTATGTGTGTACGTAGGTGTGTGTGTACGTGTGTGTGTGTGTACGTGTGTGTACGTATGTGTGTGTGTGTACGTGTGGCTAGGTAGAAACGTATTTATTGTGACATACACTTGAACCTCTACATACTTTCTTTTGACGGATCCCGTTATTTTGAAGTCAAACCAGTGTTCGGTTAGGGTTAGGGTTGTGTTAAATTGAGGGTTAGGTTAATGGTTTGGTTTTAGGGTTAGAGTTAGGGTTAGGGTTAGCTTCAAAAATGGAAAATTGTAAAAATGTCAAAGTAACGTATGTAGTGTTTCATGAAAGTCATCACAACGGCGTTTCTACACGGTTGTGTGTGTGTGTGTGTTGGTCGGATACAATGCAAGGCGCGATACAGCGCTCAAACGCAGCGAGGCTCGAACCTCCCATATAGACTTCTTGGGTAATGTCCATTTGATCAGTGTTTGCGACTCCTCCTCCATGTCAATGCAACAAAATGTTAGAAGATTGATAAAATGCACAAAGGGAGGCATTGAGATTAGACGAGGAGGCAGAGAAGGAGAAGGCAAAGAAGGGAGAGGTAGGAAAAAAATAGATTTTGCGGAATTAACAAATTTCATGGAGAAAACCGGTACGGGACTGACGGAGGTAACCTCCCTTGGTAACAGGGCGCTTTGGAATCATCTGACCATGTGATCATGAACCAGAAATAGAGCGGGTATTGCACTGAATAAAGTTAAAATATTTATTTATTATAAGTAATATGTATTTGCTCCATGATGTAATTATTATAGGCAATTCGCGATTGTTTATATATAGGGCCTATTTATAAAACGTTTAAGATAATATAGTTTACCGAAGCAAGAAACACAGAAACATTGATAGATAGGAATAAGTATGTAGAAAGTCAGTGGTTGAGAGACAAGGGTATACAATTCTGCGCTGCGGTGCATGGTATGTTGAAGAAAGACAGAGACAGGAAGACAGACAGAGAAACTGACAGATAAGAGGAAGGGAGACAGACAGACAGAGAGAGACAGAGAAAGAGAGAGTATAAACCCGATGACAGACAACAATAACAACAATGAGGGGCCGGGTAGCTCAGTTGGTAAGAGCGTCTTGCTAGTAACCGAAAGGTCGCTGGTTCGAATCCCGGATTGGTCAACGTGTGATCATATTATTTTCCCCTTTACCAACAACTGGCCCGCTGGTGTCAGTATAAATCGGTCCAGTAGTCACCTATATGCGAAAGTGTCGTGTGACTATAATCTACAAACAATAACAACAATGAAGAAATAAGGAGAGAAAAAAACCAAATGAAAAAGAAGAAGAAGAAGAAGAAGAAGAATATGTAGTAGTAGTAGTAGTAGTTGTAGTAGTAGTAGTAGTAGTAGTAGTAGTAGTAGGAAAAGAACGAAAGGGAGAAGAAGAAAGAAATAAAGAAAGAAAGAAGAAGAAAGAAAGAAAGAAAGAAAGAAAGAAAGGAAGAAGACGAAGAAGGAAAGAAAGAAAGAAAGAAAGAAAGAAAGAAAGAAAGAAAGAATGGATTCATGAATTAAATATTATGAAGAACAATAACAACAACGAAGAAATAAGGATACGAAGAAGAAGAAGAAGAAGAAGAAGAAGAAGAAGAAGAAGAAGAAGAAGAAGAAGAAGAAGAAGAAGAAGAAGAAGAAAAAGAAGAAAGAAAGAAAGAAAGAAAGAAAAAGAGAAGAAGAAAAAGAAGAAAAGAAGAAAGAAAGAAAGAAAGAAAGAAAGAAAGAAAGAAAGAAAGAAAGAAAGGAAGGAAGAATGGATTCATGAATTAAATATTATAAAGAACAATAACAACAAAGAAGAAATAAGGAGAAGAAGAAGAAGAAGAAGAAGAAGAAGAAGAAGAAGAAGAAGAAGAAGAAGAAGAAGAAGAAGAAGAAGAAGATAATGAAGGAAGTAAGGAAGAAAGAAAGAAAGAAATGAAGGAAGACAGAAAGAATGAATGAGTGAATGAATTATGAGCAACAATAAAGAAGAAGAAGAAGAAGAAGAAGAAGAAGAAGAAGAAGAAGAAGAAGAAGAAGAAGAAGAAGAAGAAGAAGACAGACAGACAGACAGACAGACAGACAGGCAGACAAACCAACAGACAGAAAGAACATCTACAACAGCAACAACAAACAAGAAAAGAACGCCGTCAAATTCGGCCTCACCCATCCTTAAATTTTTCACAATGTCCACACACTATTCTATGACCCTCACCCGAATTCCCATTCGCGCTACCCTATCGCAGCAATTTCCATCGGGAAATGGACTTCCTGTTGATGCTAACACAGCTCCAGGCATCTTTTGTGCTCCAGTTTTAGTACTCTTTATTTCCCTTTGTGCCAAAAAGATGGAGTTGTAACCATAAACATTCTACTCGGTAAAATAAATAGACCGGCGGTCTCGGTGACAGTGCACTTTCACAATTACACCGCAATCTATAGTACAACGCACGCATATTCTATTGCAGGGACTCTGTGGAGCCTGACGCTCATGTCATAGTCTTGTTAGTGCCAGAGAGAGATACCAAAACATCATGCAAGCTCTAACGTCCTGTGGCATTCTCTCCACTCAGCACCCACCCCCTCATCTTCTTCACTTTGATGACACCATCGTCTCTATTTTTGAAGTATGTTGTGGTCGTTGACAGTGTTGACTGGCAAAACACCTAGGGGAAAGTCTGTAACATTGTTCGACTACCTGTACAACTCGTGGTGTGTGTGTGTGGGGGGGGGGGGGGTGTTACGTTGAAACGCGAATGGTGCGTATGAAATGCGCACGATGTTATGTGTGAAGCGCGTGCAATGGTAGGCTTGTGTGTGACGCGCGCGATAGATCTGTTCGTTTTATTTTGCAACGCATGCAGTAATAGAGTGTATTTATCTTTGATTTGATTTTGCGTTGTTATTAGTAGAGGCTTTGTGTAACTTTAGTGTTTTTAGTTGGTCGATATTGTTTGAGAATTTTCGGGAATTAGTTGTTTACTATCGATCGAAGCGTGTGGATTGTTCTGTTGGTTACCATGGAAGCTTCCATTCCAAATGGGGTTGTATGACGTGAGTCACGTGATGATGAAATTAATTTTGATTGGTTGTGGTGTTTTATGTAGGATTATTCTCGTTTGTTCCAGTGTATGTAGAGACTATATAAGCGCCGCACTGTTAAAAAAGTTGGATAGTTGTTGATAGTGAGTTGGATAGTAAAACTTGAGAGTGAAAAGGCGATTGTATGCAGTTGTTGATGTGTGCTGAATAAAAGTGGAAAACTTCATACGTCGACTTTGTGACTTGTATGCTGATTGAGCGGGTTGCGTGAATAAACGAATCTGAGTTACACTCATCAGGAATTCAAGCATTGGGGCTGAATCAGATACTGATAGAAAACACCAACATCAAACCGAGTGTAACATTTTGGGGGTCAAGCCGCGATTCACGCCATAGCCAAGGGTTCAACTGCTACAACAAGCGAGTCAACGTTACGAGAGGCAGTCATCGAGGGTAGCCGCCAACGAGTTGCGTCGAGAGGGGCCAACATACTGGGACTACATCACCGATAGGTTCGGGTTGACTGCAAGGGCGTGTAGTCGCTGAAGAGTTGCTTCGTGAGCGAACAACAGATCGGGACTACGTGGCTGCCGCAAGACTACGTCGAGGGACAGTCTCGGAGCTACATCGCCAGTATTAGAGAGCGGCGAGCGGACGTCGCGTCTACTTCAGCACAGGAGCGTGCACATCAACACCAGCGTGGTGCAGCGTCGCATACGACGAGGACAGCGGGGCCTGCGTCAGCGAAGGCGACTAGTGGCAAGCATCAGCGCTACTGCAGAAAGCGTGCTGTTCTAGAACAGTCTAGAAAGGTACAGCACAGTCAAGAAAAGAACTTTCCAGAAAAGAACTTTCCAGAAAAAGAACTTTCCAGAAAAGAACTTTCCAGAAGCATCAAGATGGCTGACTTCTGGCAGAAAGGAGTTGAACTGAATCTAAAAGGCAAACAGCTGACGGAGTACGTCAAATCCCAGGAAGAATACAAGAACGAGAATTAGAAGAGCAGCGACGGCGTGAAGAAAGAGAATAGAAGAGAAGCGTCTAGAAGAAAGAGAACTAGAACAGAAGCGTCTAGAAGTAGAAGAACAACGTCGCCGAGAAGAAAGAGAAGAGCAGCGACAGCGTGAAGAAAGAGAAGAGGAACGCAGGCGTGAAGAAAGGGAAGCTGAGCGTGAGTTCCAGTTAGAGATGGCGCGCATCCAACAACAGCAGCACGCGCCACACGTTATCAGCGACTTCAAAGCTCCAAAATTGCCAGCATTCGTCGACGAAAAGGACCAGATCGACAGCTATCTAGCGAGGTTTGAAAGGTTCGCCGAAAGCGCTAAATGGCAACGTCAAGACTGGGCGATCATACTCAGCGCACTACTGACGGGGAAGGCGCTCGATGTCTACAGTAGACTGTCGAATAATGACGCCAAAGACTACGACGTTTTGAAAGCGGCCCTATTGCAGTGCTACAACTTTACAGAAAAGGGCTACCGTCAACGCTTTCGTGAATGCCGGCCTTTGTCAGACGAGACACCAAAGCAATTTGTGGAGCGCCTGTCATCATATCTACACAAGTGGGTGGAATTATCAGGCAAAGGGAAGACTTACGAGAGTCTCCATGAGCTGATCGTGAGGGAACAATTACTCAACGCCTGCCCTAAGGACCTCGCGATCCACTTGGAAATACAAAAGTTGCAGACGCTAAAAGACGTTGCTGAGGCTGCTGAAAGATATCTCATCGCTCATGAGAAAACGTTGGGGCCACCCAGCGCGACGAAACACTTTCAGAAGACGGCAAGCCATGGGAACCAGATCCAGGGGAGCCAGACGAGCCAGAGACACACTGACTCCACGCCTCCTCCCAGGGAAGGGCATTCAGAGGCTGTTTCACCTGCAACGCTACAGACCACAGAGCGGCTAACTGTCCTCAAAACAAAAGTAGCGGACAGCGGAGCAGTACGGACAACGCAGCGGCGGGCAACCGGCAGAGGCGGTTCTCCAATCAACGGCAAACCAGTAGATCTGACCATCAGGTGTGCGGCGGGAGCGTCATTCTTCCGAGTGAGACCGAGCGCACAGCTACTCCTGCGGACGTGCAAGAGTGCATGACCGATGGCCAACTTCTCCTTGCCAACGGAAAATCCATCCCCGTCGTCGCCAGCGCAGCTGTGACCGTCCAGAACATGCCTGTTTCAAGGGACGCGTCGGAAATCATGAAGTGACTGTTTTAAGAGACTCTGGCTGCAGTGGGGTCATCGTCAGAGAAGACCTAATCGCTAAAGAACAGTTCACTGGCGATTCAAAATGGACACTTATGGCCGACAGCAAATGTGTGAGAGCGCCAGTTGCGAAGATTCATGTCAACACCCCTTTCTACATAGGCGAAGTCGAAGCGGTTTGCCTGAAGAAGCCGCTGTATGATTTGATGATCGGGAATATCGACGGCGCGAGACGACCCGACGACCCCGATCCAGAGTGGAGTCCTGCCTCAACCCAACGCGTCGAAGTTGTGGAGGAGGATCCATTGCCATTTCCCGATGGAGACCTTACAGAGCTGCTACGGGACAATGTGGTTACTCCGGCTCAGCCCTGCCGACCAGAGATCGTCGGTGCTGTTACTACCAGGGCCCAGGCCAAGAGAGACAAGACGTCTACGCCACTGAAGGTCGCCGACAACTCCAAAGCTGCCATCGTGGACAGAGATAAGCTGATCCAGCTCCAGGAAGCTGATAGCACTTTAAACAAGTACAGGAACCGCCAAGACCACGTGACCAAGGGCAGTGGCACGGTCTATTTTGAGGTGAAGGCCAAGATCCTGTACGAATCTTCCAGCACCCGAGGGTCAACGGAGGGAAACCACTACGTCAAGTTTTGGTACCGTTACCCCTAAGGCGCCAGGTGATGGAAGTAGCGCATGACTCAATCATGGGAGGTCACCTGGGTATCAAGAAGACGTCGGATAGAATCCAGGCGGTGTTCTACTGGCCAGGACTTCATGCGGACGTCAGCCGTTTCTGCCGATCATGTGACATTTGCCAGAAGACCATACCTCGAGGAAGGGTTCCTAAAGTGTCACCGCCACGACTCCCCCTGGGCAGACGCCACAAACAGACAACTTCCACACGCAGACAACCCAGACAGAATGGCGATTTCCCGCAGACGTGAAGGGATGAAAACACAACGAATATATATACAACTTTCAAGCTATTTATTCATTCATACCACACACTCATACACATACAACATTTATACATGAAACGAGAAAAATGGTGATGGAACAATCAATGGGTCGATGAACAATGAAATGGAATGTCAGATGAACTAGGGTTGCTAATCAACCACGTCTAACTAACGACTGTGCACTGCAAATGTCCGAACACAGGGGGGGTCGAGTATCAAGAGGGGGACAACAAAGAACAAGCCGACCTGATAGTAGGGCGTCCCCGTTGATGTCTCCGAAAAGTAGCTGCCCCTCCTCGTGACTGTCACCGGACTGTCGCTATGGAATCCAGGCGTAGTGGTGTCGCCACTCCCTCCCACCGCTGACGATGATGATGATGATGATGATGACGCTGTAGTTGCGGCAGCCCTGCCACCGTCGACGCCTCCCAGCCTAACTCCTCCAGTCGGCTAACACTGTGACGTCGAGGCCAGGTTCCATACACAGACGTCACAACCACCGCGGAAAAGGTGGGGTTGTGGAACAATGAAGATGTACACACCAACACGGACGAGGACGAACGGGTGGTGATGATGATGCTGGGTCCACACGACCAAATGTCGTCGTCGTTGTCGCGCGACGCTGGTCAACGTTACTCCGTGTCTGAACAACGAACTTTCGAAGACCCTCGAACAACGAACTTTCGAACCTGCAACATGCTTGTCTTATTGTTAATGTCATGTCCACCCGATTCTGTCCCCCTCCCTCCTCACACTCTTCCCCCCTACTACACTAACTAATTCCTGTATCTTGAGGAAGCGCCACTGCTGTCCACTTCACTTCCCTTGACTACTATTACTGTCTCTTGTAATCAAACATAATTCAAAAACTAAATGACATTATGAATGCATGAAATGAACAATGCTGCAAATGAATACATGTAATCATCAACACATTATCCATCTTGAGCAACCGCAACCTCAACAACAGCAACCACTTCCATCCTACCTTCACCACACTTCACCCTCATTCTCCCTCCTTCAGTCGCACTCTTCCTTTCGTCTGCCTCTCCCCAGTGCAACCATCCTTCCCCCAGCCTCACGCACAGCTATCGTTCAACACCCCAACAGCCGGCCATCGGTCATTAGCACAGTAAAGGAAGATCACCATCACACTTACCCACACGGCTCGAATGTAAAGTACCTGTAGCTAGCCCTTTCCACTGCTCGCCTACACAGTACTCCAAGTAAGGTATCCAGTGCGTAGTAATTCCTGTTAGTGGACCACCTCTACACTAACTTACCACAACACACAAACTTAGTTATTTGCTCTACACTTCCTTGAGCTTGTTACCAAAACCGTAACATTTCCCACTAGGTTTTCTTTTAGAACCAGTTATCATTTACGTTAACAACTGTCCCAACCTTACTTCCAGAACAAAATATACCCAAAGACACAAGACCACAGGTCTTCTCCGTTACTCTGCAAAACGTGTTCTGACTACAGTGAACACATTCCAAAACTGGCTGGCCGAACTATGCTGTTCAAAATCACGCTTTCCACGCATAACCAAACATACAACAGCGCGCAGTTACTACCCCAACTCATTAACTCTCCACCCACACTTTCTACCCGGTTTCATCACAGGCTGCCCTGTGACATAAAGTACCTATGCAGAGGATGCCTTTGATCGACCGACCTTTCAAGAGGGTGGCCTTAGACCTAATCGGCGAAATAAGACCTCCGAGTGAAGAAGGTCATCGTGGGTACTGACTTTAGTGGACTATGCGACTCGGTACCCAGAAGCAGTGCCTCTGAAGAAGATTGACACTGAAACTGTTAGCAGAGGCACTGGTGGACATGTTCAGTAGACTTGGAGTGCCTGAAGAATTCTGACAGACCTCGGACACAGTTCGTCTCTGACTGTATGAAGGAGGTCAACAGACTGCTGAGCATCCGGCATTTGACTACGACACCCTACCATCCATGTGCAACGGCTTGTCGAAAAGTTCAATGCTACGCTGAAGTCCACCCTGAAGAAACTGTGCAGCGAGCAGCCCAGACAATGGCATCGCTACATCAACGCCTTACTTTTCGCCTACAGAGAAGTACCGCAGGAGTCCACCGGCTTTTCTCCGTTCGAGCTGCTGTACGGAAGAACCATCCGAGGGCCGATGCACATCCTGAAAGAACTGTGGACGAAAGAAGTAGACCCCAGAGGTGAAGAACAGCTACCAGTACGTGTTTGAGCTACGGGAGAAGCTGGAGCAGACTCTCGAGATAGCCAGAGAAAACCTGAAGAAGTCCCAAGACTGTGGAAAGCACTACTACGATCGTAGGGCTGTGAACAGGAAGTTCAAACCTGGCAACAAAGTGCTGGTGCTGCTACCTACTGATCATAATAAGTTGCTGATGCAGTGGAAAGGCCCGTACGAAGTGGAGACCGTGGTGGGAATCAACGACTACAAGGTGAAGGTCGGCCAGCATTCCAAGATATACCACGCCAACCTCCTTAAGCTGTACGTGGAAAGGCCATCAGAGACTGTGCACGCAGCAACAGCAGCTGAGATCGATAACAGCTTTGACAGCGAGGAACTGTTGGAACTGGGAGACTTCCACAGCAAAGAAGGCATCGATGATGTTAAGCTAGGACCACGCTTGACGGAAGGTCAAAAGATGGAGCTCAAGGACCTTATGGGCGAGTTTCCCCATAGCTTCAGCGATGTCCCAGGCTCTACGACTTTGGTCGAACATGAAGTCCACACCCAGACCTGGAAGGAGCATCTGCAGACCTTGAGGGAGCTGTTCCACCGTCCCGCAGAAGCCAACCTGACCGTGAGACCCAGCAAATGCATTCTGGGAGCTGACAACGTCGACTGCGTCGGACATCCGATGGAAGAGGAGACAACGGAGGATGCACTGACTCCAGGAAAGCCCACGTGATCATCGTCTTTGACCCTGGGCCGATGACAACCGCAACTGACGAGGGCGTCGTTTCCTTGCGGATGAAAAAACATTGACTGTGTAGATAAACTGTGAACATTGACAATATCCAGACAAATTTGAAGATGAAAACATTGACTCTGTGAATAAACTGAAAACATTGACAGTATCCAGAAAGACGTGCAGACGAGAAACATTGACTCTGTGTGAATGAACAACGTTGTTGAAAGAAATTAGGTAAATTTCTTCTTGAGTGGGGGTTATGTTACGTTGAAACGCGAATGGTGCGTATGAAATGCGCACGATGTTATGTGTGAAGCGCGTGCAATGGTAGGCTTGTGTGTGACGCGCGCGATAGATCTGTTCGTTTTATTTTGCAACGCATGCAGTAATAGAGTGTATTTATCTTTGATTTGATTTTGCGTTGTTATTAGTAGAGGCTTTGTGTAACGTTAGTGTTTTTAGTTGGTCGATATTGTTTGAGAATTTTCGGGAATTAGTTGTTTACTATCGATCGAAGCGTGTGGATTGTTCTGTTGGTTACCATGGAAGCTTCCATTCCAAATGGGGTTGTATGACGTGAGTCACGTGATGATGAAATTAATTTTGATTGGTTGTGGTGTTTTATGTAGGATTATTCTCGTTTGTTCCAGTGTATGTAGAGACTATATAAGCCCCGCACTGTTAAAAAAGTTGGATAGTTGTTGATAGTGAGTTGGAAAGTAAAACTTGAGAGTGAAAAGGCGATTGTATGCAGTTGTTGATGTGTGCTGAATAAAAGTGGAAAACTTCATACGTCGACTTTGTGACTTGTATGCTGATTGAGCGGGTTGCGTGAATAATCGAATCTGAGCTACACTCATCAGTACTTCAGCATTGGGGCTGAATCCACTACTGATAGAAAACACCAACATCAAACCGAGTGTAACAGGGGGGGTGTGTGCGTGTGGGTGTGTGTGTGTGTGTGTGGCTAGGTAGAAACGTCTTTATTCTGACATACACTTGAACCTCTACGTACTTTCTTTTGACGGACCCCGTTATTTTGGCGTCAAAACAGTGTTCCGTTAGGGTTAAGGCTGTGTTAGGCTTAGGGTTAGGTTAAGGTTTAGAGTTAGGGTTTGGGTTAGGGTAAGGGTTAGAGTTAGGGTTAGGGTTAGATTTTATGAAAGTCAAAGTAACGTATGTAGCGTTTTATGAAAGTCATCACAACGGCGTTTCTACACGTTGTGTGTGTGTGGGGGGGGGGGTGTTTGTGGGTGTGTCTAGGTAAAAACGACGTTACTCTGACATACGCTTGAAACTCTACGTACTTTCTTTTGACGGCCCCGTTATTTTGACGTCAAAATAGTGTTCCTGTAGGGTTAGGGCTGTGTTAGGCTTAGGGTTAAGTTAAGGGTTACGGTAAGGGTTAGGGATAGCTTCCAAAAATGACAAAATGTCAAAATAATGGTAAGTGTGTCAAAATTGTTTCACGACAGTCATCACAACGTCGTTTCTACAAAAATATGTGTGGTGTTGCATGATTTCCAATTTAATTTCAAAGTTTATACAGTATGTTAATTAGTTAAAGAACAGATTGGAAGATTAGACTTTCTAATTAATCTAATTGTTATTAAAGTTTAAAAGTTGTTGCTAGCCTTCTTCTTCTTCTTCTTCTTCTTCTTCTTCTTCTTCTTCTTCTTCTTCTTCTTCTTCTTCTTCTTCTTCTTCTTCTTCTTCTTCGTTGTAGTAGTAGTAGTAGTAGTAGTAGTAGTAGTAGTAGTAGTAGTAGTAGTAGTAGTAGTAGTAGTAGTAGTAGTAGTAGTAGTAGTACAGTGTATTATAAGCCATAACAAGATAACTTTACATTTTCCTTGATAGAAAG
>CM072519.1:42911838-42914338 GCA_036898135.1 Oncomelania hupensis | reverse complement strand
CAGAATTTGAGTGTAAATAATGTATCCTTGCTGTGAACAACGTCTCTCTCTCTCTCTCTCTCTCTCTCTCTCTCTCTCTCTCTCTCTCTCTCTCTCTCTCTCTCTCTCTCTCTCTCTCTTTCTTTCTCTCTCCCCCTCCCCTCTCTCTCTCTCCCTCTCTCTCTCTCTCTCTCTTTCATATGGAAGTCTGCCAAAGAATATTGCTATCTTCCGTTCCGTCATGCTTTCAGTTTCAGTGCTTGCATCACCCTACTTTGTGCAAATATGCAAATCGCTGTCTTGAAGTTCCGTTTGAAGATAGCGGAAGGGATTGCAGGAGGGAAATCAGTAGCATATAGAATGGATGGGTTAAAGGCAAACGACGAGGAAGGATGGAGATCAGCAAGAAGAAAACAAGACGGCAAGCCATTCCAATGTATTTCCAGACTCTCACACACAAAAGCGGTGTTGTGACCTGGCGTTATCATAGCGGACCAAAAGAAAAAACACGGAATGATAAACCACTATCGGGAACAATCTGCAAGGAAAGAATTGATCACAATTGGATCAGCCAATTTTTTTTTAATACAGTGCAAAGCGTTCTTTAGAAGAAAAAAAAGTGAAGCTCAATGACTTTGATCTTTATTAGATTATTATTTTTTTATTAGAGTATAAATACCAAAAGAAATAGCATGGTTTGTAGTAGATAAAGTATATATCCACGAAGTAAAAATGATGAATTTCAGTTCAGCTATTCTCGAGACAAGTCAAAAAGTATGTTTAAAAAAAGAAAAATTTAAATTGGGAGCGGCGTACGGACCGACGTACCGACAACCGCATTGATACTAACGGAATTGCTCAGGATTCGAAGTAAGTTTAGGCCTACCTGTATACCAAAACTCAACAAAATCGCTTCAGCAGGTTTTGAGATATTGAGCAAAATCTGTTTAGCAATAAAATGTCTTTAGTGACCTTGACCTTTGCGGTAAAGCAAATATGATGGAACGGGAGGCAAGCCACTAACCTAGGTAATGTTCTTGTGGAGTTTGGTCAAAATCTGTTTAGTGGTTCTTGAGATATGGCTTCGGACGGACCGAAAGACACACTTATGGCTCGTTCGGATTTCCCCTCTTTCAAGTATTCACAGATAAGTCTGGGAATACAAGAACACCACGGCAGGATGGATAGAAAGGGAAAAAAAAACAAGATGAGGACCACACAGACACTCGCACACACACACACACACACACACACACACACACACACAACATACACACAACCACACACACCCACATATACGCACACACTAACACGCACACACACACAAACACATCTCGCCTCTACCACTGACACACACACCCACACACATATCTATATATATATCTATATGTATCTACATATATTGCTATCTATCTATCTATCTATCTATCTATCTATCTATCTATCTATCTATCTATCTATCTATCTATCTATCTAAATATCTATCTATATCTATCTATCTATCTATCTGTCTATCTATCTATCTATCTATCTATCTATCTATCTATCTATCTATCTATCTATCTATCTATCTATCTATCTATCTAAATATCTATCTATCTATCTATCTATCTATCTATCTATCTATCTATCTATCTATCTGTCTGTATATATATATGTGAAAGACAGTGGGAATTACGACAAACAGAAAGATGGTCGAAAGTAAAATACCCGCTTACCTGGATGTGTAGTGTCAAGTCTAATCAAGGTAAGGCAACAAATCTTTATATAATCCAATAGTGCTGATATTGTAAGCCTGCGTATTCCGTAGTATTGCTTAATATTGCGTAGCAAGCTACTAGCAGCTTACCTAACAAAAACAATTAGATGCAAACCAGTATAGTCTACATTGCTGCTCAGTCTTGCAACACCAATACAAAAACAAATTAATCCGTTTCCCACAAATTAATCAGGTTTGTTTGGACAGATTTAAAGAAAAACGAAGTCATTTTCCTCTAATGACGCACTTTGTTTAGTTTTCAAAGATTTCAATCTAACTGCATCGAACCAGTAAAATGGATGTCTGGATCTAGATCTAACCGCAGGCATTGCGGTCTAGCACTCTCTGCCTAATGAGTATTTTGAAAAACAAATGAAGATGGATTGATGACTTTAACAACCGTCGATCTATTATTACATAGACAACTAAATGTGGATGGAGTTTCGACTTCTAAACTTCGGTCTGTTAAGATTAAAACGTTAGATTACCTCAGGAGCCCTGCAGCGACTCGGTTGTTTCGGTGTTCTGATGAAATTAGGCTTTTCACAATAGACATAATTATGTGTTAAAAGTGTATTCTGAATTCATTTCGAGATAATGCTACCAGGAAACGAAAGTGAGTTAGCAATACTTTGAGTGTGAAGTGGTGCAGTGTACTGAAGTTTCGTTTTAAAATTAATGTAGGAGACGTTTTGATACCCAATACGCTACTATATAATCATGTTTAAAATAAAGGAAGTATTACACTGTTATATCTTCTTC
>CM072519.1:42851838-42909338 GCA_036898135.1 Oncomelania hupensis | reverse complement strand
GTGGGGTGGAGAGGGGTTGGCGGAGGGAGTTGTGAAAATAGTCCGGTACACTGGACTTTTCCAATTCTCTCGGACAGGTAATGTAGCTTAGATCCTCTCGGGGCATAGTGACTACCGTTGCATGAAGATAGCTTAAGCGATATTTGAGTACTGTGTTAGCACAGTCCCCGCGCTTGTTGTGGAAAGATATACCTAACGACCATTTACACTGTCTGGCGCCAACCATATCAATTATTGTTCACATCCCTCTGCGCCCAAATGTAGTCGCTCACGGAGTGTTTGATGCTATAATATGGCTATAATATGGGCTACATTTACATTAGGCTATCTAGATTGAATTTGTACGGTTTTGTTTATTTCATTTGAAGATAACAATTGTTTTTGTTGAAACAAACAACATTAATGTGCTTGAGGAATGATAGAATGTATATAAATTTAGTATTGAGTTTTTAGCTCTGTTAAATGTTATAACATGATTGTTTTCTATTATATGTTTTATGTTTTATATGCCTGACATACATTGCTGTGAAGTTCCTTATAGGATAATAAAGATTTGTTGTATTGTATTGTATTGTTGAACTGTTTCTTTTACAACGTGGGGTTGTCATCAGCGAACTATGCAGTGCCTGTAATCTACAAATGTCTCAGCGGCGCAAGTGTGCTGAGAAGCTCTTTGAATGGAAAAGCGGTCTAAAATTATTTGCTGTTTTCACTCCAGGCTGGGACTTCGCAATGAGTGTGTTTCTGTTAAGGCCCGGCCACATAGACCTGTAGCACCCGGCGAGCTAAGGCAGTTGAAATCATTTGTTGCGGGTCGATCTTGAAAGTTGTTTAATATTATAGTCAAATGGTGAAAAGAGTACATTACATCATCATTGAAAAAGTGTTTTGTTGTAGTGAAATTACACAGATGCACACGATTATAAATTCCAACAGGCCGTGACAAACACGGTGGCATTACCTCCGACCCAATGCATTGAGCTATAAAACGTAAGCCAAATATGGCCACTAAACTCATAAGATGTGGCCACCCGTCAAAATTCGGGTCAGTGAAAAATGTCATAACCCCACGAATAAACCGTAAAACGTAAGCCAAGTGTGGCCACTACTTTAGAGTGAACGAGTTCATGCCAGGTGTGAGTAAAAAGTGGCAGATGATCGGTACTAGTAGCAGCTCTTAAGCTGGTAAAGTGCTATGTAAAAACAATAAAATAAAAAAAATAAAAATAATAGTCATGTTGATGCTGATGATGATGCATATGATGCTGCTGCTGCTGCTGCTGATGATGATGATGCTGAAAGTGTCACTGCTGAGCGCGGCGAATTAAACGAAGAAATAGACAAACAAACAAAATTAAACTAGCAGAAGCTGACGATTTGTATTTTAAGTTTGGACAAAAATAGTCATTATTTAGTTTGTAAGGCTCTGGTATTATAAAAATGGAAATAAATCGTCATAAAAACATGCCATCACCACCATTACTTTCAGCATCATCATCATCAGCAGCAGCAGCAGCAGCATCATATGCATCATCGTCAGCATCAACATGACTATTATTTTTATTTTTTTTATTTTATTGTTTTTACATAGCACTTTACCAGCTTAAGAGCTGCTACTAGTACCGATCATCTGCCACTTTTTACTCACACCTCATATGATCACATCTCTCCTCCCTCCCCCCCCTCTCCTCTCTCTTTCTCTCTCTCTCTCTCTCTCCCTCTCTCTCTCTCTCTCTCATTTTGATCTATAGTCTAGAGCCCAGGCTCTTATGTTTAATCTCACCCACCACCACACGCCGGTTTTTTTTCATACTCACCACCGTCCTTTCCTCAGTCCCTTAAATTCCATTTAACGTGCTGTGTGAATCATTGCGTGCTTCCACCACCGTCATTCCACGCATACACACACGCGCACGCACTAAAATACACACACATATATACACACCCGCACGCACACACAATCGCACGCACAATGAAGTAAAAGAAATTAGACATTAATTTGACAATAATAATAATAATAATAATAATAATAATAATAATAATAATAATAATAATAATAATAATAATAATAATAATAATAATAATAATAACAATGAATGCTATATACGTCCAAATCAACAATCAGCCTCAAAGAGCGGTGATCTTTCACAAAATACCTCCTCACATGTTTTCGCCCACCTCACACACACACACAACCAACACATCTATCACTCAAATATGTGGTGTAAAGGCAGAGAGATCGATATTAGAAGATGGAAAGAAAATCCTATTTATTATTGCAATTTTAGATAGGTTGCATCCAATGCCACTACTGAAGGGAGGGAAGAAACCGAAGTACCCGGAGGAAACCCTCGCCGACCTCAATAATCCCGTACCGAAATCCCATGTTTGCCCCTTGCGGGAATCGAACCCGCGACCTTCGGCCTAGGAAACCGCCGACTTACCCACTGCGCCAAGAGGCCAATCAATGGTGTACCTCCAAAACCGCTTCCAAACCCAACCATTTCCTTATCCCTCTCTCGGGAGTAGTCGACAAAAGACGTTGACAATACCCTTTTATTTCAGGGGCCAGCTCTGTGAGGGAGGCTCCTATCTTCTATTACCCGTCCGAGCATGCTATTATTAGTTGTTTATTCATCTTTATTTTCCTAATGTATGTAGTTGGTCCTGATTTGGCTCGGAAGAGTCCGCTGGACCTAAAGCAATAATCATGTAATGTAATGTATGTAATCCCTTTTTAACCCGAATTCACACACTGTAACAAAAAAAAAATTAAAATGAGTCATCACGTCCACAGCATCCACCCCTTTTTTTTTTAAAAGGCCCTAATTCGGAGGTGGTGTTTACTTCTGGCCTAAAACGGGTTTAACCTAAAATTCGCCAAAGTTTGACTTTTACAATTCTGTTCTGACAGCTGAGAATGCTTTTCTCCCGTGTTTAACGGTCGCCTTAGGACCGTTCGCTAATATTTCTGAATGAAACCACGAGGTTTCAAGAATGCATCTTGAGTGTTTGGGGTAGGGTAGGGTTTATTGCATCAACAACCTAAAACGAAGAAATCTTACCGAGAAACTTTGTCAGGCGTTTTGTCTCTTACCGGCTTTAATTGGTACATGCTAATTTTTTGCGCGAGAACGGTGGCTATTAATAGGCACACAAACTACAGGATGCATTTATTTAAATAGGAAATATACATTCGAAAGAATTAATTTTTAGTTGCGAGTTTGTTTTTTGTTCTGTTTTTTTTTAGTTGGGCAAAATTACATTACATTACATGATTATTGCTTTAGGTCTAGCGGACTCTTCAGAGCTAAATCAGGACCGGACAACCCCTGATCCGCATACAAGATCTGCTGAAACAACCCTAGTGGTAAAACTGAAAGCTCTCCACCAGCCAGTCACTTTACAATAAAGACATCCCACGCATGGGGACGCTGATGCTATACTCTAATTTATCGAACCCCCGTTTACAAAAACTAAATAGAGTACAAACATCCTTATAAATTATCAACAAAACACATACATATAAAATGCCTACATTGCTAAATAATAACATCATAGGAAGCCCTAGTGACCATCTGGCAGAAAGCGCCCAATATTCCCAAGCTGATCCAACAGACCTCACACACAAATAAGGAGTCTTGTCCCGGAAGAGTTTTGAAGAAAAAAAGGTAGGTGACTGGTCTAGCGAAGAAGAAGATAGTATAGCAGATTGATAGAACAGAGCAGGAATGAGAAAGAGCAAATGAGAAAGACAGCGACAGTGGGAATTTAAAGCACTAAATTTCCAGAAAGTGGGGATACTATTAATACTGAAACCCCCGGCACCCCAACAGGGGGAAGTTGGGCAACACTCAATGTGAATGATAAAATGAACTGTTGGTGAGGGGGGAAGGGGAGGGGAATGGCGTAGTCCAATTGGGCCGCTTTAAATGTTTCCCCTGAAAAGACTGTAAAATTGCTGTGTGTCTTTGCAATTAGAGCCTGTGCGTTGGGGTGAAAGACTGCGTGAGAATGAGGCAAGAGGACGTGAGTGGACGCACGGAAGAAAAGAACTGGACACTTTTTTTTGCAGAGTGTGGGTCAATTGGGTCACCTTGACCTTCGATGCCCAAACCTGGTAGACTGGTCCAATGATGAAACACCCCATGAATTGATTTTTTTTAAATTTATTAAAACAATGTATTTTAACGTTGTTATATAGCGCTTTTTCCAGCTCGAGAGCGGCTCAAGGCGTCGGTCGATATAAGATCTAACTCACGCCACACGAGGCTCCCAATTGCAGACTTTGGGGGAGTCGTCTGACGCAACAGACAGCTGAGCACAAACCTGAGAGACCAGGTACGTAGGCCTATGAGGGCGAGAGAGAGAGAGAGAGGGGGGGAGGGGGGAGGGTGGAGGGTGAAGGGGAGGAGGGTAATGGACCTAGTGTTTGTTGAGTGTATTTGTGTAGCCGGGACTCGCCGGCAAGTTTTGTTGTTGTGATTGATTTTGTGGTGGTTGTTTTGTGTTGTTGTTGTTTTGGCTTTTTCTTTGGCACACCAGACCATTAACGGGCTTTGAGCCACTGCCTCTACAGTTTTTGCTATGTTATCGCTTGATATTCTATGCTTCCATGCAATTGTCTTGCCACAAAATGAATTAGAACAAAGGAAATGTTAAAATATAGTAGTAGTAATAACAAAAATATTACTACTACTACTACTACTACTACTACTACTACTACTACTACTACTACTACTACTACTACTACTACTATCCTATCCTATCCTATCCCGTAACTCGGAGGTCGTAGGAGAACCACAGATGATCGCTTAACCAGCGTACTCCAACTTTCCCTGTCCTCAGCAACCCTGATGGCTTCGCTCAGTGTCAAACCAGTCCATTCTCGAATGTTGTCCTCCCACCTCTTTTTCGGTCTCCCTCTTCTTCTACCTCCTTGCACTGTGCCTTGCAGGATGGTCTTTGCAAGACCTGATGATCTGGTGACGTGGCCATACCATCGGAGTTTCCGTTTCTTCACCACTGTGAGCAGGTCATCGTATTGTCCAATGGCATGTGTGATGGTCTGTCTGACTTCAAGCTGTTTTAATGCATCGTTTACTGTTAAAAGTTGTAAACGAAACTGTTTTATTCAAGCGCACAAGTATAGTATTGCTTTGGAATCTGAATTTTTCAGATGCTATGTCGTAATATTTAATTATTTGAAGGTCGCAAGTCGCGTTTTAATAATAATAATAATAATAACGGATTTTTATATAGCGGGTACTCCAGCCTATGACCAGACTCACCACGCTTTACATAATCATTACATATAAATACATGCACGCGATAAAACATTGCTTTTGCTACAATACACCAAAAGACAGAACAGTAAGGGTACAAACTATTTACAACTATGTACACAAATTACAAAAAAAAAGACAGAAATAGACTATTTACAAATATGTACACAAATGACAGAAAAGACAGAAATAGAATAACAAAAACCTATTCACAGCTATTTATATGCCCGGTTAGACCCAGGAGGAAAAACAGTATAAATATTTACAGCCGTGTTTACACTTACGGATCAGACAGAGACAAAAGAGGAGAGAATGGCAGCGGGATACAAATCAGTCTGAATAATGCAGTTTGAAGAGGTGGGTTTTGAGGGCCTTTTTGAATGCTTGTGTTGATTGTATGTTGCGGATATGGGAGGGAAGGGAATTCCACTGCTTAGGTGCGGAGTAAGCGAATGCACGTTGGCCGTATGTCTTAGTGCGGGTGACGGGAACCTTGAGTGTGCGAGTGTCAGCAGAAGATCTTAAAGTGCGTGAAGGGGAGTAGACAGACAGCAGGTCAGCAAGGTAGGAGGGACAAGAATCAGTGAAGAAGTTGTGACAGAGAACAGAGAGTTTGTACTCTATGCGTGCTTGCACAGGAAGCCAGTGAAGGGAATGTAGTAGAGGTGTGATGTGATCGCGTTTCTTAGCTCGGAATACTAGTCTAGCTGCTGAGTTCTGAACCTTTTGTAGCTTATCAATGATGTGTTTTGGGGAGCCAGCGAGGAGAGAGTTGCCATAGTCAAGACGAGAAAGGACGAGAGCGCAGACTAGGGTTTTGGTGGCAGTGAGTGTAAGATAGTGGCGAAAGGAGCTGATTTGGCGTATGGCCGTGTATGCAGAGCGACAGACGTTGGAGATGTGGTTGTTGAGGGACAGGTCATCGGAGAGAATGTAGCCGAGATTTCTTGCTGAGGATGAAAACTGAATGTTTGTTGTCCCTACTGTAAGCGATGTTGGGAGAGGCGGGAGTGAGGAGGAGGTGTTGTGCTTGTGAATGAGGAGGGCTTCGGTTTTATCGTCATTAAGCTTAAGCTTGTTGAGTGTCATCCATGACTTAATGTCTGTGATGCAGTTCTCCAAAGTCTGAACAGTAGAATTAATGAGAGGGGGCAGTGGATTTATAAAGTTGTGTGTCGTCTGCAAATGACTGACTCTCAACAGCATGCTTTCTAAGCAGGAGAAGCAGTGGCTTGGTGTACAGAGTGAACAACACCGGCCCTAAAACGGAACCCTGAGGCACGCCGCACACCAATTCTGCTGTGCTGGAGAAACAGCCATCGACAGTGACTGCTTGTGATCTGTCAGAAAGATATGAGTGGAACCAAGCCAGGACCGAGCCGATTCCAAAGTAGTGTTGAATAGTGTTAAAGAGAATGTGGTGGTCGACTGTGTCAAAGGCGGCTGAGAGGTCTAGTAAGGTGAGAACGGAAACGTTACCATTATCTAAGGCCAGCAACAGATCATTGGTTACCTTTAGGAGGGCTGTCTCAGTGCTGTGGAAGGGTCGGTAGGCAGACTGGTTGGGGCAAAGTAAAGCGTTATCATATAGGTAGGCAAACAGTTGTTTGAGAACAATTTTTTCTATGACTTTGGACACGAAGGAGAGGTTTGAAACAGGTCTATAGTTCTTTAGATTATTTTTGTCTAAACTTGGCTTTTTAAGGAGGGGTTTGATGACAGCCGCTTTGAGCACAGACGGAACAACACCAGAGGACAGATTCTCGTTGATAATGTGGGTAATGGTCGGGAGTAGAGGGTCAAGATTCTCTATCAACATGGGGGTAGGAATGGGGTCAAGAGAGCAAGATGTTGGTTTTGAGCTTAAGATGACTTTCTTGACTTCTTGCTCTGTTTTAGAGGTAGTTGTTTAAGAGAGGTCGTTTATATAGTACAAACCATCGGTGAATTTTTTCCCGTCGTATGTTGGAGAAAGTCGTTTAAAGGCGGCGATACACGGTAAGACTAGATCTTATGATACCCGCACATGACTACGGAAATTCCCGGATCGGTAGGAATTGTCGTCAAGTCTTATCGATAGAGCATGTTCTATTTTTTCACGGCGCGATACGACAGTGGAGGTCAGACAGCCAATCAAAACAGCTATTTGATTGAACTCCGAGGTGAAGGTCACTGAAAAACCGCGACCTACAAACTCAAAAATGGCAGACCTGTCGAAGTACCAAACAGGAATTTTGATTGAGTTGTACCATGAACATAGCTGCTTATGGGACACATCATTGCAGGTCTACAAAGACCAAGGGACCAGAAACCGCGCACTTTCATCAATACAGGCGCGGTTTCATGAAGCCTGCAATATTTTGCTGGATCGTAAGCACAGCCGACAGTGATTTTTGTTGTCGTGTGTCTCATGTCAATGAACGATATGAAAATAAAAATAATATATTTGTGCAATGCATATTAATATAACTTTAAAAAAAATGTAATGACGTTTTGAAAAACAAGCGTCATCAATTTATCAAGCGCTAACAACAATTGCTTTTGCAACTATTGAGATCTAGTTAGCCTTGGCCTTTACCGACAGGCTTATGACTCATACATACCGTGTATCAGCAAAGACATCAGATCTGCAGCGGCATACGCGGGTATCATAAGATCTAGTCTTACCGTGTATCGCTAGCTTAAGAGAGGGTCTTAAAACGGAGGTTTTACTGTACTATTACTACTACTACTACTACTACTACTACTACTACTACTACTACTACTACTACTACTACTACTACTAATAATAATAATAATAATAATAATAATAATCGTGACCTCATTATGAAATTATGATTACGTCACTCGACTTGCATAAGTTTGGTTTGAAAGTTGGGGGTATAGGTAAAGTCCAAGTACATATCACACTTGAAACAAATCCCTAAAGTAATTTGGGAGAAAATAGGATAATTTTAAAAAACGCTACAAATTCTTATATCACAATTACGTCACCCGATAATGCATTTTTTGTCCCGTCTGGTAGGGTTCACTTTTTCCTAACCAAATTTTACGTTTCAGAGAAATCCGTACATTAGTTTCAGAGAAAAGTACGCAAATGTCACCTCCGAACGGACGCCGGACGCCGGAAGCCGAACGGACAAAGCCAAAAAAAGTAGCTACCGCGCTCGGGATCTAAAAAAAAAATTAATGTTGCACCAAGTAATATAGGTGTTAAACAGAGAAACAGAGCGGTGCTTGCATTGAGCATTTACAACAATGAGAAAAAATATAGTAGTGTGTATGAACTTATCTCATTATAGAGAAATAGAGCGTTCTATTTCTCTACCTTAGGCCTCGACAGTGTTAAAGCTGCATGGCAGCGTTGGCATTCCTTTCTCTCTGGCGTTGGTCATGCATCGTTCCATGTCATGCCCCTGGAAAGGACTTCAGCGTCCGATCTGTGGCGTGTCTGATGACGCCCTATAAATAACTTCTAATTCAATACTTGCTTCCCTGATGGTGGTGAGGACGTTGATGATGTCGAGGACGATGATGATGATGATGATGATGATGATGATGATGATGATGATGATGATGATGATGATGATGATGATGATCATGATGATGATGATGATAATGATGATGATGACGATTTATTTATTTATTTTAGTAGTAGTAGTAGAGCAAAAACTTCAATAATTGTTTTCTCTATCATCATAATAATAATAATAATAATAATAATAATTATTATTATTATTATTATTATTATTATTATTATTATTATTATTATTATGTTGTTGTTGTTGTTGTTGTTGTTGTTGTTGTTGTTGATGATGATGATGATGATGATGATGATGATGATGATGATGATGATGATGATGATGATGATGATGAACATTTTTTTTTAAATTATTATTATCATTGACATTGTTGCTGTATTTGTCGTCTTTTACTACTACTACTACTACTACTACTACTACTACTACTACTACTACTACTACTACTACTACTACTACGTCCTTGTTGTTATTATTTGTTTTGTGCCAGTGTAGGTAATTTGAAAACAGAAGTCAATATGGGTTAACAAATTCAGTCGTTTTGTAAAAAAAAAAAATAAAGGTTAAAAGTTAGACAGAACCGACAATCCTGGGAAAATCCATCGACAAACGAATTCTTTTTTCCGTTTTCTCATTCTCCTTCTTTTGCTTCTTCTTTGTTCGATGGCTGGATCACGTTTTCAGTCTCGTGCTGTCGTAACCATGGATGCAAAAGATAGGTATGTTAGGAAAATTCATCTTTGAATTTTGTCTGTGTATTTAAAAAAAAAAAAAAAGATACCTTCTCAGAGCAACGAGGTTAAATTTTTAAAAATCAATGAAACAAAACGCAGAAGAAAAAATACATTTTCATTCCATCGTTTTCGCTAAAGCTTCTTCAGTAGCTAAGCCGACGGAGATATAAAATCCAACATCACATTTATTAAAAATAACACTTTTTGTTTACGCCAGTTACATATGTGTGGGCGCAAATGGTCCCACGATACCAGGTTGGAATAGAGATCACTCAATCAAGCAGATAGCACTTGTTCTCCTTCCAACAATCCTGTTGCTTATTACGCCTCTGTGTGTTTGTGTGTGAGTGTATGTGTGTGTGCGTGTGTGTGTGAAGAATTATTCTTTAATAAGATCCGACGCATTATTATTATTATTATTATTATTATTATTATTATTATTATTATTATTATTATTATTATTATTATTATTATTATTATTATTTTAAATTATTATTATTGGTATTATTATAATTATTATTTAAATTTTATTATTATTATTATTATTAATATTATTATTATTATTATTATTATTATTATTATTATTATTATTATTATGGTGTCGGATAGTGCAGTGGTTGGAGCACTCGCTACTGTGTCGAAAGTGAAGCACCGTCCGGTGCGGTTAGCACTTGGATGGGTGACCGCTAAGGTGTGAAGCGACAAACAACAACGCCCCCAGTTGACTCAACTGTGATTGAGTACCTACTCTCTTGAGGGTGGGGAAGGTAAAGCAGCGAGGGAGAGAGTTGGGCATCACCCTCATTACGCTGGCCCAAGATAAGTGTGATCTCCAACATCACGCTCCCCTACGGCCACAAGGCTATGGGACTACCTACCTATTATTATTATACAATTTTGTGTACACAATTCATGATAAATTTACGTATTAGACCCGTATAAGACTAAATACTGCTGCCGCAGGCGTCAATAGACCTTTAGTAAATTCCCGGCTCCGAATGGAAAGGAGAATTGTGATTGGACAGCAAACTATGCCTGGAGTTATCGTTCTTGGAAAACTCGGAAGCGATCGGGGTTGCCGGGGGGCGGAGGGGGGGGGGGGGGGGGGGGGGGTGGGGGGGGGGGGGGGGGGGGGGGGGGGGGGGGGGGGGGGGGGGGGGGAGAGGAGGGGGAGTGAGGTTTGAGGGATGGTGGGATGGAGGGAGGGGGGGGGGGTGAAAAGCGAAAGTAATGGTCGATAAATGACCAAGTATGGTACTGCAGTCGTCAAGAGGAGCGTCATCAGTGAAACTGTGGATGAAGTAAGATCTTTCAAGTTGGTGATGGCAGTTTATTTTTTCAAAGGTGGACAGATGCGCGTGATAGAGATGTGTAGCACGGAGGACGACAATGCGGTAAGTCCGACATTCATAGTCTATGAAGTATGATTGTGAACGCTGTCGATGAATCCTGAAGCAACATTTCTATATTTTTAAACACAATGTTGCTGTAGATAAATCCACCGGAGATGTACTGCAATGCATACTTATTCTACTAAAGTGATATCGAAAGTAAAAAGATACTTCAGAGCCTGTGCTGTGACTGCCCTGGTAGGTAAATGAAATGAATGTATTGGAAGAAAATATCTGTGTAATCATTGTCAGTAAATATGAAAGGGGTGTGCACCAACTGAGCAAGGAAAGATAAACTTGTTTGAATGTGTTAAATTATTCAAGAGATTTTTAAATTTTCAAATTGAACTGAACATTTTAAACTCAACTGCATTAGAATGGTATGAAGTATGAAAATAAAAACCATAAGAGAAAATTGGTCTACACAAGAATAACCCATGAATTATTGATGGAAAGGTTTGAAGCTTATAAGCTTTCAGATAAACAGTGAAGTGGAATGTATTATTTTAGCATGCAAAATACAGCGTCCGTTGAATCCATTTTATTTATGTTTCAGCAATGGTGGAGGAAGCAATCACATTGCAGCGGGGGATGTTTTGTTGGTGTGGTTTTTTTTCTTAAAGATTTCAAAGCCAGAGGGCTTGATGCCATCCTTGATGCTCCATCATGCACTGGGCAGCCTTGTCGCTGGAAGGAGCCAGGGGAGTGGGTGGATGAATGAAGTAGAGGGGGTAGGAGGAGAAAGGACAAGTCCAGCCTCACGGGTTGACATTAACAATTTGAATTAAGTTATCCATTAAATGAGATGTTGAGGCCTCTGGTAATTAATACATTACACTGCAACAAACAAGCAACAAAACAACAACAAATAATAATAACAACAAGCCAAGCAATAATAATAATAATAATTATTATAATAATACAATACAATATACAATACAATATAACTTTATTGATCTCAAACTGAGAAATTCCACACATGGTCTACAATACAATCCGACATAAAAATTTTAGAGTACATGGGAAAGAACTAAGAAACGTTTTAGCACATTATGCATACATAATTATATAACACATCATATTCATTTTCTTACTACTTATACGGCACATACACTGGTCATTACTTTCAAGTTCTCGCACATCACACACTTACTATCACATTTATTCCAACATTGAACATGTCATTTCTCTAAGATACATAGACTAACTATTGCCTTTCGCACAGCACACTCACTATCACATTTATTCCAACATTAAACATGTCATTTTTCTAAGATACATAGACTAGATATTGCATTTCTCACTGTATATTATTACAACGTTAATTCCAAAATACCTTCTCATCCTTCACACACACCCACACATTTACACATGCACACCCCCACAGTAACTAAGATCAAACATTGTTAACTAGGATACAATCCAAATATCACTTCAACATTGCATTTAAAAATAAAAAATAAAAAAATCTCACAATAAACACAATTGTACAATAATAATAATAATAATAATAATAATAATAATAATAATAATAATAATAATAATAATAAAAATAATAATAATAATAATAATAATAATAATAATAATAATAATAATAATAATAATAAAAATAATAATAATAATGAAGATGACGATGGTGATGATGATGATGATGATGATGATGATGATGATGATGATGATGATGATGATGATGATGATGATGATGATGATGATGATGATGATGGTGATGATGATGATATAAATAATAATAATAATAATAATAATAATAATAATAATAATAATAATAATAATAATAATAATAATAATAATAATACCGCTGGCTATGTGTAAAAAATAAATTTATAAAATTTATAAAAAAAAGAGTAATGGCAGTACATCACACAACATAAATTCAGTGGTTTACCACCAACTTGAATGCGCGGTTACAATTCTTCGTACATATTTTTATGCTTGTTCGTATGAATAAACACCTATTGTGGCGCAGGTAGGAATTCTATTCAGGTAGATGAATTGAGAATTGAAGATATGGTGCTTGTTGTGTAGTTTTAACTGTGGACAGTGTGAAACAAAATCCTAATTTTAATGTTTGATTATTGAAGATGTGAATCTTATGGTTTATATTGAAAACAAGAATTTATTATTTATTGTTAACAATTGTTAACCTGAATTAAAACAAGTGAAATTGCTAAATAGTCTCTCACACTGCTGTATCCTTAAAGTAGTGACAAAACTCTTTTTTTTAAAAAGATGTACTAATTAACTTAAATTGGTTTGCAGATTTGAGATCGGATATCTATCCTTTCCTATCCTATCCCGTAACTTGAAAGTCGTTGGGTCACCACAGATAATCTTTAACTAGCATACTCCTCAACAGTCTTAATGGCTTCACTCAGTGTCAAGAGAATCCATTCTCGAATATTGTTGTCCCACCTCGTTTTTTGTCCCTCTTTTTCTGCCTTCTTGCACCGTGCCTTGCAGGATAGTCTTTGCAAGGACTGGTGCTCTGGTGATGTGGCCGTACCATCGGAGTTTCCGTTTCTTCACCACTGTGAGCAAGTCATCGTGTTACCCAATGGCTTATGTTTTGGTCTGTCGAACTTTGTCGTTGGTCATGTGCTGGGTATATGAAATGCCCAGAAGTATTAACGTAGTACCTCATCTCCATGCTTGGTATTCTTCGTTGTAGGTCTCCTGTGAAGGTCCATGTTTCGCAAAGAGTATAAAAATGGAGATGACAAGTGAGCGCAGCAGCCTCACCTTGGAGTGTAGACTGATGGTCTTGTCTTTCCAACTGGGCTTCAACCTTGCCAGGGCAGCAGTTGTTTGTGCTATCCTGGAGAGGACTTCCTATCGGGATACAATGGCTCCTAAATATTTAAAGCGTAATAATAATAATAATAATAATAATAATAATAATAATAATAATAATAATAATAATAATAATAATAATAATAATAATAATAATAATAATAATAATTGGGTATACATTTATAAATTTTCCTATTTTGAAATATTGGCAATAAATACATTTTGCAGTACCCACACCACTACCAGCAAACCAGTACAATTTTTACGAATTATGGGTGTTTATATCCCCACCAGCGTAAATTATTTTGTACTAGCAGCTATACCAACGTCTTGTAGTTTAATGCCTAGCCTAAATCTGCATGCACAACTGGACACCAGCAAAAAACAACGCAACTCTGAAATCAACCTGAATTTGAATATGACCTCAGTAGCAAAAGATTAAATGGTTAGCTCGTTCCCAAAAAATAAATAAAGCATTTAAATAAGAAAAGTTCATACTAACCACTTTATCATTCTTTTAGTTGACAGTGTGTGCACATAGTTGCGGTAGGATGAAGTTCCAGCTACAGCTGAACACGCGTACAACGAACACGCTTTCAGCAAACAACGCTTTTTACGAAAGGACCAAAAAAAAAATCCCCTGCCAGAGTTGTTCTTGTTTATTCTTGAGAACTTTCTTGAAACAACAACTACGGTAGCTTCACTAATAACGAATGTATTTCCCTATCACAGACACCAAATTTCGACGGATGTAAGAAGTCGAAGAACAAAACCATTACAAATGAGGTAAATTTGTGCAAATTATGTAAAAAGTCATTCAGGTGCCTGTAAAATAGTGTACATGCTTCATGGGAACGTTTTTTTTGTGTGAGTGTGTGTGTCGTGAAAAACATGACAGCAAAACTGGAAAGAATTCAGCTCACTCTGATAGAGAACTTGAAATAATATTGTAATGGAATCACATCAATACAAGAAAAAGCTGATATAGCCAAGGAATTTAAAATTCCACCATCAACGCTAAGCACCGTCTTAAAAAATAAGAAGACATATGATGTGTGTGTGTGTGTGTGTGTGTGTGTGTGTGTGTGTGTGTGTTTGTGTGTGTGTGGGGGGGGTGAGTGTGTGTGTGTGTAGGTGTGTGTGTGTGTTCGTGTGTTCATATGAAAGTGTTAAATGATAAACATGATGTGTGTGTGTGTGTGCGTGTGTGTGTGTGGGTGTGTACCTGTTTGTGAAAATTGCAAGAAGCCGAAAACCTCGGGCCTTCTATCCAAAAGCGGTGCATCCATTGTTGACAAATCCATGGTCTTGGGGATAACAACGCAAGGGAAGCAAATCCAACCGGACAGCGTTAAAACGTTGTTATGGCCCTTTACTGGTTGGTCTCGGGGTGTTAACATCAGATTCTTGAGGCCTGAAGGAGTTATGTCCCTTATGTTATATGTCGCCTGAGCCCTTCTGTGTCGTGAATGTTTTGTATTGTATTATTTATACTCACCATTGTATTTCTTGCATTTATTTGTGTTGTGTGTTGTTGTTGTTCTAATTCATATTTGTAACTTTGTAGTTGTATCGATGATGGTCAAAATTCACAAAGGTCTTGGCGTTGGCTAAGATTTTGCACCGCTGAAATACACGAGGCCTAGCAAGGACTGCAGTGAAATTGTTCGTGGTAAATATCGGCCGCTGTTAGTGAAAAATCATTTTTGTGCCGTACTAAGTGGGACGTACAGAGCGATGGCAGTGAGGGGGTCTTTCATAAGTGCGTAAGTTTGATTTCGTTTCGTAGTGGGACTACTTTTGTCAACAGTTTACGCGATTCATTTCTTGTGCAAAAAGGTTCTAAGGGAGCATAGAGCTAAGAGAACATGCTGACCTGAAAAGCCTTCAAAG
This sequence comes from Oncomelania hupensis, assembly GCA_036898135.1. Lineage (NCBI taxonomy): Eukaryota > Metazoa > Mollusca > Gastropoda > Littorinimorpha > Pomatiopsidae > Oncomelania > Oncomelania hupensis. The sequence continues at coordinate 42,893,688 of CM072519.1, read as the reverse complement.
TGGAATGCTAAGCGCCTAAAAGTGCCTCAACAATATGCACCTGCTTTTAATTGTCTGGGTTCCCTGAGAAAGAGAGAGAGAGAGAGAGAGAGAGAGAGAGAGAGAGAGAGAGAGAGAGAGAGAGAGAGAGAGAGAGAGAGAGAGAGAGAGAGAGAGAGAGAGAGAGAGAGAGGTACGCGTATTGTCATTCTTAATCACGTTCACAGCCAGCGTTGTGGCTGAGTGGCCTGCGGCGGGACTAACTTGACTTGTCCACTGGTCAGAAACCAATGGCGCCTGACAGGGGTGGGATCGATGCGGCCTGTGGGCGTTATGTTTCTCCGAATAGTATTTACTTTTGATTCGGGCAACGTCTCAAGGGCACCCCCTAAAAATTAAAAAAAAAAAGAACTAATATCGTAATTTGGATTTGGGCGCGCCACAGACGGCGACTACGTCTTCCCCAGGGGAAGCAGCCCAGAATTTCCCGATAAAAAGTAAAAAATGAAATATCAAAATCAAATCATTTCATTTTTGAGACGATACAACTCTCGTCTTCCTTCCCTCGCGTGCTATTCCAGAACTGAGTGAGCGAGATCTCATTTGAAGCATTTGACCCCTAGTATTGGCATATTCAATTAACCGTTGCATCGAGTTTTGTGTGGGAGTGGGAAGAGAGAGAGGGGGTGGGGGGCAATTGTAGTTCATCAATATGGAAAATAGGATCCAATTCTGTTTTCGTTTAATGCCATTTCAATGCAATTAACTTGTCATACACACGTTGTATGTCGAATTTCACCGTATTTTATTGCATTTGAACTAATTTTGAACATCAGTTCAGTTCAGTTCAGAGTTAAATTAACGTCCCCGGATACAGTGCGTATAGGGGACTTTTTTGAATATGATTGCAGAGGCCATTATATAGGCTACTCCTCGCCCTAACATCCCCACTATATGACACTTTTATTTCACATAAACAAGAGGGTTTATTGTGAGACGTATTAAGTCATGAGTTTATCACCACTGTTTGCGATACTCTCATTGTAATTGTATGGTCCCCCGAGACATCTGTAGTCGTATAATTACGAAGTTAGTTGTATAAATTATGTAGATATATCTATTTTTATAAATTATTATAGTATTCCCCTATACAAGCATTTATAAAAACCCATTTATCTCACAGTACACCTAGGGCATTGCTTGTTAAATAAAAATTAGTAACTTACAATGCCGAATTTTATTAACACAATAACATATTATTATAACTATTAATTAACAATGTGCCTTTTTTTGTCACCTTCCTGAACTATATGCACGGCGAACAGAACTAGCTTTAACTGAGTGTAATAACAGATGTCACAGAGAGAAGCGCTGTTAGCTCAGTGGAGTACACAGTGTACTCGAATGTCAGGCAATAACATTGCAGCCTGTACAGGCAGAGTTTCAAAGCGCCAGGAGTTTAAAATACAAATTACCCTGACCACAAGTATATCAACTAACAAGTTAGTATCTCCCTTCTATGTCTCTGTCGACGTGCGCGTACAATCGGTTGCTTCCCTTTACATGCTTTGCGCTCCATAGAGCGTCGACGGCCTAAAATAATTTTTTAGAGACTTCAAAACCCAGGGGAATTATGGTTAGGAAATCCTTTTCTGAAATGACGTCGGCAGGACTCTTCGAGATTGGTGCATGGCACACGAGACTCACGCAAAATGGCGTCATAAGAAGATTGGTTAGATCTGAATTCGTCTAATTTGACCTCGCATGCTGCTGGATAACAATGCAATTTGGATTTGCTTTCAAAAATAAAAAGAGAGCGAGACCACAACAAAGTACAATGACCCAAGGCGAGGCAAACACTCAAGGCCGACAGAACAAAAAGCACACAAACTACAAAAGGTAAGTACCCGTGACCATACACAATAAAGTAGGCCTAACCACCATTGCAAAATAGGATTGATCATCACCATGATTGAATTTTTCCACCCCACCTTCCAATTGGTACGGAATCGAACATATGCTCAAATTATCATATCTTTAACAGACCTTGCATGTGCATTATACAGTGTGCTTCAAGCGATAAATGAACCATCACATCGAACAATCTGAGCAGAATGGCGAACAATCGTTCACTGAGACTCACGATCGCCTGCACTGAGCTCACATACATGTGTGCATGTTTCTATAAATCCATCGTGTTCTCCTTCGATAATTGAGCAAAGTCTTTGTTCACTATCAGAAATATGCAGTTACTCTCCCAACTTTCGTTTAATTTCAACCAGCACATCTTCGCGAGAAATGGCGACCATGAATGCAAACGTAGCTAGTTATCAGTTACTTCCCTTGAACAGATTTCCCAGAATTCTCTATTCTATTTTTAGGTTTGGGATACCCCCGTCTCAGCTTGTGGCTAAAACCAAGGGCAACGGGACCACCGCACGTCGACTGGGGGCAATACGATATACTAACTTGTTAGTTGATATACTTGTGCCCTGACCCACTGAACCCCTACTCATTCGGATGAGAGTATAAACCGAGGTCTAGTCTGTGCACGCACGCATTCCATCGCAAGGGTTTTAAAGATCATGATGCCCGTGTCCTTTGTTCTTTCTTTATTTATTTTAACGTCAGTTTCCAACTTCAATATTAGACAAATTAATGGCCTTTTAAAGGGTATGACGTTTACCCTCCACGCTGGAAACCAACAAGATTCCTATCCTATCCTATCCTTTCCTATCCTATCCCGTAACTTGACAGTCGCTGGGGTACCACAGATGATAGTTTAACCAGCGCAATCCATCTTTCTCTTGTCCTCAGCTATCCTTATGGCTTCACTCAGTTTCAAGCCAGTCCGTTCTCGAATGTTGTCCTCCAAACTCTTTTTCTGTCTCCCTCTTCTTCTGCCTACTTGCACCGTGCCTTGCAGGATAGTATTTGCAAGGTCTAATGCTATGGTGACGTGGCCATACCATCAGAGTTTCCGTTTATTTACCACTGTGGGTTCGGGCATTAAATAGAATAGACCCAACGTTTCCCGACTAACAGGGGTTATGTTAGCACGGCATCACTGGGCGAAAGTCTTCTACACAGAAGTCACCGGCCAGGGCGGAGGAACCTCACGTTACTAAAGGTTCAATGACTACGTGCTCAGGGCCAAGGCGAGCCACGCTGTATTCGTGGATTTCGGCTGTGGCCAACAGCCTGGAGAGGATTGGGCACCGCCAGGTCTTTTTTGCCCAAGACACACTACATGATGAAACTATCCACTAATTCCATACCGGATCGGTCGTCGCCCGGCTCAAGGACCGCGCCTTCCGTTGGCCACCAGGACGGAGGTGATAAGTATGCTACTGATGGACAATTTAGCAAGATCCGCACGAGAAACAACATCGTCATAGGAATCTGGAATGTCAGGACCCTAACTGCAGAAGGAAAATTAAAAGAACTGGCCCACGAGCTGGACCACTATCGATGGAACGTTCTAGGTATCAGCGAACTGCGCTGGAAAGGCCTAAGTGATACAACGACCGATAAAGGCCACAAGCTCTATTTCAGCGGTAGAGATGACAGGTACGAACACGGCGTTGGATTCTTGGTCCACAAGAACATTCTTGCCACTGTCATGGGTTGCCGCCCAGTCTCCAGTAGACTCATTACCATCCGTCTGAGAGCAGCCCCTTTCAACATCACCATCATCCAGGCCTATGCCCCAACATCAGACTATGACTACAGCGAAGTGGAGGATTTTTATTAAAATCTACAGGCGGTCCTTGACCAAGTGCCGAAGAAGGACATAGTCATAGTGCAAGGCGACTGGAATGCCAAGGTTGGCCAAGATGCGCACCACACCTGAGGAGACACATGTGGACCCTACTGCAACAACGAGACAAATGAAAAGGGTCTGAGACTCTTGGAGTTTGCCAGATACAACAATCTGGTACTGGCAAACACACACGCTTGGTCTCCACAAAAACTCCAGACGATGGACATGGCACAGTCCCGGCGGGGAGCATCACAACCAGATAGACTACATCATGGTCAAGAAACGCATCAGATCAAGCTTCAACATTGGCAGGACACGCACTTTTCCAGGAGCAGACATCGGAAGTGACCACGATCTCGTGATGATGTCTTTCCGGCTCCACTTGAAGAGAGTAAATACAGCAAAGTGCACTAGACTGAAGTTCGACCTGGACAAACTGCAAGATCCGGAGGTGGCAGAACTATTTCAGGCCACAATTGGAGGGAAATTTGCACCACTGCTCATTTTGGGGGCTGGTGAAGTAGATGTCAACACCATGACCACCACCTTCAACTCTGCTGTGACAGATGCCGCCATTGAGATCCTTGGCAAGCACCGACCAAAGAAGAGGCCGTGGATCACACCTGAACTTTTGGATCTGTGTGATAAACGAAGAGAGATAAAAAAAAGAAAAAGAACACCTCACAGGGAGCTGATGTCTACCGAAAAATCAACAATGACATCCGAAAAGGCATGCGCACAGCAAAGGAGAACTGGATAGAAGATCAATGCCAGGAAATAGAGATGCCAGGAAATAGAGAACAGTCTGAACAAAAACAACAGCAAGAAGGCCTACCAGACTGTGAAGCGGCTGACAAGTGTTAAACAGCCCAAAGTCTCCACGATCCAAAGCAAGTCTGGCATATGCCTTACAGAAGAACAAGAAGTCTTGGACAGATGGACAGAGTACTTCTATGACCTTTACAATCATACACCAAATGGAGACCCATCAGTTCTAGCATGTCCCGAGAACAGAGAAGAAGAAGAAATCCTCCCCATTCTCCGGGAAAAAGTTGAGGCAGCAGTGCAATCGCTGAAGAAGGGGGAGTCAGCTGGAGTGGACAACATACCCGCGGAACTGCTACAAGCAGGTAGGAGAAGCGATGATTGATGTCCTCACCATTATCTGTAACAAGATCTGGCAGAGTGGGAAGTGGCCTACACCATGGACCCAGTCGCTTGTCATTACTCTTCCCAAAAAAGATAACCTTCAGGAGTGTGAAAATTATTGCACCATCAGCCTCATCAGCCATCCCAGCAAGGTCCTCCTGAAAATAATACTCAACAGGTTGAAACCCCAAGCTGAACAAATCATAGCTGAAGAACAAGCAGGATTCAGGGCAGGGCGAAGTACCACTGAACAGATTTTCAACCTCAGAATAATCTGTGAGAAATACCTACAACACCAACAACATCGATATCATGTGTTCATAGACTTCAAGAAGGCGTATGAACGAGTCTGGCATGCAGCTCTATGGGCAACAATGAAAGTGTACAACATCAGACCTAAAATTATTGAAGTCATCAAAAGCCTGTATGACAAGGCTACCAGTGCAGTCCTCCACAACAGCGCCATCGGGAACTGGTTCAGAACAACAATCGGTGTGCGTCAAGGATGCCTACTCTCTCCAACACTCTTCAACATCTTCATAGAGCGCATCATGTCAGATGCTCTTGCAGATCACGAAGGCAGAGTCAGCATATGGGGTAGAGCAATCTCCAATCTTCGTTTTGCGGATGACATTGATGAATTGGCTGGAGAGGAACAAGAACTTGAACAGCTGGTACAGAGGCTTGACACCACCTCCAGAGCTTATGGAATGGAAATAAGTGCAGAAAAGACCAAAATGATGACCAACAACACCAATGGCATCAACACGGACATCAAAGTCCAAGGCCAATCCCTCAACACAGTGCATAGCTTCAAATATTTAGGAGCCATTGTATCAGACAATGGGTCCCGACAGGAAGTCCTCTCCAGGATCGCACAAACAACTGCTGCCCTGACAAGGTTGAAGCCCATTTGGAAAGACAGGACCATCACTCTACATTCCAAAGTAAGACTGCTGCGCTCCCTTGTCATCTCCATCTTCCTATATGCTTGCGAAGCATGGACCCTCACAGCAGATCTACAACGAAGAATACAAAGCATGGAGATGAGGTGCTACAGAAGACTTCTGGGCATTTCCTACACCCAACACATCACCAACGACGAAGTCCGACAGAACATCATACAAGCCATTGGACAACACGATGACCTGCTCACAGTGGTGAAGAAACGGAAACTCCGATGGTATGGCCACGTCTTTAGATCATCAGGTCTTGCAAAGACCATTCTGCAAGGCACATTGCAAGGAGGTAGAAGAAGAGGGAGACCAAAAAAGAGGTGGGAGGACAGCATTCGAGAATGGACTGGTTTGACACTGAGCGAAGCCATCAGGGCTGCTGAGGACAGAGAAAGATGGAGTATGCTGGTTAAACGATTATCTGTGGTGCCCCTACGATCTCCGGGTTACGGGACAGGATAGGATAGGATAGGAGCATTTCATCATGTTGTCCAATGGCTTGTGTGATGGTCTTTTGGACTTCGTTGTTGGTGATGTGCTGGGTATAGGAAAAACCCAGAAATCTTCTGTAGCACCTCATCTCCATGCTTTGTATTCTTCGTTGTAGGTCTGCTGTGAGGGTCCATGTTTCACAAGAAGATGGAAAATGGCAAGGGAGCGCAGCAACCTTACCTTGGAATGTAGACTGATGGTCCTGTCTTTCCAAATGAGCATCAACCTTGTAAGGGCAGCAGTTGTTTGTGCTATTCTGGAATGTCATCCGCAAAACGGAGGCTGGAAATTGCTCTACCCCATATGCTGACTGAACCTTCGTGATCTGCAAGGGCATCTGAATTGATGCGCTCCAGAAAGATCTTGAAGAGTGTTGTGGAGAGGAGGCATCCTTGACGCACGCCGATTGTTTTCTGAACCAGTTCCTGATGGCGCTGTTGTGGAGGACTGCTCCGGTAGCCTTGTCATGTAGGCTTTTGATGACTTCAATAATGTTAGGTCTTAAGTTGTACACTCTCATGGTTGCCCACAGAGCGGCATGCCAAACTCGGTCAATCGCTTTCTTGAAGTCTACAAACACATGATATAAATGTTGTTGTTACTGTAAATATTTCTAGCAGATTATTCTGAGGTTGAAAATCTGCTCAGTGGTAATTCGCCCTGACCTTATATCCTGCTTATTCTTCAGCTATGATTTCTTCCATGGTGTAGGCCACTCCCCACTCTGCCAGATCTAGTTACAGATAATGGCGAGAGCGTCCATCATCGTTTATTCTCCTGCTTGACGCAATTCTGCGTGTATGTTGTCCACTCCCGCTGACTTCCCCTTCTTCAGCGATTGCACTACTGCCTCAACGTCTTCTCGGAGATTTGGGAGGATTTCTTTTTCTTCATGTTAGAACTGCTCAGTCTCAATTTACTGTGCATGTGTGGTTGTAATGGTCAGAGCAGTACTCTTTCCATCTATCCAAGACTTCTTGTTCTTCTGTAAGGCCAGACTTGCTTTGCATCGCGGAGACCTTGGGCTGTTTAACACTTGTCAGCCACTTCATAGTCTGGTAGGCCTTCTTGCTGTTCTTGTTCCGATTGTTCTCTATTTCATAGCATTGACCTTCTATCCAGTTCTCCTTTGCTGTGCGCATGTCTTTTCAGATGTTGATTTTTTTTATATGCATGAGCTCCCTGTGAGGTGTTCTTTTTCCTTTTTAATCTCTCTTTGTTTGTCACACAGGTCCAACAGTTCAGGTGTGATCCACGGTTTCTTCTTTGGGCGGTGCTTGCCAGGGATCTCAATGGCGGCATCTGTCACTAGTTGAAGGTGGTGGTCCTGGTGTTAACATCTAATTCACCAGCTCCTAAAATGAGCAGCGGTGCAAATTTCCTTCAAGCTGTGGCGTGGAATAGTTCTGCTTGCAGTTTGTCCAGTTGTCCAGTTTGTCGAGCTTCAGACTGGTGCCCTTAGCTTTGTTTACTCTGTTCAAGTGGAGCTGGAAAGACATCATCACGAGGTCGTGGTCACTTCCAATGTCTGCTCCTGGAAAAGTGCGTGTCCTGCCAACAAGATTATGCCCCTTAAAAAAAACCAACTCTTTCAAAAGTGCGGTTTTGAAAACAATCGGAATATTCATAATGTTTGTGTCTGTTAATTACAGCAAGATTTATTCTAAGAATAGCACTGCAGCGGACCATGTACAGCACAGCACAAGGGGTTTTGTTTACATACCACGGACAAGAACCCCAAAATTCTAAGCGCTAGCGGTCGGTTTAAGCACGATTTGATTCACATTTTAATTTGACAACAATTCAAATTCGCAGGTTGCTTTGCTTTGCTTAGATAAATTTGAAGCCCCCGACGTGATAGGATATAGAAGACTGTATTCGCAGGTTAATAATTGTTACGAGAAATATCCCCTGTTGAGACCCAGAACTCGTGTGCATGAGTGCCCGTAGCACTGCCCATAGCTACGAGCGATAGATATAATTATGTGACGTAGCGTGATATTTTTAGCCTGCATCGAGGATTACCCTCTGCATTTGATTTTAGCCAATCAGGGCATTTGAAAATACGTCACCTACCATCCCATGAGACTGTAGGACCAGCAACCTTATGTCACCGCCCGCGTAATAGGTAAGCATGCAGCAAGAGAGACGATTGTCACAAAGTGACGATTTCAAATTAAGAAGTTACAATTGTTATTTATAATGCCTGTACTTGTAGTTTAGTTTTTTATTATTTTGACGTCAGGGTTTTAAGTTTCGTCATGCGTGACGAAAAGTTTTGATAATTTTTTTAGTTCGTTGTTGGCAGTGACTGAGTTGTGTGTCTGTTTGTCCTACCGTCAATTGTTTTATTGTAGTTCGCAAAATAGGATAAATTTAAGTTTCGTCATGCGTGACGAAAAGTTTAAATAATTTTTTTTAGTTCGTTGTTGGCAGTGACTGAGTCGTGTGTCTGTTTGTCCTACCGTCAATTGTTTTATTGTAGTTCGCAAAATAGGATAAACAATGTTGGTGGACTTCTACTTCACCCTGCCAGAAGGGACAAAAGTGTTTTGACATTGTAGCAACAACACATCATTTTTTCGAACCCCCCCCCCCCTCCCCCCCAAAAAAAAAATTTGGGGGGCCTAAATTTAATACAGGATAACATGCATATTGCAAAACAAATTCATTTGTTAACATAAGTCGAAAACATTTTTTTTATAGCCATTAAAGAAAAAACGCCGAATCAACAGTTTCAGCTCTTTTTCCATTTTAGGTGACCGGCCGATGGCCTGCTTATATATTGGACAGAATGTTAATTTAACGCTTTAATAAGTTAGTCCTCGATGTGATCTTTGTAAACACATTTAAAAAAACTCAAACTTAATGTATCATGTATGAGAAATTATTTGTATTTTGAAGCACTGACCGTAATGTAGTATCCATGTTTTGAAGTGTGTAAGCATAAAATAGGCCTATCATTCAGAGTTATTAGGCCTATCACTCAGGGATAACTCTATTTGTCATCACGGACGACAACTCTTGGCATGTTTTGATGCTACGTGCAGGAACTAAAACCCACTTTTTCAAGTATTTTACGGTCGAATTTCAAAAATTTTTTTGCTTTGACATGGAAATAGTGCATTTAATTATCTGTACACAAAGTTTAAGCGAGGGGTCTTATTATTTAATCGAAGTGGCTGCTCGTACGGGACCGTACGACAAGAAAAAATTCTATTCGTACGGGAAATCTCGGTTCGGTTGCGGTACTTGGGAAATCTCGGTTACGGGCCTTGGTGAGAAAAGTCAAAATGGCTGCCAACAGCACGCTGCGCTTTCAGCGCGGCGAAACTTTCTGTAGCTATGATGAATTTTTAGCAAAAGTTAAAGTTTGAGGAATATATATATAGGCTTATAAAATGTTCCTACATAACCGGTTAACAGTTTTCCCTACGGTTATCTGAGGACCGGGCCTTTGGATCCGGGAACCCGGCTCGGTTCTCGGATCCAAGGCGGCTCCCCAAAAAAGGATCTGGGAACGACGGGTAGGGTAAGGCAGTGCCTCGACGGGTAGGGTAAGGCAGTGCTACACATATACCGCTCGAAACGGGTTAGGGTTAGGGCTAGCGGTCCGTCTACAAGTGATTGAATTACATGGAATTATAGAGGGGGTTCCCATAACCAAAGAGTTTATAAGCAAGGGCGTTTCGTAGGGTGCCGTACGAATAGAATTTTTTCTTGTCGTACGGTCCCGTACGAGCAGCCACGGCCTTATTTAATAACAATTATCACGATAAAACCCGCTTTTTCACTTGCCATTTCAGCTACCAGAACGCGGACGTCTCCTTTTGCAAAAACCCCGAAGCTACAGGCTTTTATTAATAATTATTGGTTAAAATTATTTATTTCTGATAAGTATTCGCTTAGAAATAGCGCGTAATTTCATACTGCTGTTCTGTGGACACACTTTGGGATAGCTCCATTCGTCATCACGGACGACAACTCTTGGCATGTGTTGTTGCTAGACATTGGCAGGGTGTGCGACGCTGGTTTCCCAAACTCCACCAATCTATGTAAATTGGACACCAAACAGTCGTTCAGCACCCGGACTACAGGACCTGCCGTCCCGAACTCACATGCAACCCTAGCAACAAAAAGTGTTATTACAAAGCACGGCAGCGTTGCGAGAGGACAGACGGACTGTGCGAGGACGGTTTTATCTGTGACCCCGGCACGCAATAAGGCTATATGTAGGTTGTTGTTCGGCGCCAGATCCATCCGGGAGCGGAAGCACTATGTGCCGACGGGTTGAGCTGTTCTACTAAACATCCTTTTACTTGTGCTAAAGGTTACTGGCAACCCTTGAAAGAAGGAATCTGTTTGCGCCTAACATTATTAACTGATTTTTCTGACCCACGTATGCTGCTTTTAATTAACCTGCTCTACAAGAATGTGAAGACATTGTTTCCAGTAACTTTCTATTCAACTAACAATTTCATTTCGACGATAGACGCCTGACCAGTGTGTAATAATCAGATAAAAATAACATTTCATTTTGATTATACAGGACTATAACCTTTAAAATAATAGCCTACTTATTGTATTTTCTGAAAAGTCATTGTTGTCAATGTTTGTGTGTGTATAGAAAAAATGAATATACAAACTAACATTTTATCACTTAGTTTCGTTAAGGATTATATGAATGCGTACACGTGAATGTTTAGAACACCATCTTTGACATTGGCGAGCCTGCATTAAAAAAAGTAAGATGTGTGTTTGTAATATTGTTGTAAGTTGAGATATGTTGAGAAAGCTAGTGAATAATTGAATTTTGATCAGAGATAGATTAATTGTAAAGCTTAATTTATGTGAAGGAATTTGCTGTAGAATGTTTTGAAGTATTTGATATGTTTTAAAGTACTTTTTTTTTTTTACATCTCATAAGTACAGCATGGCTGATCCCGATGTTGATCCGTTCGCACAGTACAAGCTTGAGGCGAATTCGTTAGGACTAGTGGGAAAGAAAGAGATTGTGAAATATTGCCAAGAAAGATCAAAGGAAGAGCGACGGTTGGAAGCAGAAGAACGCGATAAGCTGAGGAAATTTGAAATTGAAAAAGATAAATTAGCGGCAGAAACACAGCGAATCGCGGCCGAAAAAAAAGTCGGAGTTTGAAGCTTTGCGAATAAAACATGATCATGCACTGGAATTGGAACGACTCCGAGCAGAACTCGGCGTTACACAAAGCGGCACTTCGTTATCCGGTTTCGGTGATCACAATAGCAGAAACATGCCAAAACTTCCGCCATTTGATGAGAAGACGGACGATTTGGACAGTTACTTGTATCGCTTTGAACAGCATGCGATTGCGGTGAAATGGCCGGGAAATGAGTGGCTCATATACCTGGTGAGTGGGCTCACAGGAAGAGCTCTGACGGCGTACCACGAGTTGGGCCGACGGGGACCGTTGTTATATGCAGACCTGAAGCAACAATTACTAAAAAGATTTCAGTGCACAGAGGAAGGATTCAGGAAGTTATTTTGGTCAGCTCAACCTGAAAAAGACATACCTATGTCGACTTTCTTAGGCAGAATTCGACATTACTTGGAAAGGTGGGTTGATCTGGCTGAAATAAAAAAGTCATTTGACGGATTGTTGGATCTAGTATTGAGAGAACAGATTTTGAAAGTTTGCAGTCCCAGTTTAGGTACATTTTTGCGAGAGCGAACATGCAAAACAGCAGAAGAAATGATAGATGCAGCTGAGCGTTACAGGGAAGCACACCCTGGCCAGTGTGTTGCAGCAAATGTGAATCCTGATTCTGCAAATGTAGCATTTACAGGGGTCATTAATGGTCAGTCTGGGGGTCAAGTAACGAGAGGTGGATTTCGCGGAGCATTCCGAGGGGGGCGTCAGTACAATGGCCGAGGCAGTAATAATGTTGGACTAAAGGGGCCATTCAGTAAAACAAATGAAAGTTCTATTCAACGCAATATGCGCGATCATGGTCAAATTGTTTGTTACTACTGCAGAAAAGATGGTCACACACGTAGAACGTGTCCTGAGTTACATGTTTCCGAAACGTCAAATGTTTGTCAAGCTATGTCCCGATGTTCTGTATGTGACATATCCTTTACTATTGCTAAACCTTGCGGACATCCTTTTGATGATGCTGGTGCATTTCTTGAGAACAATGGAAATTAGATTAATAGGAATTTGGTGATGTGTGAAAGCAAACTGGATGGGAAACCTGTCCAAGTTATGTTGGATTCGGGATGCACAACCGTTGGCATTAGGAGGTCGCTGGTGGATTCTGAAGCATACACGGGCGAAGTGATACATTGCAAACTTTTCTCAGGTCATGTATTCTCTTTCCCTGTAGCAGTGATTCATTTGCAATGTCCAAGTTTTACAGGGGAGGTAAGAGCATGTGTTGTCGATGACCCAATATAGGATGTCGTACTGGGCCGCATACCGGGATCGAAGTTTGGCATTGCAGAATGTGATGAGATTCAAGGTCCAGAAAATGCAAATATTGTGCAACGGGAAGCTGATGTCGATCAGTCTGCGGACGATGATGTTGTCGATCAGCCTGTGGAAGCTGATGTTGTTGATCAACCTGTGGAACGTGATCAGCCTGTGGAGGCTGATGTTGTCGATCAGCCAGTGGAAGCTGATGTTGTCGATCAGCCTGTTGAAGCTGATGTTGTCGATCAGCCTGTGGAAGCTGATGTTGTTGATCAGTCTGCGGACGATAATGTTGTCGATCAGCCTGTGGAAGCTGATGTTGTCGATCAGCCTGTGGAAGCTGATGTTGTCGATCAGCCTGTGGAAGCTGATGTTGTCGATCAGCCTGTGGAAGCTGATGTTGTCGATCAGCCTGTTGAAGCTGATGTTTTTGATCAGCCTGTGGAAGCTGATGTTGTTGATCAACCTGTGGAAGGTGATGTAAGTTGCGTAACAGTTGATGTTGGGAAAGCTGACAAAATAGTTGGTGATTTAGAAAATGCAGCTGAAGCCCAAACAAGACATCAAAGTAAAGTAGGAAACAAACCTTTTCAACCTCTTATCACAGCCCAAACACCTACATTGGATGTAGGGCCAAAAGAGATTGCATGCATGCAAAAGGAAGATATAAGTCTAGCAAGCTTATTTTCAAAAGCTCAAATTGGAAAAGAGTATGTTGATAATCACAATGTGATAACATTTGTCATCACTGATAATCTGATGTACAGGAGCGTTTTCAACCAAGAGAAACAACAAACGACACTTCAGCTAGTTGTTCCAACAGTTCTTCGGAAGGCTGTTTTGATTGCCGCTCACGACAGCATTTACAGTGGACACATGGCTGTACTTTAAAACGCATTTCCCCTTTCTTTTTCTGGCCTGGGTATCGCCAAGATGTACAAACATACTGCAAGTCATGTGACTTGTGTCAAAAGACATTTCCGAAAGGGAAAATTCAAACTGCTCCTTTGCAACAAACACCAGTCATTGACATTCCATTTCAAAGGGTGGGTATTGACATCATTGGTCCCATTACACAATGTTCAGGGCGAGGTCATCGGTACATACTGACATACATAGATTTTGCTACACGATATCCAGAAGCAGTTCCTCTCAAAAGCGTGGATACAGAAACAGTAGCGGAAGCATTGGTTTCCATTTTTTCACGACTTGGTGTACCTGATGAAATTTTGTCTGATAGGGGGGCGCAGTTTACATCAGACCTCATGAAGGAAGTGATAAGTTATTGTCTGTGTCACAGGTTCACAGCAGTCCTTATCATCCTCAAACAAACGGGATCGTAGAAAGGTTTAATGGAACTTTGAAATCTATGTTGCACCGCCTTATGGCGGACAAACCTGTCGACTGGGATAGGTATTTAGCTCCAGCTCTCTTTGCATACAGGGAGATCCGGCATACCCGTACTGGATTTTCACCATTCGAATTGCTGTTTGGACGAACACCAAAGGGTCCTTCACAGTTGCTGCATGATGCTTGAACCGGAGAAAAGAAGCAGGAAGAGGTTATGACAACCTACCAGTATGTTTTTGAGTTGCGGAACACCCTGGAGGAAACTTGCAAACTGGCGCAGGAAGCTGTACAGACAGCAAATAAGCGCTACAGACAGTTTCATGATCGGAAATCAAAACTTCGCAAGTTTTTTCCTGGAACTGAAGTTTTGGTTTTATTACCATCTGATAGAAACAAACTGTTGCTGAAATGGCAAGGGCCTTTCAAAGTCATCAAACAGGTGAAAACGTGTGACTATGTAGTGAACATGAGAGGCAAAGAAAAACTGTTTCATGTCAACCTACTCAAAGAATATGTTCGGAGAAAAATGGAGTTCCGGAAAACTGATGAAACATCCGTTCCAGTGGCTTCTTCAGTGTTTGTTTCTGCTGGTGTTGCTGTGATCACAGGAGAGGGTTGTCTTTCAGATTATGACATCCAGGATGTAGAAATCAAGACAATTCTAACAAAGCAAACAAAATCATACAAAGATGTTAAAATCAATCCTGAGCTATCCATAAAAGAAAAAGCAGAAGCAATTGCGATATGTAAAAAACATCAAAGTCATTTAACGGATTTGCCGGGGTCCACAAAATTAGAAGAACATCACATTCCTTTGACTGAAAACAAAGTAATTCACCTTAAACCTTATCCTCTGCCTTTTCACGCACAAAAGACTGCAGAAGAAGAAGTGAATAACATGTTGGATTTGGGAGTTATTGAAGCCTCTTCTTCACCTTTTTGTTCACCAGTAGTTTTAGTGGGCAAAATGACGGCAGTACACGATTCTGCATTGATTTCCGAGCATTAAATCGAATCACCCAATATGATGCCGAACCTATTCCTGATGTTGAACAACTCTTTACCCAGCTGCAAGACAAACGCTATTTCACAAAAATTGATCTGAGTAAGGGGTACTGGCAAATTTCTGTGTCAGACGAAGACCGACATAAGACAGCCTTTCAGACACCTCAAGGTCTGTTTCAGTTTAGGAAAATGCCTTTTGGGTTAGTGACTGCCCCTATGACCTTCGCAAGAATGATGAGGAGACTTCAGTTACACGAAAATAAGGCTATGAGTTTCTTTGATGGCATTCTGGTAGCCACAGAAACATGGGAAAGACATTTGGTTCATGTTGATCAGGTTTTGAGCAAACTGGAAATGCATGGTTTGACAGTAAGACCCTCAAAATTTGAGATTGGGTTCCAGGAATTGGAGTTTTTGGGTCATGTTGTTGATAGTGGTACTATCAAACCCGTCCAGGCCAAAGTCACTCAGGTATTGGAGATTGGGATACCGAAGACAAAGAGACAGGTGCGAGCTTTGGTAGGTTTGGCGAGTTATTATCGTCGGTACATCCCAGGACTTGCTCACATTGTCGCGCAACTGACTAACTAACGAAGAAGAATCAACCGAACAAGGTAGAGTGGTCGGAAGAGTGTCAAAGTGCGCTCGATCTCATCAAGAAAATACTGTCCTCAGAACCCATCATTGTTATCCTTCCGGATTTTTCCAAATCTTTTCTTCTGAGAACAGATGCTTCGAGCAAAGGCCTTGGCGCGGCACTCTTACAACAAGGAAGGGATGGCGAACTTCATCCTGTTCTTTATACCAGTCGCAAACTTCTGGATAGGGAAACTCGATATTCTACTATTGAGAGGGAGTGTTTGGCTATCGTTTTAGCCGTGGACAAATTCAGCAGATACTTGTTTGGCCGAGAATTTGCTTTGCAAACGGATCATCGACCTCTCACATATTTACACAAAAGTAAAACAACAAATGGAAGGTTAATGCGATGGGCGTTAGCACTGCAAGAATATAAATTTCACATTTTACCCATTGCGGGTGAATCAAACCTAGAAGCAGACGTTCTATCCAGGTTGTTCAAAGAATAAGTATAGCTATAATGTGATAAAACTGTATGAGACAACTTATCCACACAAATTGATAATAGTAACACTTATGAAAGTAGCATTGTTATTTGTTTTGGTTTTAACATAAAACTACGTTTTATTCTTAAGGCAAGGGGTAGATGTCACAAAGTGACGATTTCAAATTAAGAAGTTATAATTGTTATTTCTAATGCCTGTACTTGTAAGTTTAGTATAACTTTGACTGTCAGGGTTTTAAGTTTCCTCATGGGTGACGAAAAGTTTTGATAATTTTTTTTAGTTGGCAGTGACTGAGTCGTGTGTCTGTTTGTCCTACCGTCAATTGTTTTATTATAGTAGCAAAATAGGATAAATTTAAGTTTCGTCATGCGTGACGAAAAGTTTTGATAATTTTTTTTAGTTGGTTGTTGGCAGTGACTGAGTCGTGTGTCTGTTTGTCCTACCGTCAATTGTTTTATTGTAGTTCGCAAAATAGGATAAACGATGTTGGTGGACTTCTACTTCACCCTGCCAGAAGGGACAAAAGTGTTTTGACATCGGCAGGGTGTGCGACGCTGGTTTCCCAAACTCCACCAATCTATGTAAATTGGACACCAAACAGTCGTTCAGCACCCGGACTCCAGGACCTGCCGTCCCGAACTCACATGCAACCCTAGCAACAAAAAGTGTTATTACAAAGCACGGCAGCGTTGCGAGAGGACAGACGGACTGTGCGAGGACGGTTTTATCTGTGACCCCGGCACGCAATATATATGTAGGTTGTTGTTCGGCGCCAGATCCATCCGGGAGCGGAAGCACTATGTGCCGACGGGTTGAGCTGTTCTACTAAACATCCTTTTACTTGTGCTAAAGGTTACTGGCAACCCTTGAAAGAAGGAATCTGTTTGCGCCTAACATTATTAACTGATTTTTCTTACCCATGTATGCTGCTTTTAATTAACCTGCTCTACAAGAATGTGAAGACATTGTTTCCAGTAACTTTCTATTCAACTAACAATTTCATTTCGAAGATAGACGCCTGACCAGTGTGTAATAATCAGATAAAAATAACATTTCATTTTGATTATACAGGACTATAACCTTTAAAATAATACTTATTGTATTTTCTGAAAAGTCATTGTTGTCAATGTTTGTGTGTGTATAGAAAAAAATGAATATACAAACTAACATTTTATCACTTAGTTTCGTTAAGGATTATATGAATGCGTGCACGTGAATGTTTAGAACACCATCTTTGACAACGGCGTAGGCCTCGGTCAGTCTCAGCAACGCAATGTGGAAGAAAAAGCAGCGCTAGTTTCATTTATTAGACCGCGGCTGTAATTTTAGTACGTCGATCTCCCGTCTTCTAGCTTGAGGAAAAGTGATTCAGCTACATTTGATGCTATGATACCGATAAATAAACGACATTGTTGTTTAATGTAGTTTGTAGCGAACAACTACGACAAATTCTAGGTCGTCTTCAACAATTACACATAAATCTATGATGTCGGCACGTTGAAACCAAAACTTCGATCGAATTTCTAGATCATCACAATAATCAAAAGGTTTCGAACGATCCCTAAACACGCATTCTCGTAGAAAATGGTCTTTGAAACATGACTTGATAAACAAGCCTGTTGGAAGCCATGTTTGCTCTCGCGCATGCGCTTTTGAACGAAGTTATGGGCATTCTTACTTACGGACAGAGTTACAACAAGGAGATAGCACCCGTAAAGTTACGACCGAATTTACGAACGACTGGAGACTTACGAACGCTCATGCACACGGTTTCAGGCCACTTAAGATGTTCATTGTAGTTCCGGTAGCTCACACCTACATTCACTGACGTGAACAAAATACACTGAGCCAAGATATTAAACACCAGCAACCGGCTTTTTGCAAAGTTTCATATATTAGTTCATCTGGGTTCTGTTCTTTCGTCTCAAGTAACGTAGGCATATATATATGGATCAGTCAGCTGAGTTTGGCCTACACAAGACTATCATGTTCATTTGTTCTATCAGTACAACTTATATTAATCTGATGAATAAAATTTGATACAACAACAACAACATTTGTTCAAAACTAAAGGCAGAAAATGTATGTCCCACGTACGCTCAGATGATTCTCCAGTTTTCCAGTTCTGAGTCGTTGTTTTTGTGTTTTTTTTCCTCTTGTTCTCTGTCTGTTCGGGTCTCCCTGTTATTGAGATATAAACGGGTGGTACGTGGGTGTGGAGGGATGGGGAGGGGGGGGAGTGCGGGGGATATAAATGCGTTTCTATTGTTTTATTTTAGCAAACGCCGCCGTAGCAACAGCAGCGCAATATCAACATCATCATCGACTTCGACGACAACCACGATGACTTCTGGTGGACATGACAGTCTGAACGAGACGGACTTTGTTCAAGCAAATGGGTAAAGTAGTTGCCACATTTGGCTTATGTTTTACGGCTAATGCATTGGGTTATGAGATTTTTCACTGTCCGGAATTTTTGACGGGTGGCCAAACCTTACGAGTTTAGTGGCCAGAATTGGCTCACGATTTTGACGGCTTACAGTATGCATTGGGTCGGGGGTAGTGGCGCCATGTTTATCAAGGCCCAGTTCGAATTTATAAACGTGTGTAGCTGCGTAATTTCACTACAATAAGGCACTTTATCATGACAATGTAATGTACTCTTTTACGATTTGCCTATAATATTAAAGAACTTTACTTAGATTAACACGCAACAAGTGAATTCAACTGCCTTTTATGCATTAGTTTAGCGAAGACGTTCATTGGTTCTTCAGTTAGTCAATATCTATGAGAATCGTCGATGTTATTTGATCATAATTATGTTTGTTTGTTTGTTTGTTTGTTGTTGTTGGTGGTGGTGTTTTTTTTTTATTTATTTATTTTTATTTTTTGCTTTGTTTTCATTTGTTTTTGTTTTTGTCTTATCATTTCGGTGAAAAAGACATTAAAACAAACAACAAAACAACAATCAACTGCCTTAGCACGCCAAGTCGTGTGTAGCAGACAATCTTTGTTGCGTGTGGGAGGATGTAGGTTGACCTCTACACTCGTGACGTCACACTATCGCATTTGATTGATCCTCGTACGTCCGGCTTATGTATGTTTGCAGAAGAAATCAAACATGCGTTATCCTTGTTAAATTTTATGTTAGCCTGTACGCAAGGAAATACATAAGGAATTCATAAGCGTAACACAAGTGTGGCTGAGTGCGTAACACAAGTGTGGCCGGGTGCGTAACACAAGTGTGGCCGGGCCTTAAGTTTCCTTCTTCTTCTTCTTCTTCTTCTTCTTCTTCTTCTTCTTCTTCTTCTTCTTCTTCTTCTTCTTCTTCTTCTGTCTCACCGCGGTAGCTCAAGAGGTGGAGCGTTCGCCTGGCACACCAATGACCCAAGTTCGAAATCCCGTGGTGGACGAAATAGAAGTGGCCATTTTTCATTGTCCATTTTAGCAGTATGAGTGCTATTGTGGTTCAGTGTTGATTTGGGTCTCTACTCCTTTTGCCCATAACGCCAATGGTGGGTGTAGACGTTAAACCTCAATGTTCACTCACTCACTC
This sequence comes from Oncomelania hupensis, assembly GCA_036898135.1. Lineage (NCBI taxonomy): Eukaryota > Metazoa > Mollusca > Gastropoda > Littorinimorpha > Pomatiopsidae > Oncomelania > Oncomelania hupensis. Next base: position 42,873,901 of record CM072519.1, on the reverse strand, counting down.
ATTCATTCATTCATTCATTCATTCATTCATTCATTCTTCTTCTACATATTGATTGGTTCTTGGGTACAGTTTTGTAGTGGATTGGAAACAGGTTACAAGTGTTTCGTTAAAGGGGCACACTTTGACCGCTCATCCTCGACAGATCCTTTAAACATTCGCAGTGATTTTTGCTCCACAAAAAAGCTTATAACAACAACAAAAAACTGTTTCGAAAGTATATATATTTTTTAAACGAATAAATACTGAATATTGTGTATTTAATAATAATAATAATAATAATAATAATAATAATAATAATAATAATAATAATAATAATAATAATAATAATCCTATATCCTATCCTATCTTATCCCGTAACTCGGAGGTCGTAAGGGCACCACAGAAGATCGTTTAACCAGCGTACTCCATCTTTCACTGTCCTCAGCAGCCCTGATTGTTTCGCTCAGTGTCAAACCAGTCCATTCTCGAATGTTGTCCTCCCACCTCTTTTTTGGTCTCCCTCTTCTTCTACCTACTTGCACTGTGCCTTGCAGGATGGTTTTGCAAGACCTGATGATCTGGTGACGTGGCCATACCATAGCAGTTTCCGTTTTTTCACCACTGTGAGAAGGTCATCGTGTTGTCCAATGGCCTGTGTGATGGTCTGTCGGACTTCGTCGTTGGTGATGTGTTGGGTATAGGAAATGCCCAGAAGTCTTCTATAGCACCTCATCTCCATGCTTTGTATTCTTCGTTGGAGATCTGCTGTGAGGGTCCATGTTTCGCAAGCTTATAGGAAGATGGAGATCCTGGAGAGAACTTCCTGTCGGGGCCCATTGTCTGATACTATGGCTCCTAAATATTTGAAGCTATGCACTGTGTTGAGGGATTGGCCTTGGACTTTGATGTCCGTGTTTATGCCATTTGTATTGTTGGTCACCAGGTTGGTCTTCTCTGCACACATTCCCTTTCCATAGGCTCTGGAGGTGGTGTCAAGCCTCTGTACCAGCTGTTCAAGTTCTTGTTCTCTCCAGCCAATCCATCAATGTCATCTGCAAAACGAAGGTTGGAGATTGCTCTACCCCCTATGCTGACTGTGCCTTCGTGATCTTCAAGGGCATCTGACATGATGCGCTCTAGAAAGATGTTGAAGAGTTTTGGAGAGAGTAGGCATACCTGTCGCACACCGATTGTTGTTCTGAACCAGTTTCCGATGGCGCTGTTGTGGAGGACTGCACTGGTAGCCTTGTCATACAGGCATGTGTTGATTTCAATAATTTTAGGGCTGATGTTGTCACACCGACTGAACCAAAGCTTTTTAGTTTTGAGGCTAGGTCAGCCAGGCTAGCTATAAATAGCTTCGCCGATGCTGCCTTTCCTTTCCTTTCACTGGAAAGGAGGGTGCAGGCAAGCTATAAATAGCCCGCAGCCACCAAAATGTGGAGGCACTAAACAGTGCTGCTCACATAGGCATTGAGCTGGTGTGTTGTACACTCTCATGGTTGCCCACAGAGCTGCATGCCAGACTCGGTCATCAAACGCCTTTTTGAAGTCTACGAACACATGATATAGATGTTGTTGGTGCTGTAGGTATTTCTCGCAGATTATTCTGAGGTTGAAAATCTGTTCAGTGGTACTTCGCTCTGCCCTGAATCCTGCTTGCTCTTCAGCTTTGATTTGTTCAGCTTGGGGTTTCAACCTGTTGAGTATTATTTTCAGGAGGACCTTGCTGGGATGGCTGATGAGGCTGATGGCTCGGTAATTTTCACATTCCTGAAGGTTACCTTTTTTGGGAAGAGTGATGACAAGCGACTGGGTCCATGGTGTAGGCCACTCCCCACTCTGTCAGATCCTGTTACAGATAATGGTTAGTGCGTCAATCATCGCTTCTCCTCCTGCTTAAAGCAATTCCGCGGGTATGTTGTCCACTCCCGCTGACTTCCCCTTCTTCAGCGATTGCACTGCTGCCTCAACTTCTTCTCGGAGAATTGGGAGGATTTCTTCTTCTTCTCTGTTCTCTGGACATGTTAGAACTGATGAGTCTCCGTTTGGTGAGGGGTCTCATCAGTTCTAGCATGTTATCATCATCATCATCATCATCAGCATCAGCATCAGCATCATCATCATCATCATCATCATCATCATCATCATCATCATCATAATAATAATAATAATAATAATAATAATAATAATAATAATAATAATAAAAAGTTTTTTTTATATAGCGCTTTTTCCTAATGACATCAGTTCAAAGCGCAGTTCTCACGCATTTATACTTAACGGTAACATCTAAACACATAGGAAAAGAAGTGAAACAAAAACGATACATTAATAAATTATGCAATGAAATAATACAAACATGAAAAATAATATTTACAAGTAAACTATACAAAGACGACGGAGGGAGGGGGAGGAGAAGAGCAGCTAAGGAGTGAGGGGGCTGGGGCCGTGCCGTGTGACGGCGGTGGTCTGAATCAGAAAAGATGGAATGATGATGGTGACGGGAGGCGAGATCAGACACTTTTTAAGGAAGAGGTGAGTTTTCAAGATGGACTTAAAAGTGGCTATGTTCGGAGAACTGGAAGAGAGAGAGGAAGAGAGTTCCAAGTTGAAGGACCAAGCACTGAAAAGGATCGACAGCAGCATGAGGGCGTCAGAGGAAGAACGAAGATTTCTAGATGGCTTATAGAAGTGAATGTTCTGGATGAGGTAGGACGCATTATAACAGAAAATACAGATTTTGTAGGTAATCTTCTGAGATACAGGAAGGCAGTAGAGAGATCGAGAATGTAGGAGGGTTGTGATATGATCAGATTGTTTTGATTTTTTGAGAGGAAATGATTTTGGCTGTTCGACAGTGGTCAGATGCTTGTGGACAAGGTCTATTCTACGGAGCTGAAAGTTGCATGTTTGACAGGTTTTGCGGATGAATTCTGACATGGAGAGAGTGTTGTCAAGAATGACGCCAAGGTTTATGACAGAAGATGAAATAGGAATAATGGTTTTGCAAGTGTCACAGTGTCTATAGGGAAAGAAGACAGGTTGTGTTTTGTACCCGTGATCGTGATCGTGAGCATAACTTCCGTTTTGTTAGCATTGAGCTGGAGTTTGTTGGCAGTCATCCAGTTAGAAATGTTTTCAAAGCAATCAGAAGTTTTGGTCAGAATACATGAAAGGTTTTGAGGACTGTCACTGTTTTTGAGCTGTGTATCGTCTGCGTAGGAATGATGGAAAGTGTCATGGTTTTGGATGATCTGAGACAGAGGAGATGTGTACTGGGCCTAGAACTGACCCCTGAGGAACACCAAAGACAAGTCTGGACGGTTCAGAAAGGTAGTTGTCGATGCAGACAGATTGGAAACTATGAGAAAGGTAAGAATGGAACCAGCTTAGGGAACAGTCCTTTATTCCAAAAGAGTTCTCAAGGCGCTGAATGAGGATGGAGTGATAGATAGTGTCAAACGCGTCTGAGAGATCGAGAATGGTCAGCAAAGAGATTTTACCAGAGTCAGTGGCAGCCAGCCAACATCCTGGCGCTAACAATAGCATCTACCAAAGCCGGTAAGGGACAGAACCCGTAAAAACAATTACTCGTAAGGTTTTTTGGATTTAGCTTTATAAAATATACCCTTCCATATCCCAGACACCAATGACGCACACTCCAAGCCGTGTGATTCACTCAGAAATGGGTCAAAGATCACACGGATGTACCGTTAAAACCAGGGGAAATAACTCCCTGTCAGAACCGAAATTGAAAATTAAAATTGAGCGGTTGGCTCGAGTAACGAAAGCCCACTTTATTATCGTTTAATTTAAAAACACTGCGAATTTTACAGTAAACCCGTTTTTGCCAAAATTAAACAGAGCTTTCGAATTGGGGCCTTTTATGCGAAGTCAAGCACGGTCACAGACTTTGGATGGGCTACATATTTTCAAATCAGTCGAAAATAATTTGAAGTGTGTGTGTTTTGTGTGTGTGGGTGTGTGTGTGTGTGTGTGTGTGTGTGTGTGTGTGTGTTGTTTGGTTTGTGTGTGCGTTTGTATGCGGATGGAGGTCTTTTTTCAATTAAAAACAAACTTAGTTTGGAGTAAATGAGGAAAAAATGAAATAAAATAAAATAATCTCCGATTTGCAGTGGTAGTTCAATGACGTTCAAATGAGTCTAAGGTCATTATATTCACAATTTTACTCTAGATGGTATGAACTTAGAAGAGTTTATTAATCCACAATATTAGATGAAAGCTTTCAAGTAAGCTTGTACACGTCTTAAAAAGACCTTCGGTCCCTTTATAACGTCACCTCGCTAGTTTCTGTACAGTCATGGCGAGTCAAGCGATACAACAGGCCGAGAACCGGTCAAACACAAACATCCACAGCAAAGCCTTCCAACACACGCTGATAGCGTTGAGTCACGACCGGCAACTCCCTGGGCTTTTTGTTTGTTTTTGTTTGTTTGTTTGTTTGTTTTGTCTTTTTTTTTTGGTGGGGGTGGTGGTGTGGGTGCGCCAATATAGGTATTCCACGGGAGATAAGGTATCCATTGTTTACATAGCAGATGACATTTGAATAGTCTGACACGAAGTTTACATTCAACGTATTAGACACAAACAATATTTGATTCTATAAGCAAATAGTCAGTCCTCTGTTAGCGTGACATTGTTATAAGTTTTAGCGCAAGTTTGATCTCGTTTACAGACTTCAAGACAACGTAGGTGAAGCATAGGCCTTCTGCATGGATCAGTCGCATGCACCTGTTTATGTCTTCAGGCAGGTGCAACAGATGGTGGACAAACAGGAGGCATGGCTGATGCTGTTGCTGGGGTTCGGTGTGTTCTCCGTACTCCTCGCTCTCACCTATAACGCCATCCGACGTCACATTTTTCATGACGTCGGCAACTTGGATACGTCCTTTGACGCGGGTGGTCGCGTGAGTACGAGTCTGACTGCGGTGACTGTTGGCGTGCAACTGCTGTGGCCTGCCGACTTGCTGCAGGGCGCCACCATTACCGTCAAGGTCTGTTGGTAGTATCATAATTATGTAATTGTTGTTGTTGTTGTTGTTGATGAGATAGCGATGGTGCTTGAGGTATAATTCGTGGCGGTAATGGTGTTTCTAGCGGCGTGCAGTTACTTCGAACAAATGATCTACGGTGTATAAACGTTACAGTCAATGTCTGTGCTGGTGGTGTCAATGTTGGTGGCGTTGCTGATGATGGTAGTGGTTTTGATGTTGAGAACTGTGATCGTGATAAAGATTACCAGAGTTGTAGTTGTATTTATAATTAACACAACGTGGGGCGATTGTGTGTGTGTGTGTGTGTGTGTGCCTGTGTGGGTGGGTGGGTGGGTGGGTGTGTAAGGGCGCGCGCGCGTGTGTGTGTGTGATTGTGCGTGTGTGATATGCTTAGGCTACTTGTGGTGATATGCTTACATTATTTTGTTTTTATAGTATACAGTATTATTCTATAAAATTATTAAGCCATGCTTATCTAGCCATGAACATGTCTGTGCCACTGTTAGTACATGTTTGTGAGGAGGACAGAAGAAAATCGAGAGAGAGAGAGAGAGAGAGAGAGAGAGAGAGAGAGAGAGAGAGAGAGAGAGAGAGAGAGAGAGAGAGAAAGAAGAAGAGGAAGAAGAAGAAGAAGAAGAAGAAGAAGAAGAAGAAGAAGAAGAAGAAGAAGAAGAAGAAGAGAGAAGAGAGATATAGATTCATTCATTGAGTCACTCACTGAAATAAAAACATTTGACTGTAATGGAATACATTTGTCTATATTTCATATCCAAGGGTGGAAAAAGTTTACTGTGTCCATTATGCCAGTGTGAATGTTGTGTGTGTTTTGGATGCATGGTTTAAGTTCATTTTCATCCTGTGCCTGTTGGTTTCAATGTTATATCTCAATCAGAAGACTATGCTTTGTATATTGTTGTCCAAAAATTATAAATAAATTTTCAAAATGTGTGTGTATGTGTGTGTGTGTGCGTGTGTATGTGTGTGTGTGTGCGTGCGTGTATTACGCTTGAGCTTTGTACGATAGTTTGGAACATTTTGTTTTGTAAAGCCTGCAATAATATTGTATTTACTTTTGATTTGATTCTGCGCTGTTGCTAGAAAAAGTTTCGTATAATGTTGATAATTTTCGTCGGTCGATATTGTTGTAGTGGCGATGGAAATTTTCTAGAATTACTTATTTATTCATCAGAGAAAAGCCCAAAATCTGGCTGTGACATTAGTAGCATGAACCCAAACATACGGAATAAAATGTTAACGGCAAATTTTGACATTTAGCATTAGGATTAATTAGTTAGATTTTGGGTTAGGGTTAGTGTTAACTGTAACCCTACGCCTAGACTATACATATTTTAACCAGCAGATTTTCGGCATTCTCACCATCGAATGTTCCAAGTATTTCTGGCGATAGCTAGTCGAATCACGTAAATTCGTAAACATTCTGTGATAAGACAAGACCAGTGACGAGTTTTATTTTGATTGGGCGTTATTGCGTCACTCAGGAGTGTTCTAAGCTTTATTGGATTGCAGATAGTGTATGTGAGTAATGCAATGTCTGCTTGCGAGTAGTGATTTTCAGAAAGCGATCTTGTATGCAGTTGTTGGTGTTTGTTGAATAAAGTTGGAAAACATTATACGACTCCTGCCTTGTTGCTGAATTAACAGGCTGGGCGTGGATAAACAAATTTGAGTTACACATATCAAGATTCAAGCATCGAGGCTGAGTCGACTATTTATAAATCGTGTAACAGCCTGCCGAGAGCAAATAGGTGCTTTTATGGTGTTTTTATGTGTTTGTAAACAGAACAGAATAGAACAGATAATTTATTGCCATTTCAACCAGCAGGCTGTATGACACAATCATACAGATTAATAATCACATTAGCGAGTGTGTGTGCGTGTGTGTGGGTGTGGGTGTGTGTGTGTGTGTGTGTGTGTGTGCGTACGTACTTGCATAACCGCACAACTTAGGATTTTTTCATATAAACTTGGTAACAATAGGGTATTTTTAAAAAAATGAGGAAGCAAAAATCTTGCCCATTTTTTAAAACCATATTTTCCACTAGAAAACAGCATAACACAACCCTAAATATCAAGAAATCGCATATTCCCCTTTTGTTCCGAAAAGTGTGGTAGACAAGTGTGTAAAGTATAGACACAAGTGAAGTAAGCTGCCCTACGAACAAAATAAAGTCTGCAGGGGAGATTACCCTTCAATCATGCACCTATCCTATCCTATCCTATCCTATCCTATCCCATAACTCGAAAGTCGCTGGGGCACTACAGATGATCGTTTAACCAGCATACTCCATCTTTCTCTGTTATTATTTAATATTGAGGATTTGTATAGCGCACATATTTCGCCATACTTGCGACTCAAGGCGCTGGCCGATACAGGATCTAACTCAAGCCGCTCGAGGCGCCAACTTGCAGCCTTTGGGCGCATCATAATAACGCTCCAGACAACTGAGCACAATCCTGAGCAGCCAGGGATGGGGGAGAAGGACCTAGGTGCATGCTGATTGTGTTCTTGTCACCGGCACTCACCCGTCTACGACATGAGCGTCAGGATTTTGAAATTCCGTTTTGATGGAATGTATGCGAGACAGACTAGACCTCGGTTTATATTCTCATCCGAAGGAGTAGGAAACGGGAGTAAAGTGTCTTTCAAAGGGACACAACACAATGCCCCGGCCTGGGCTCGAACTCGGGATCTTCATATCCGCAAGCCAAAGCTCTACCATTAGGCCACCATGTCACCTCTGTCCTCAGCAACCCTCATGGCTTCGCTCAGTGTCAAACAAGTCCTTTCTCGAATGTGGCCCTCCCACATCTTTTTCTAATTCTGTCTCCCTCTTCTTCTGCCTCCTCGCACCGTACCTTGCAGGATGGTCTTTGCAAGGCTCTACTAACGTGGCCATACTATCGGGGTTTCCGTTGTTTCACTACTGTGAGCATGTGATCGTGTTGTCCAATGGCTTGTGTGATGGAATCTCGGACTTCGTACCTCGTCGTTGGAGATGTACTATGTGCTGGATATAGGAAATGCCCAGAAGTCTTCTGTAGCACCTTGCTGTGCATTCTTCGTTGTCCTGCCAATGTTGACGCTTGATCTGAAACTTTTCTTGACCATGATATAGTAAATCTGGTAGTGATGCTCCCCGCTGGGATTGTGCCAGGTCCATCGTCTGACTTTTTTGTGGGGACCAAGCGTGTTTGGCAGTATCTGGCAAACTCCAAGAGCCTGAGATCTTTGTCATTTGTCTCGTTATTGCAGTGAGGTCCACATGTGTGATACGCATCTTGGCCAACCTTGACATTCCAATCGGCTTGCACTATAACTAGCCTATGTCCTTCCTCGGCATCATTTATAAATCTACTTAATTTTATCAAATACAACATTTGATTTGTAAATGTCACCAAGAAATAGACCATTCCCCAATTTTACACTGTTTTGGTAAAATTCCCGATAGATCGGTTTATGACGTATGTGTGTGTATGTGTATTTTAACTTGTGTGTATGTGTTCATGTTGTCCAGTAACAAAGTTAAATTTATTGTTTGGTCAATGGCCTATATATATATACACGTAAATTGTTTATGTAATCACACTATTTCTCCGAGTCATGTATTACTTGATTGCAGCTATACACGTACTTTGTTACACGTCAACCATTCTCTCTCTCTCTCTCTCTCTCTCTCTCTCTCTCTCTCTCTCTCTCTCTCTCTCTCTCTCTCTCTCTCTCTCTCTCTCTCTCTCTCTCTCTCTCTCTCTCTCTCTCTCTCTATCTCTCTCTCAACCTCTCCTATGGACAACATTAGCTTTTGGTGATGTTTGTATGTAGCCAAAGCAGTAATTATTTATTATTTCTCCGGCTGAGCAGTTCATTTGAAAACGTTTCATTTTCATACGTGATTTATATTGTTGGTCTTATCATTTCGATGGAAAAAGACCTAAACATTGAAATAATAATGAAGTAAATTATTGTTCGATGCGTCTGTTCAAACAGTACGGCCTAGCGGGTGCATTCTGGTATTCCTCTGCCGTGATGGTCAGCATCATCCTCTTTCCTTTACTCTCTCTCCACTTCAAGACCAGAGCGCCGGGATGCAAGACCTTTCTTCAGGTAACATTATTCACGCCTCCACGATACACTGGATCCGCTAGCGCGGATGACTGGAAAACGCGTTAGGAACAGGCCTTATTCGGAAATGGGAGTTAACTTGTCTTGTTATTTTGTTTTTTTAGTTACCTAGCGTTATTCGGCCGGCCATCATCAGAGCATGTCGTCTCAGAGCAATATGAAAGATACACGAGCTGCAAGCCTTTTTTCGGGAGTGGTTGCAGGGCAGTGCAAGGCCGAACTAGCGGAGCTAGTCAGGATTGCAACTGAAATCAACCTTTCGGTTGATTTCGTGTGGTTTGATGGAGGACAGAGCAGAAATTATAGTCAGGAAGCTGTGTTCCTTTGCAAAGAATGTCAGCCCAACGTTGGACAACTCTGGGCGCAACATGCAGGCAAGTTGGCCAAAGTTGTTTTCCCCTCACATTTCCGAGCATGGTCTATTCCGGACTTGACTGATCAGAGCTGTGTGTATGGATTTCCAAATATATCTGAACATACTTTGAAATAAGATGTAGAGAGAGGAGGGAGGGGTGTGTTAGAACGAGACATTAGAGAGCTTTAGTTCGACCAGCGAAACTTGGTTCGCAGTGATTCCTTTCGTTTCCGGTTATGTAATGGGGACATCCTTGCGATATTTTTCTTTGTGGACGAAATGTTGTTCGTCCTTATCTAGGGGAGGTAAATACCACCATAACTCTCTAATTTACGGAGGTGGTTTTCGTCGAAAACGCAGACGTTTTTAGATGTGGTCCATCACGGGCTAATAAAACACACTTTTACCAACGAAAGTTTAGGTAAAGTTTAGGACATAGCATTGGTAATTTGTTTCTATATTTTTTATAATTATTTTTTCAAACACAAATTAGAGATCTTCCATGGCTTAAACTTGTGTTCATTGCCTACGCAAGTCTACTAACTAGCTCGTTTAGGCCTACGAAACAGGTAGTATAGTACTCATCCAAACCAAGGACGGTTCGTGCACATTCACAAGGATACACCATCCCCTTGTTGGGATGCCGGGGTTTCTATATAAATAATATCCCCACTTTCTGGAACTTTAGTGCTTTAAATTCCCTCTGTCGCTGTCTTTCTTCTTTGTTTTTTCTCATTCCTACTCTGTTCTATCAATCTACTGTACTGTCTTCTTTGCTAGACCAGTCACCTACCTTTTTTTTTCTTGAAATCTCTTCCAAAACTTCTCATTTGTGTATGAGGTCTGTTGGTTCAGCTTGTGAATATTGGACGCTTTCTGCCAAATGGTCACCAGGGCTTCCTATGATATTATTTTTTTTAGCAATATAGGCATTTTATATGTATGTGTTTTGTTGATATTTTATAATTATGTTTATTATATTCTATTTTGTTTTTGTAAACAAGGGTTCGATAAATTACAGTACTGTACAGCCTCAGCGACCCTTTGTGAGATGCCTTTATTGTAAAGTGACTGGCTGGTGGAATGCCTTCAGTGTTACCATTAGGGTAGTTTCAGCAGATCTTTTATACGGATCAGGGGTGAGTCCTCTTCCAACCAAATTGTGGTCCTGATTCGGCTCTTTGCAGTCCGCTGGACACTGCAAGCAATGAATAACTAATTAACAAATAAGAATACACCAGAAAATTGATTTTACATCTATACCATGCCTACAGGAGACACTTAAAACCTAGACATAATGCAAAACTAATGTTGAAAAATCTCAATCCGAACCACAAACTCCTCCGCCATTTTAAATCTGAAAGCAAAAGCAGCCCAAAAACAGCATCCTTTTTAAAGAAAACAAATACATCTATTTTAATTAATCAACAACAACAAATGGTGAGAGAATACATTCAAAGAATTTTTTCAAGCTTACGTTTATAGCAACTGACCCGATATATGCAAAAAATATCAGAAACTTACAGGAGAATCACGATTGATCAAAAGGATGAAAATTTCCTCATTTACACGCATCGAAGTTTTCTGCGTAATGCGAATGAAGAGGTCGTGACCTTCTGGAAGTGCAAAAGTTATGACGTAGGCCGGGGTTTTTACCACGAAAAAGAACAACAACTCAAGTTTGTGTGCTTCCTAAGGCTCTCTAATGTGCCGGTCTGTCCGTCGACACATTAGGGAATTTTAGTTCGACCAGGAAAACTTCGTTTCAGGTTATGCAATCTGGAAACCCTTACAAACGTTTCTTCGTTCCTGTGGTTCTGAAGCAGCAGCGCCTTTAGTTGCTGACAAAATTGTGTTCGTCCATATCCAGGGGAGATAAATGCCATCATAACTCTCTAATTTGCGGAGGTTGTTTTCAGTCGAAAACGCAGTCTTTAGATTTAGTTCATCACGGGCTAAAACAAACACGAAAGTTTCGTTGAAGTTTAGGATAGAGCATTGCTAATATTTTTCTTCTCCTTTTTTAAACACACAAATTAGAGAGCTTCTATAGTCCCAACTTGTGTTCATTGCCTACTCTAGCCTGCCAACTAGCCCTTTTAGGTCGAACCTAGTAGTATAAGGCTCATCTAAACCAAGGACTGTTCGTGCACATTCATAAGAATACACAAGAAAAGTGATTTTACATCATTACCATGCCCATACGAGATACTTAAACCTAGACATAGTGTATAAAAAACCACAGGTGCTTGTACCTGGGACCCGTCTCCCTTCGGTTATCTATAATACAGCGGGTTATACCAGCTCCGCTCTCTCTTGGTATCACATAAAATACTGGAACAGCGCTACCGTGCCTACTTGGAGTTGGTACTAAAATTTTCATTTATTTGCTGGGTAAAAAGCAGAAGATCATTGAATAGTGTAATCAATATTTGCAGTAAATGTATTGGCAAACCTCAGATTTCCATGTACGAACTTTTCTAGAAAGGGGCTATTAGCAAGGCCATCAGCATCAAAGATGATCATACACACCTTAGCTCTCAGGAATTTAGGTTGACCTCTAAACTCGTGACGTCACACCCTCGCTTCTCATTGGTCCTCGTAAACCCGGCTGGTGTATTTTTGCAGACAAAAATCAAACATGCGCTATCCTTGTGAAATTTTACGTTAGCTAGTACGCAAGAAATACATAAGGAACTCATAAGCGTAACACAAGTGTGGCCGGGTGCTACATGTCAATGTGGCCGGTCCTTAAGAGGTAATAAAGATTTATTGAATTGAATTGAAGAACTGAATGGGAGTCTATGTACTCACCAACCAAATACAAGATATCAATGAGACACACATCCTACGCACCTATGGTCAACCACACTCCAGGGTCAAGGTCAGTGAAGCTGTTAAAAGTCATTTAGGATAGGTATTTGAGGTGACCTTGACCCTTGCTGTAGTTTATTTGATAGTACATGAATATTTGGAGCAGGAGGTCAAGGTCATCTCAAGGTCAAGAGCATAGAAACATCAAAGTGGGTATTACTTTGCATTTTAATGCCACTGTTGATGTTGTGTTGCGCCCAAAATTCCACGGGCACAAAGTCATGCTCAGTGCGCACAAATAGTGTCCCAGCCATCAGTGAGGGGTGGAGGGTGAGGTTGAGGGAGGGGGGACTACTGAAACAGGTGTGTTTTTAGTCCTTTCCTGAAGCCTTCTAAAGACGAGCTCTGATGGAAGAGAATTCTAGAGGTTCGATGCTGCGTTTTTGAAGGAGCGAACCGCTAATGTCTTTTTATTTTTTTATTTGCGTGGCCTGTACGGACACTGGGAAGCTCAAGTCGGAACTGTGTTTAAGTCTACGTCGGGGCTTGTGACAGGAGATTAGTTATGTGAAATACAGAGGCGCTAGGTTGTTTATGCACTGATAAGCAAAGCTCGTGACTTTATAATCAAGCCTTTTTTTTTTCAACTGGTAGCCAATGGAAGGAACGAAGTCCAGGAGTAATGTGCTCACATTTATTTTTGGAAGCACCATTCGAGCAGCTGTATTTTGAATGCACTGCAACCTCTGAAGCTGGGTTTTGGGCATTCCCTAAAGGCAATTATTGCAATAGACGAACCGGGAGAGCATGAGGGCAACTGGCACAGCATTTGCTGTCTTCTGATTACTCATTGGACGGAGTCGGCCATATTTACCTAAATTATCATTTATTTTTCTAAATAACGTATTGTTTAGGTAAATAATAAGTTATTTACCGACAAAATTGTTATTTAGAGAAATCTCACATTGTTTGTAAACTGTCACGTGGGGTTTATGGGTTACTGGGCTCTGCACAATGGAATGCTGTAACCCTCACGCTTTATTCGATGGGAACTGCTAGTTAGTCACCCTGTGAATTACTTTAATACATTTATTTGTTTAGCTCGGTCTGTGTTAAGGCTGGGATACAGAGATAGATAGAAAAATGGTAAAAGATCACTGTCACACTAGCTTTCACACGGCTATGAATCATATGTAGTCCAGCCACTTGATAACAGTTAAAAATCACACATTTATTTCTTCTACTCTATACAAGATCTTTGATGTGCTAATCTACCTTAAACTGTCATAAGTCAATGCAAATAATTCGATCGCTTATAGTCTATGCAGCTGTTATGTCTTCATCGGGCACTGGCTGCTAGATTTCATGAAGATTGGACTACTGTGGTCCGTTTTACTACAGTTCTGAAGAGTGGACTACTGTGGTCCTTTTGCTATCAGTTTGGGTGCACTTTTTCCGTGTCACTTAACTGCAGTATGGTGTGTTTGAAGTCCTTCGTTGAGGTAGCTTCTGGTTCACGATGTGTCGTCGTGTAGTTTGGTCCCTTGCCACGCTGTGGGGTCTTGCAGGGGGTTTTCCAGGGTTGCTCCCTCAGTCTTGTGCTGTAGGGGCTAAACAGCCAACTTGGCTTTCCTGTGGAGTTGGGCGCACGAGATAGCTCGCCTGCTCGTCTGTAATATAAGAGACGAAATTCTGCACAACCTTGAATAATCGGTTTGTGCAGAGCGTCTCACTGAAAGCCAAAGTAGCCCTCAGTGATAGCTCCACATCTCTATACATAAGCGACGAACATTCTGCTACGTCCGTGGTCCACTGGAATCTCAACTCTAAGTTTCTATACATACATAAAAATAAATCATGGCCAACCATACACATACAGAATTAATAATAATATAAACATTCACTGGTACAGCCACTGGTCTGCAAACATACATATAGGTTCAACAACAGTGGTTCCGTCAGGTATACAACATGGCGGCGCAACCGGTCGTGTTTCGCCACGTGGTCACGCAAATTCGGATTAACAATTCACATCTATGCATGGCAAATTCTACAAACATAATTTCAACAATAATATAAATATATCACGATAAAACAGAAGTATGTTCATTTACCTGTTTGACAAAGTCAGGCCTCGTGGCTACTTGATAGAATTCTAAGATTCTAAAGTCCTGTTTCCTGGTCTATGAGTGAAGATAGTTCTCTGCTCCGGTCTAGCTGTGTAGACTTCGGTGTCTTTCGTCGCACTGACTTAAGCTATGCTAAGTTTTGACCCAGTCAGAACCGGCTCTAACCGCTCTGCCTGCGTCCCATTGGTTAAAACTTTCAGATTCAAGGCACACAGTGCTGACGTCACTAACTGCCTGCGTCAAGCTCGCAGTGTGTGTACCTCCTATACTGTAATCGGCTGCTGTGTAATACCCTAACTTTCTAAGGTTACAATGACTAAACAAGGCTAAATAGTAAATAGGCAGGGTAAAACTAGTAATCTCGTCACATAAACAAATAATTATTTATAAAATATGCTTCTAAGTAAAGATTATTTAGCTGAAAGTGGTTGAAGATAAATGTCTTACAAAGGGAATTCCATACTGCCCGGGATCCTGATATAATGACCTGACAACGGAGCTAATGTGAGGTACAAGAAGTCGACTGGCTGTCAATGAATAGGCCACGAGGTTTCGTAGGGAATCTCTGATAGTTTGATATGCGTATGTGGCTGTCCAATCTGGATTGAGTCGATGTTCACTTTTTGAAGGCTGCTTTTCGACCCACAAACACGAACTTCAGTTTTCTGATAATTTAGCTTCAGTTGTAGGACATCCATGCCGTTATTGACGCGCAGCACCTCTACTCTTCCTTCATAGCCTTTTCAGCCGAGTCATTGTCAGGACTGAACGATCTGTACAATTCCATGTTTCATTTTGTTCTTGTTTTTTCTGGGCACTCATTTTCATGTTAAATATTGCAAGTTTCATAAGAAGCATGTGAGTCATGTGGGCTTTGCCCTTCTGGTTTAAAATTTTGTTGTTGTTGTTGTTGTTAATTGTGAAGGTTGTTGTCATTCTACAGGTGATCAGAGCGCGGTTCGGCAAAGGAACTCACCTCTTGTTTTGTTTTTACGCCCTTCTCACCAACCTCACTATACTCGCCGCCATCATCATCAGCGGCACAGACTTATTCCAGGTTATCATCATCATCATCATCATCATCATCATCATCATCATCATCATCATCATCATCATCATCATCATCATCATCATCGCTGTCGTCGTCATGGTCATGATCATTATCGTCGTCGTCACTATTATTATTGTCATGATCTTCGTCGTCATCATTTCCGTCGTCATCAGTGTCATCTTTGTCTCATCATCGCAATAGAACAATCTGAGTGAATAAATGGATAAATTAATGTTAACGGGAACATTATCAATCATCATCTTGGTTGTCGTCGACATCGTCATTTTGTCGCGCGCTCCCCAAGCGAACTGTCTTTACTGAGAGAATTACAGGCAGTTTCTGTAATCTCTGTTTGGTCGTCTCGCTTGTTAAGTTGTGAGCCATTGAGTAAATGAAATGTTGGGCTTGTGGTATCCGTTTATTCACTAAGATTGCTTTTTTGGTTTTCGTATAAATTCAATAATTATTTCATTTAGTGTCTGTTCACATAAAAAAAAAATACCAATCACGTCACAATTAATAACAAAATGGGACGAAAAGGAGGGAGAGATAGATTTCACACCATGTTAAAAAATCTAGCAACAGGCGACAATAATTTTCCCAATTGCTATTATCTGTGAATGATTGTATAATACGTCATCTAAAAGAATGGCCATATTCAGTTATAGTATGTCCTTGGTTTTCATACATTATTTTTATTTAAAAATGGACATTCGTATAAAACTATTCATCAAATGTAAAAAGAATTAATTCCAGTCATAATCAGTTAACCCTGTGGTTTAATTGCTTAACCTTTGACTGCATGTTTGTGTGTGTACGTGTGTGTGTGTGTGTGTAGGCGTGCGTGTGCGTGTGTATGGGTGACTGAGTTGATTTCAACTAAGTGTGTATGTACACCAGCTCGTGTTTCATCGTGTAGTTCTAAATCACAATGTAGGCCTACTACATCAGTGTACCTAAATAAATTATTTAAAGTATGTACGTTTGTCTGTCTGACTCCTGCTCGCTTAATTAACTCATTGCCTGACTGATTGATTACATGGTTTACGAGCAGGCGCTGATAATGGATGCAAACGAGGATATGTGTATATTAATCATGGCCGCCCTGTTCGGGTCCTACTCGTTCATCGGTGGCTTGGGGTCCACGTTCTACGTCTCCTACTTCAACGCCGTCACCACTTTCGTCATTTTGATCACTCTGGTGGTCAAATTCTTCTATCTTCCTGACGATCACGAAGGTTTGAATTTCGAGGACGATGGCAAGTTATAAGATTCATCATCCTCATCCACCATCAACCTTATCTACTCACGTTTCCATTCGGACCCGTACTCATTAATGAAATTAATTGTTTATTTCCCACCCACCCACCCCCTCCTTTCAGCTACTAGCTTTCAACATTACCCCCACATTCATTCGTCTTCTGATAAAGATGAGTTCTATGTTAATGATCATGCATAGTACAAAGTGATGTTTGACAGTGTAGGTGATGGTGGTCCGATGCGTTGTTGTTTTTGCTGTTCTTTTTTTTCTTCTTTTCGTCTTCTTTTTCATCATCATCATCATCATCTTCTTCTTCTTCTTCTCCTTCTTTCTGTTATTATTATTATTATTATTATTATTATTATTATTATTATTATTATTATTATTATTATTATTATTATTATTATTATTATTATTATTATTGTGGTGTTTTTTCGCTTCTTTTTCATCATCATCATCATCATCATCATCATCATCATCATCATCATTATATTCTTCTTCTTTTTTTTCTTCTTCTTCTTCTTCTTCTTCTTCTTCTTCTTCTTCTTCTTCTTCTTCTTCTTCTTCTTCTTCATAGGTTTTACACTAATATTTGTTTCTCGCAGGACTGAGTGGTTTCCCTTTTGGAGACCTGGAGTCAGCGTTCCATAAAATCGCCTCCCTTGAGGGCCCTGAAGGGAACTTGGATAGGAGTTACGTCACCTTTTGGTCATTAGGTCAGTTCTTCTTCTTCTTCTTCTTCTTCTTCTTCTTCTTCTTCTTCTTCTTCTTCTCCATGAGGTCACAAAGGGGAACCTAAGTTCCCTTTTGATGCATGGATCAGTGTTAGGAGGATCAGTGATAATAGCTTAGTAGTACATACATGTATAGTTGCATGTGTGTGTGTTGGTATGTGTGTGTGTGTGTGTGTGTGTGTGTGTGTGTGTGTGTGTGTGTGTGTGTGTGTGTGTGTGTGTGTGTGTGTGGAATTGTAGAAACGCCGTTGATATGACAACCACTTGAAAATCTACGTGGGCTTACGTTGTTTGTGTGTGTATGTTAGTGTGTGTGAGAGAGAGAAAGAGAGTGAGAGAGAGAGAGAGAGAGAGAGAGAGAGAGAGAGAGAGAGAGAGAGAGAGAGAGAGAGAGAAAGAGAGAGAGAGAGAAGCCGAAGTCGAAACCTCTAATAAGATAATAGCATTAGGTCCTTACAGCTAGTCCTTAGTAAACAAATTAGAACAAACAAAACAATTACCTTAAAATTAATTTGAAACTAAAAATAACTATACTTTCTCCTTCTTCTCCCCGTCCCCATGCCCGTACGTTACACTCGACCCCCACCCACCCACAAACGCGCGCGCGCTCTCGCCACTTCACATATATCAAAAACTACATTGTCGCAGGCTAAGGAAGAACAAAAGGTATACAATCATGTTACATATTAGAAGCAAAGGGAGAATAGATATTTGTGGAGTCTAGTTTTAAATGATCTTAATGATTTACTATCCTTGATCTCTTGTGGTAGAGAATTCCACACGCTTGGACCAGAATATGAAAGAATATGTCTAAGCGTGTTAGAGAGAGAGAGAGAGAGAGAGAGAGAGAGAGAGAGAGAGAGAGAGAGAGAGAGAGAGAGAGAGAGAGAGAGAGAGAGAGAGAGAGAGAGAGAGAGAGGAGAAGCAACCATTCAAGTTGCGTGTTTTTTTCTTCAAAACGTTTTTTCTCACATACGGATCACATTTTCATGACACATTAAAACGATGGATGGACGACGTGGCACGTGCGGGTCTTTGCAGACTCACTGGTGTGGATGGTGCAAGGGATGCTGTTCTCCGCCGGTGTGACATTCTGTGACCAGGCCTCCTGGCAGTCACGTATCGCCGCCAGACCCATGCAGGTATAAGCATCACGTTCATACAGCCCTGTGATAATAAAACAATACAGGACTTGATACCATCGTCATTTTGTGTCTTGATGACCTTCTTCTCTAAGCACACCCGATGGCATTAGCAATCCATGTGCTGTATGACGATTTTAAAAAAAATAATCTAAATTTTAGTACAAAAGATGGACTTACTTTGTTTTTGCATAACACTGCAGAAACGTACGAAGACGATAAGACACACGATGGGGGTGCAGTTGGCTTAGTGGTGTACGCAGTGTGCTCGAATGTTAGGCGATAACAGAGGTAATACACATTGCTGCGATCGGTAGAAAGTATCGCCAAAACTCCCGCTAGCAGCAGGTGAAAGTATTCCCTCCATCCCTTCAGAGTATACTTTGGGCTCGCTGCTAGCCGCGGATGCGAACCGCAGTACTGTTTAAAAGGGACGGAAAGAGCGGAATATTGCTACAAGGGTTCGGGTAAGGGTTAGTTGTAGATCTAGCCCTAGCCCTTGCCCTAACCCTTTTCTCTACAAAAATGCTCTTTTTCCGTCCCAAAAACCCATTTGCCTTCTTGGGTCCTTAAATTGTATGAAACCAAGTGAGGACACTATCCGGCGGCAATAAACGGTTCGAAAAGATTCTCAAACGGTTGGTAAAAGACAGTTGACCTAGAAACAAATACAACGTGACCTAATTCGTCGCCTAGAGGAGACGAAACTGACTTTTCCGTTTCTACTCTTTCACCGACACTGTAACTGAGCAACCTCGCCAAAGTATCCCTTCAAGGGACAAGGGACATACTTTGGCCTGCTGCGCAGCGTGTGCCTGGAGTATACTTTCTTTCGATCGCAGCTATGTGCAATGGGTGCATAACATTGCAGCCTGTACAGACAGGGATTTAAAGCTCGCTGACTGTAAGGAGAGGAAGAGAGAGAGAAAGAGAGAGAGAAAGGGGAGAGTGGGGGGATTACCTTGAGACATTGCGCCCCTACTTCCTCGGATGAGAGTATATGCCGTAGGTCTAGTCTATGCACGCACGCATTCCATCGCATGGATTTTAAAGGTCCTCACGCTTATGTCCTATAAAGGGTGAGTGCCGGCTCTACAAATAAACCCATCACGTACTAGGTCCTCCCTCCCCATCCCTGGCTGCCAGGATTGTGCTAGAGCGTCTTTGCGTCAGACTATGCGCCCAAAGGTTGCAAGTGGGCGCCTCGGGCTGCTTGAGTTAGATCCTGTATCAGCCAGCGCCTTGAGCTGCTCTTGAGTTGTAAAAGCGCTGTATAATAACGATTACATTTTAATTAAAAAAAATTAATGACCTACGCGAGGACTTTTGCCAAGAAGAATTATCTTATGCTGTTCAAAATCACTTTTCGAAATCAGTACATAGCCTACCTTAAACAACTACTGACAACTTTGCTAAAGGGTCGTACATAGCCTAACTGTGGCATCATTGAAACCTACTGGGAAAAGTTACCGCCTCACGACGATGCTTGCATTTAATCTTTGAGTTTGAAATATGTTCGTTTCTCAGAGTTCATTCTGTTTACAGAGAATAAAATATAAAAAAATGTGTGTGTGTGTGTGCGTGTCTGTGTGTGTGTGTGTGTGTGTTTGCGCGCGCGGGCATGCAGGGTGTGCTGGGATTTTTTGGTGCAACATTCCTATGGTTCGCCATCCCCTCCACGCTAGGAACCACAGCTGCCGTGGCCTATCTCTCCATCACTGCAGGCAACGCCTCTATGGCACTCTCCCTTGATGACATCAATGCTGGTGAGCTCAATATAATTGTTAAACGGCAAAGATCGATTCAGATCCAGAAGCTTGTGTAACTTCAATTCGTTATATACGCAGCCCAGTTCACTCGGTAACAAAGGCAGAAAAATACAGAACATTCCACAATAATGCAGCCAACACCAAATCAAAACACAGAACACGCTACATATTTCGATAATGTACTCCTCTGTAACTAAAAAGATCTCAGATCTTTCGATCAATAACTAAACAATATATAAGGCCCCTCTAGCAAACTAAAGACTAGTATTGCAGGCTTTATGCCAAACCATAATATTCCTAGGCCTAATTATAGTGCTCGTCTCAATCGTAACAGCAATGCCCCAAGCAAACTCCTTGCCACACAAAATATACACCAATATCCTTGACACCCTGGCTCTTTAACGTAAGTCTTTTAACTATTTGAAATTAACGTTTCGTTCTTGAAACAGCTTGAAGAATATTATATTAAAATTGTAGAAAATGATAGCTTTCCCGAACACTGTATAATCAGGTAAAAAAATAACAAACAACTCCGTGTTTATTTGATGTGGGACTAGAGCCATACACCACTTCAACACAGTGACCTAACGTGTGTCTAACGATGACCGTCAAAGGTGGAAACAACTGTCACACACTTTGCTCTCAGTCAGCAGTTGTCCTCCTATATAGAATGGAAAACAGTACAGTGGAACCCCTGAAGTACGACCCCCTTTTTTACGACTCCCCCTCTGTTATGACCAAATTGTCATTGACGGATCCTTTTCCTTCTTTTCTTCTCATTTATGCCCACCCCTCAAACGCGACTTACGACTTAGGTTATATGCCTTTTTTTACGACTTGTCAGCGAAATATTTCCTAAAAGTACTGAGGTTATTGTCGTTCAAAAAAGATCGCTAAATGTTGAGAAAACCGCATGCAGACGACAGGATGTCTTTTTCGTCAAATCTCACGAGAAATGAGATTTGGCGTGAGATTTCATGCATCAACAATATGGCGAATGCAGAGCATGTTGGAAAAAGAAAACGCACAACATTAACTCTTGAGCAAAGAGTAGACATTGTTAAACGTAGCAATGCTGGTGAGAGCGCAATATCGATAGCAAAGTCTTTGAATGTTGGGAAAACACAAATTCAAAACATCACTAAAGACAAGGAGGCAATACTCTCCAGGTGGCAGGATGGAGAAAATGGTGATCGAAAATATGCAAAAGTTAGAAAGTGCACTTACACTGAAGTAAATGATCGTGTATGGGACTGGTTTTGTGATGCAAGGCGGAGAAAAATACATGTGACAGGCAAATTGATCCAGGAAAAGACTGTTTTATCGTCTGTGGAACTTGGATTTGAAAGAGTGTTCGTTTTACACCATGCTTTTAAAAGATTATATACATTAAACTTCAGGTTTTTTTTCTCATGTTTTTATTTATTTATTTATTTATTTATTTATTTATTTATGTGTGTTAGTATACATATACAGTATTTAAAAAAAACCATTTCATTACATTTTAAATTACATTATTTGATTAGTTAGTTTTGTAATAAGTGTAAAGAATGTGGAACACTATACATTGGGTTTTGTAATTTTAAGTGTAACAAAAGGCAGTCCAAACTGAACCCCCTTTTTTTAAGACCCCCCTCCTTTAAGACCGATTTTTCCAAGTTTTTTTCAAGTCG